>OY725342.1:27528470-28128470 GCA_963243735.1 Neocrepidodera transversa | reverse complement strand
AAACTATACTATTTAAAAAATATGTGTAAAATTTTATTGCCATCTTGTTTAGTATATAATGGCGACATCACATATAGCAACTGTCACTTCTGGTCTAAATCGGTTCAGCCGTTTAGACGCTATCGTGTTCACATACAGACAGACATCATGCTAAAAATGCTAGAAACGGATTTAGGGGAGCTCCAAATGTAAAGATCCGTTAAAATTTAGGTATGGCTAAAAAATCATGATCGGAATAATTTCCTTCTATACAAATTTGTAACGGAAAGTAATTAGTTACCACACATTATTTTAAGAACATTTTTTAGTTTTTAACATAGTTTAACATATAGTTTAAAACGATATTACAAAGTATAAAGAAAACACGTAAGTAGATTGTTCCTTACTATAACCAGACAGACAGAAGTCTTAGATGTCTAGCTATAGTCAGGAAACACCCCCTCCACTTTCCCCAAACCCGAACGGCTCAGGTCTGAATGTTCCCCCACCCCAATCGCGTTATAGTTTGATATTTTAAAATATTATTTCTCGCCACATATTTAGTATGTATAAAAGATATCATAGTTAAAAGGACCGTTTAACCTCGTAAAGAGTATTTGAAATAAAATGGTTCAAAATTATTCCCTTAAATAAAAAACGATATATAAAAATAAAAGAAAATATTATTCTATACAAGAACAGCCGTTGACAAATGAAACGAGGATAATTAGATTACATAATTGGTATTAACCAGTTCTTACCAGACATTGAACTTGCTATAATTACCTCTGCATAATGCATAATAAGAACACTTATTTTAGATACAGCTGACTCGCCATAATCACTAAGAATTACAGGGTATTTTTCTGACCAGCTCTCTTGCTATATTTGAACTTACTCTAACTATATCTGATTAAGAATAATTACATCGGACAATTTCACCACCATGTGCGATCTGAAAATAATAGAGTGTTAACACTCCTTCTGTATTGAAAAAATCTAGCATTTTATATTAACATTTATTTTAAATATACATATTTGTCTATATTGCCAACAATTAAAAATTCAAACAAGAACACAGAAGTTAATATAAAATATAAAATAAATACAAGCAAACAGACAACTTTTAAATAAAATTGTAATTTTTTGAAAACGGTGTCAGGAGAGACACCGAAACGAAAATAAAGTTTTCATACAATATTAGTGGTTTATTACCCAATTAATACCTTTTCAAAAATTTATAGTTAGAACAACTTAAAAGAGTGAAAATTTTATAATAAAACTAATAAAATACAACTAAACTTTTAAAATAATTCTTTTCATAACTATACCACTTCACCAAGTACAACAAAATACAACACATTTAATAAAAATTCCTAGTTAGAATAATTTAAATCTAAAACTGATAAAACTAAATTTTAAAACAATTATTTTTATAAAATGACCACCTAATAAGTATAAAAATATTTTTAATGTTCTACTAAAAAAATCATAATTTTTACAATTCGAATTTTTAACTCTCTAATACAGTTGATATTTAGTTCTGTGAAAAGTATGCGGGGTAGGTGAAATTTATATTCGTGATCTATAAAACACCCCTGCTTCGTGCAAGGGACCATAGACGCACATATTTCTTCCTTTGAGGCTGCATTAACTGCAAAATAAACAGCATCTGCAGCTAGACGTTGTAAACTAGGGGCGGCGTATGTTCGCTGATGGGTAAAATATCACAGTCGTATACATGTATCTCGGATGTTGCTGGACGGTATATATTTTCCATGTTTGTTGAAACGACAAAAAAGCGTCATCACTAAACAACTGTTCTTTAAACTTTAGCAAAATTGAAAACGAAAAAAAGTAACTTATAAATAAAATAGCCGTTTACATGTTTCCAATTAAAAAATATTAATCGTAGGGTTGGGATATTTTCGCTTAGTATTTGAAGTTTTTTACGATGTTGGATAGCAGGTTGTTAATGTATATAGAGTGTAGCCTGAATTAGTCGAATAAAAACTATTAATCAAATTATTTTTAAATACTAATAGAATTTATTCTTAACGGTGGGCACCACGTGAAGGTTTCAGACTATCCTACCCACCGGGATAGGCAGGAAATCAGTAGGACTTTTTTTGATAAAATACTCTTAGACATTTTTACTTTGAATCTGAAAGGGTCTTTAATAGAAAAATAAAGGTCCCTAATTTTGAACTAGATACCGCTGAACTTTGGCGTCTTTTTGTTAATGGCTCTTATTATAACCTCAACGACTACAATTTGAATTAGTTGTCGCTGAGTTTTGGCGTCTTTTTTAATGGCTCTTTTTTAATACTTCAACGACTACAATTTTTTGAATTAGTTGCCGCTGGCGTTGGCTTCTTTTTTAATGGCTCTTTTTAAATGTGACAACGGTTCCATGTCCAGAATTAGTAGACAACGTCTCTTTTATTGGTTTTGAATAGAGAACTAGATTAGAGTTTCTGCAAAAAAAAAGAAAGAAAAAAGCCCCCAACTGATTGTAAGGATCGGGATTAAAAGGGGGTAGTACACGGAGAAAAAAATCCACTAACTGTAAGTGAAAATTCGCTTACTTCAAGTAAAAATCTGTATTAAATACGAGACAAATGAACAGTAAATCTAAATCAAGAAAAAAACAGTTCCTGAAACTGGTAACTTGCTGTAAGTGAATTTATAGATCACTTAAAGTAAGTAAATGTTTTTGCTAAAACAGGTTACAATTTAACTTATAACAGGAAATATCGCAACTAATCGTAGCAACAAAATTAACTTAGAACAGCTTAATTTTTTTTGATTTTTGCTTAAAGTAAGCGAACGTTTTGACTAGACTAAGTCGACAATTCAGTTGTTTTAAGAAAAAACGGAACTTAATTAAGAGAGCAAAAAAATTTATTTACTACAGCTAACAAATATTCTTGTTCTAGGTAATACTTTAGCTACCACAAAAAATACTTTTTCTACTTTAGCACTTTGGTTTAACCTGAATCAGGTGATAATTTTAGCTGCTCTTTTGAAAAAAAAAGGAAAAAAAAAATATTTTGAATTAAAGGATGGACAGATCATTAAATATACAACAGGTGTTCAATACAAAAATTTATTCACTGAAATATTAATTGCATTTTTACAGGTATTCAACATACAATAGTTAAAAGTAAAAAACATTTTGAAAATTATCTGGTAATTACTATTTCCACAGCTATCACTTTTGTATTCCCAATACTTATTTTTAAATATGAGTTTGGATCCAGTTTTTATAATCAGGCTGTTAATGGTCTCATTATCGAGGAGTTTAAAACTATCTTCAGTGATTCCCTGGTCTAAAAAAATTTACTGTGGTTAATACTGGAAATGTAACTATTACTGAGTATTTTTGTTAACAAAAACTTGAAATAATTTAAAACATTTCGATGAAAACTGCATGTTTTCATGTATGTTTAAAAGTTATAAGCTTGTACAATAGTGGAAAATATAAATAAAGGACACCCGGTATACATATTAAATACTCAGAAATCCTGCAAATAACCTATAAGAACCTAGCTGATAGATTTTAATATTTTTAGTTTCAGTTCTTCTGAAATCCTGATTAAAAACAACTGATGTAATACTTTTGTTCATTTACCACCGATAATATTAAATTTTCTTATTTTGTTAACTTACCTTCAAATTGAACAATTAAATCCTTCCCCGCACAAGCCATTGGCTTCTGGGGTTCACTCGTAAGGGGGTGAAATGTAGGGCGAGTATTATTATTATTATTATTATTATTATTATTAAATCCCAACGAGTAAAATTTTATAATCTTCCATTTCACAGCACCTGTTTGCCCAATGCCCACTTTCACTCACAAAACGAACACAAAAACCGTTTTTCCCTATTTAAATATTCTAAGAAACTGGACGAACAAACGAGCCTGAAATATCTGTTTGCCTATTTCGGTTATCGTTCGAAAATTTTAGTTAGAACAAGAGTAACAACTATAAATGACAATTGGCAATGTTTTTTATATGCAAATCAGTCATTATCTTTTTCATACGTCTGACGACCGTTAAATTTAAACGTCTGTAAAAATATTAACTTAAAACAAGTGAACTGTTTAGTTAGAATAAGTAAAATATTTCAAAAGAGTCAAAAACAAGTGTAGGAAGTTTGTTCACTTGTTTTAGCTATCTGAGGTATATTTTTTTTATTGAAATTAACTTTTAGGATAACAGTTAGCTTACAATAGTTTAGTGCGGTACCTATTCTAGAATGTTATGATTAAGAAAGTTATTGTTTTTACTACAGCAAAAATTATGCTGATGTAAGATAACAAGTAGTTGGTATAATTAAATAAATGTCAGAAAAAAAATATTCTTGGCCCCGTTTTCTCTGTGTAGCCGTGAAAACGGCTAATTGTTTAAATATACTACAACAATAAAAGTAGTCAGTCTTTAAATTTTGAGTACTCGTTCTGGGTGCGAAATAAATATTAAAAAACAATAATCTAATTGCTAGTACTTTAGTACAACTTTTGAATTTTATAACCGTAAGGTAAAGAGTCGTAGTTGTCAGTCCGTTTTCTTTTAGTGAAGTTAGTGCGAAAGACCTTTGTCACTTCTTTAGTAATGACTGTATGATCGCGATTTCTTAAAATATTTCTAGTAGTTTAATATTCGTCTGGAGATTCGTTTAAGATCATATCTTTAAGTTTTTCAAAATTTACTTGTTAAATTGTATTATAGTTATTCGTTTTACTTTGATTATATCAAAATGTTTATTTTTTAATGTTGAATAAACTCTATAGGCCTATAGTTTTGGACCACCAGATACAAAATCTGTAATGAAACTCCCTTTACCGAATTCTTCAAGCTCGTCTGTAATTCCCCCAGAAAACTACCTATCGGTACATCATATTCACCTGGTCGAGACACAGTAAAATGATTATATACAGTATTTGCACTAAGCGACTTTCCCCGGTTCTAATTTTTAATTGACTCGTCGACGTTTGGTATGTGTGCGCAGAAACTGAAAAGCATTTAAAGCTTTGCTGTCGTGATATTTGCAGTGTTGCCATTGTCAACTAAATTTTATTGCAGGTTCTTTGATTTGAGGAAAAAAAATAAAATTTAATACTAATAGGTATGAGGAAAGCGTAAATATATATTATAAAATTTTGTGCAATTATTCCGAAATTATCCTAAATATACGCCTGCTAACAACATTAGAAAAGAATCACAGCTCTCCTGAAATTATCCGTAACTCAGATAATTATCCTACATTTGGCCACTATGCTTTTCTAGTAGGTTGTAAAAACGAACGAATTGAGCACCACGGAAATCAAAGTGCCGACACCGGAGTGCAAATACTGTATATAATCATTTTACTGTGGTCGAGATATATAAATTACAGAGTCAGTATCATGATACATAACCCTATCGTCTAATTTTTCTAGATAACTATATAATTTTAATCTCGCTAGTGCCGTCGTGTATGCTGCCAAAACCACATTAACTGTGGGTAAGATGTCATATGCTTCATGTTTAAAAGACCAGTTAACAATTAATGTATTTTCATTTACAGGGTGAATGGCGTTTACATCTATAAATGATCTATTTATTAGATCAAAGAATTCCGAAGTACTTGAAACTATTGCCGTTTTACTCATATTTTCAGCTTGTCCAAGCTTGCTCCAAAAACTAGTAATTACACTTTTTCCGATCTGGCGACAGCCGGCATTTTGCTCTATTTCATCAGGACACAGCTGTAACCCTTCTTTAGCAAAATATTCTGAGATATAGTTATTTTTCTCCTCATCTGATTGGCAACATGCTGGGTAACCCGAAGCCTGTTGTTTAATTTTTAAAAATTTTGATATATAGTCAGAAAACAAACCCCCTGTTTTTGTATCTGGGTTGTACTGTTCAAACTGATAACTCCAAATCTCATAGATTTCAGTAATTATATAGCCTTTTTCTACTGCTTTTTGTACTTCGTCGATAACCCAAGTACCTGTTAAAACTCTTTCTTCTTCTGTATGTAAACACTTTTCCTGCAAGAGTTCACAACATGAGCGACAAAGAGGAAACATCAATTTATCGTTCATTTTAACGGGCAATACAGGGTGCCATAACATTTGTGGTGGTAAAATTTTGCATTTTATTAAACCAGCAATATGTTGTAAATCTATGGTCTTACACGCTTGTCCAACAAATACTTCTGGATGCCCCACAGGATACTTTCCATATTTATTAACCCACGTATATAGGGAACAAACGTCTACATAGCGGATTTGCTCCCTTCTTTAGCTTTATAACAAAGTTTTGAAGCATCTGTTCGACCACCAAAGAATGAGTCTCTAGGTTGCAAAGGTAATCGGGAAAGGAGGGGATGGTTTTCTGTAAAGTCGTGAATTTTTTTGTTCTCTGACATATCTCGCCGAAAATCACACTCCCATTTCTCAATCACCTCATAACCCAATGAGCAAAGCATGCGGGTATTTGCTATGGTTGCCTCGTATCTTGACTCGATGGTAACTGTTGGATCTTCAGGCCCAATTTCGTCTCGTTTATGCTTTATACATTTTTTGCATCCATGAAAATAGCACCCATGAAACTCGAAAATTTGTTTGGTTTCTTCACAAAACCCGTCCACTTTAGCACCACAAACTATTTTTTCAAATCCTTTGGCGGCGTGTTGTATAGTAATACTTCTTTGTTGTTCTTTCCAAATTAGCCACTGCGCGGCTATTTTCGACTGATTTTCTCGCCAGCGGTAACTGTTTTTTGGTATTAGTCCTATAGTATTTGGTTTTAAAAAGTTTCGTCTAAAAATTTTGTTGCAAGCTCCAGGTAGAGTTACAGCCTCTGTGAAGGGGTCTACTCTACCTTCCTTTATCATTAGTTCCCTAAATTTTAAACAAGCTTGACTTAGAATGTTTCCGTCGGAGATACAATACTCTATAATTTCCTTCTGGAAATCGAAAACATAATTCTCATTTACTTTTTCTGAGTACCAATCTAAGAGTTGATTTCTTGAATCTTGCTCAGTATCTAACACATGCTTAAATTTTATGTTGTCTGAGTCATAGTATTTAATTGCCGGTATTGGTCCGATGTAACTCTAATTTTCTTGTCTATTAAATAGGTGTGGAAAGTAGCCTTTCTTAATATCTTTCAAACCAAATGCTTTAGGCAATGCAGATAGAGGCATGGGGAAGTAGTTAAGAGAATCTATAAACTTGACATTTCCTACGCTCATTAATATCAACTTTGTGCCACGAGTGATAAGTTCTGGTTTTAAATCTGTTTTCGTCAGGATATGATTAAGTATAAATTGATTATCATACAGACCAACCGCGTGTCCAATTACAAATATTTTCTTAAATTGTTGTCTTTGATTTAATACATACTCTATAAATCTAGTGGCCGGTTGAATTTTTAAAACTTGTTGTCTAACTCCCTCCACACGGACAAATTTTTATGTCGGTGTCCAGACATATTTCGTAGTGCTGCTGAAAAACACACAAGTTAGGCTTATGAAGTAACGAACCGTCAGACAAATTTTCCTCCTGAGTACATTCGAAATCGTAAAATATTAATAGTGTCCCAGAAATAGTTGGTTTACTCGTGTCTACTGGCATAAAACAATTATGCGGTGATGATTTATACCCTTTACATATTTTACAAAATATTTCTCCACACCTATGTATCTTGTTTTGTGCAACATTTTTAAGACACACTTTACAAGAAGCAATCTGCTCACATATTTTATTGTCAATATGATTAATGAAACAGGTCTGCCCTCTAAAGTAGCGGTTACAGTCAGAACAAATTATTTTCTTTGTAGAGATGCAAGCAGGAGTTTGTTTACATCCTGGACAAGTTGCCTTACAATAGTGTTTGTCTTTGTGGTCGTAAGGCTTGTGACAAAAACTACAAAAATAATTACATGCAAAGGCGGCTGTTAGCGACAGTATTACGTTGTAATGACGTTCGTGGTAAAGAAGGTTAATTTTCTTATCGCCACCCACTCCTACAAAGAAAAGGTCACGTCCTTTACTTTCATATTTATATACGCTTATAGTATATTCTTTCAAATAATCTTGAAATTTATTCATTTCGGGGATGCCGGCACCCTCCCGGGGAATATTTATGCCACTCTTCTCTAACAGCTCATATGTTCTTTGTGTCTGCAGTTTTGCTATATTTTTACGAATTTTAATTTTATCAGGGTCATTATCTACATATGCTTTACCCACGACAATAGCTCTAGCTAGACACAAATTATCTTTGTTATTGATAACTATAATATCTCGTCTCTTTGCACATTCTTCGTCGAAATTGTTAAGTTTGCGAGGGCGACAAGTTCCTCTAGGCATCTTCACAATAGTTGCTCCGAGACAAAACGTATCAGTGTCTAGACCTGTATACTTTGACTGGTAAACAGAAGAAATCATATTCCACAAATCGTCAAACTGTACCTCTGAAGCTGACCTAAAGGGTATCCACCCTTCGCCATGATTAAAGGTTTTCGAGCAAAAAGTAAAACCCAGTTTATCGTCAGACTCTATACCTTCAGTTAATTTTCTAACAACCTGTTTAATACCGTCTTTTATCCATTTTAAAGCATCAAACCCTGCGGGTACGGGGAGAAGTTTAAACTCTAAAGTTCTACCTGTTAGATTAAATTTATTAATTTTTTTGGTGGAATCTTTTACAATTAAAAATTTCTCCATAGCGAAATCAAAATAGAAAAAAATCAAAAAGTTAATATTTTTTCTCGACGTATCAATATTAAAATTAAAAAATGCAAAAAATCCAAACAACCCTAAATATACTAGAACATAGATTATTTTTTACCAATATTTTCACCGATAAACTTTTTAAAGTCAAAAGCAAAAAAGAGACAAACAACTCTGAGTATACTAGGAGATAGATTATAGTTTAACAATATTTTCACTAAACAGCGACATTTTAAAACAAGTCAAAAAGCTGTATGAAGTTATTGGGTTTTTTTTTTTTTTTTTTTTTTTTTTTTTTTTTTTTTTTTTTTTTGTATTACAACTATTATCCTGAGTTGTGGAGGCGGGAATCTTTTAAAGACACCCCACGCTGGTTCAATGCGTGAGGTAGTGTTGGACTCTCCCCTGATCGCTCTGCAAGCAGAGTCAGGGGCATACCAACTAAACCCTCCTCGGTTATATATCCTTTTGTCTGTTGAGGTTTTCTTGGACCCTGCTGTAGGAGATCTAGTCTCCTTTTCAGGGGTAGCAGTGGGTGGTTTTGTCCTGAAAAATAAAAAGTGTTAGAAAAGAAAGCTTGGGTTGGAAGGAATGTTGTTGGATACTTACGAGCCTCCCCTGGGGGGAGGCTCAGAAGGGTGGAGCGATCTGGGTGTCGGTGGGGTGGGCGAGCTCATCGGATGCTTAGAGGGGCTTCCTCCAATAGACCTAGGAGCTCGTCCGGAAGGTCTATGTCTTCTGTTGCTTCGCTAAGGATTCTGATGTTGGGTTGGATGAGTTTAATCTTGGGTTTCCTGGGGAATGGTCTTCGGTTCCTTTCAGCTGTCCAGCGAATCCTTAGAGTTTCTTTGGAGTGGGTGTTTGAGTCGTCCAGTCTTCTCCCGACGTACCCGCTTCGGAGTTTTGAAAAGTTATTGGGATGAAATGGCTCTATATATACATAATATTTACCCCCTCCACTTTCAATCCGACGGGGTTTATCTGGATTTAGCTGGATTTTAATACCGGTTACGCAGCTGCTTCTTCGATACATAGTTAAAGGTGAGACGTTTTTTATTAAAAAAAAACCAGTTAAACAAGTTTTAACACTACTTATCAACTTAAATAATCGTGAGAAATGACTGATTCTAACTTTCGCAGGGCTCTAATTAGAAGTTATTTCATCTGAACGAGAAACAGTATCGATTATATCCAGTATATCAAGTTTTTATACTATTTTTTACCTATGATGATACCAAACTAATGATGAGAACAGGTGCGATCTAGTTTCCGAAACGATTATATCTAGTTCGCTTGGTGGGAAATTATGTATTTAAACAGTTAAAATTTAAACAGACTCTTAGATTCTTTAAACATATGGATGATGTATGCTCAAGAAGTAACAATAAACGATTTAAAATCGGGCATTACACACCTTTCTCAGCTGTTTTCAAATATGGGTTTTGACGCAGAGCATGAGGCGGTATATGGTATGGGGAAATTTTATAGTGAAGAAGAATGTATTAACCTGGCGAAAAAATATTGAAGAGGAGAGGAAGTTTGTGATTTTTATCTCGAGAAATCATTGGAGCTACAAGATTTGGAAAACAAACTTGTTGAATTAAAATTGCAAAATTATCTGTATAGATTAGAAAAATATTTACCCGCAAATATTGTACACCAACTGGAGAAGTTAAATCAAAAGAATTAAAATATATATATATATATATACATATATGTTAGATTTAAGGGTGGATCTTAAATAAATTGTCCTTTATTTATTAATCACTTTTATTATTTTATTAACTGAACAATGTTTTACTATCTTTCTTTTACTCGATCACTCTTCTACTCTACTCTGTAGTCTTGTGGTCGTTGCGCATCTTACGTCGCGCGCACTCGGCTGGGGTTCACCCACGCCTGCCGTTCGGTCTTTCCTGACTGAGCAGAAAACAATAATTCTGCTAACACGGCCATTCTGTTCTCGGGGCGTCCTCGCACCGTATCTGAAATTTAGAAAACAGCAACAGAACTTTTGTAATGTTTGTTTTTCAACGTCAAGAACATTAATGTTTATTTTAAGCAGTACTGCCACTAATTCCATTTTATCAATCACCACATTGGTGTTTTAACTAAAGTTTATATTATTTATCGCCTTTATGAGATGGTATGTTACTACCGCTTTTTATCATTATTTATTTATTATTATTTTTGTTTTGTTCATCGAGCGGTACTGCCACTTTTGTTGCATTTATTCTTTTAAATTACAATGGAATTGCCATTATTAACTGTACATTTCAGAATATTCTAAAATGCTTTTATTACATAGTGGGATTGCCACATAACTTTTCAACAAATTATAATATTATTCACAGAAATTACATAGTGGGATTGCCACATAACTTTTTAACAAATTATAATATTATTCACAGAATAAATTATAATAGAATCATATCGCATTACTTTTTTTTTAATTAAGTGGTACTGCCACTATTTTTATGTAATTTGAAATTTGAAACGATCATCAATCAACTAAAAATGTTCGAAATTCATCACTTACCCCATTTTTTTTTAATTCGGAGAAGGCCAACGTCTTAATTGGTCATGAGCGGCCACAGTGGTCCGCCGTCCTTGTCTATGTAGCACATATCTTTCATTTTGTAGTACATTACGAATAGTATATGGCCCTTTAAATTTTGGTTTTAATTTCCCTCCACCTGCTAGCTGAGAATCTTCCACAGCCACAAGGTCGCCAATTGTAAACAAGTTGGCTCGACTATGCGTGGCATTAAAGTGCTGAGCTTGCTTGATGGCACTAGTCGTCAATCGAATTTGAGCTTCGGCAACGGCCTTGTCTGGGTCAACGAAATTATCTGTCGGTGTAGCGTCTGCTAAAAATTGTTGACTAGCCAATAATCTCGGGTTTGTTCCGAAATGTAACACTTTGGGAATGTGACCAGTTATTGAGTGCATTGTGGAATTTAAATTATCTTCTATATCAGGAAGTACGATAGTCCACTTTTATTCTTTTTCGGCAGTAAGGGTTACTCGCATTAAATTGAACACTGTGCGCATGACACGCTCAACTTGACCGTTACCACGAGGAACTCCTGTGGCAATGTGATGAAGTTCTACGTTTTGCTCTTTTAGAAAATTACGGAAAGTAGCCGAAGTAAATGCAGCTGCTCTGTCAGCAATTATTCGTTTCGGGGTTCCTAGCTCTTCGAAAATCACATTTAATGCACAGCTGGAATCTTGTGATGTTTTCTTTGGAATTGGCATTAATCGGCAGAGTTTCGAGAATGCATCGATTACTACTAAAATTTGAGTACACCCATTTGACTTAACCAACGGACCTGCATGGTCAATATGCCATGTGTGTAAAATATCATTAGATTTTTCTCCGTGTTGCCATAGTCCTGCTTTACGACCAGTATGTGATTTTCCTAAAACACAAGCTCTGCAGTTTTTTATGTACTTTTTCAAGCACTGTCCCATTTTTGGCCAAAATAAGTCTTCTCTCATTTTAGAAATACACTTATCCCAACCTATATGTGATGATTCATCGTGGTAAAGTCGAATCGTTACGAGTCGGGCGGCTACAGGTACAAAACACTTTGGAGTTTTTGTGTTGGTCACAACAATATTGTTTATTATAGTATAATCAGCATTACTGATCGGGTCACTAAATATTTCAGAACAAAAGGCATCATTTAACTGAAATTCTCGTAAGGTACTTACATCTGATATTTTAAGCACATTTAGTGTCTTTAAGGCGCACTCTTTCAAAGCACTTTCGTAATCTACGGGATTTCGGATTAAATAATCTACGTGGTCCATTTTATTTCCAGGGCGATATTCAATTGAAAAGTCATAATCTTGACCCACCAACGCGCGACTCGAGGATGTAAGTCTTTCTTTAGGGCAGTCGCACGCATTACAATCAGTGTACACCTTGAAATGTACTCCATACAAATAAACTCTAAAATGTTCAACAGATTCAACAATAGCTAGTGTCTCTAAGTCATACGAATGATACCGTGACTCATAATCAGTAGTACGACGACTGAAATAAGCGACAGGACGAACAACACCATTTTCATTTTGCAAAAGAGCGGCTCCTAGTCCCACTGTACTTGCATCTGTATGCAGTTCACAATTTAAATTAGGATTATAAATTCTTAATACTGGGGAATCGGTCAGCTTGTTCATTATTAATTGTCTTGCATTTTCGCACTCAGGGGACCATTGGAAAACACAGTTTTTCCGTAACAAGGCGGTTATCGGTGCGGCTAACTCCGAAAATCCTTTAATAAAACGGCGAAAATAGCTAGCAAGTCCCATAAACTGTCGAACACTTTTTACATTTGTCGGGATAGGTGCTTGAGTTAAAGCAATCACTTTCCGCGAACTAGGCCGCACTGATCCTGTACTTAGTGTAACGCCAAGATATTCAGTTTCTCGGGCAAAAAACTTACATTTTTCATAGTTTAAAGCAAAACCGTGAGTGGACAGCGCATTAAGTACTTCCTGTAGGTGTTTCAACCCCTCTTCAACGCTTGTAGATGGCACAAGAACATCATCGAGATAAACGAATGCTTTATCCCTTTCAAATCACCCAATGCTTTGTCAATAGAACGTTGATATATTGCTGGAGCATTGACATAGCCAAAAGGCATCCGATTAAATTCATAATGACCATCTGGTGTAATGAAAGCCATGATGTGTCTTGACTTTTCTTCGATTTTCATTTGGTAAAAGCAAGATTTCATGTCTAATGTAGTAAAATATGTTGCATGGCAGAGAGCATTGATCTGATCTTGAATATGACGCAATGGGTACCTTTCCTTAACTACCTTTTTATTTATTAATATCACGTAAATCTACGCACATTCGGACTTCGCCGTTCTTTTTTGACACTAGTACTATAGGGCTTGCATATTCCGACCGACTTTCGCGAATTATATTCGCACTTAAAAGTTCCTTAATTATTTTTTTTACCTGCAATCTTTCTTGGTAGGCTAACCTACGAGGACGATACGCCACTGGGGTAGTGTCTTTTAATTTTATTGTCATTTCACCGGTGGTAATATGATCAGGCGTTTTGTTTTTATAGAACAATAAGAGACTCTCTATTTGCGATTTTAATTCGCTGTCTAAATCAAGCTGATTTATCATAACATTATTTACACTTTTTAAAGTCATTATATTGGGAATGTTGAGCAGGTTATGGTGTAATTCGAGACCATAATCACTTTTCTCGATTCGTAAAGAAGGTCGACTGATGACATCCCATCCAACAATAACATCAATATTTTCTGGAATGACATTATCTGGTACAACCGCATAGGTAATGTCTAGGGTCAGCGTCGGCAGAACTGTTATGATATCACAAACGCCGATTTCATAAACAATTTGGGTCCCAAATCCCGTGAAAGCACGCACGTTATTTTCTGTTTTGATTATAGCGTTTAATGTTTTCACTACAGATTGTTTTATAACCGACACGTCGGCACCACAATCAACAAGAAAAGAAAACGACGGAGCACTGTTTTTACATAATAATGTCGCCAGTGGTGTCGTGTTCAAATGGCGTCATTTCTTAAGTAAAAATGCCTGCTTGGGATTCCCATTTTTATACCAACAGTTTACTTCATTGTGGCCCATTTTTTTGCAATGGTTGCAGGAAGGAATTTTGGAGGGGCCTGGGGTATCCTGACTAACTTCTTTAGGTATTTCTTGTTTATTTCGACACGACTCTTGTCGATGACCTTGATGGCCACAATTGAAACATGATCCTTTAAATAATTTGTTTGGTCTCCATGGTTGAGTATGTCTCGCCTGTCTCCCTGACGATGTTCGAATTTCTTTTTAGGCATCCCTTCATCCTCTAAAGACCGTTTTGCAGTTCGTCGTGCATCAAATTCGCTTAGTATTGTCATGAGCTCGCGTTCAGACTGCGGTATTTGTATATGCAGCGAGGCACGAGATTCTGCGTGATCCAAACCATATTCAACCATATTCAAAATTTTGTCCCATGGTAATTTCTCATAAAACCTATATATAGAGCGAAGTTTCTGATTTCCATAATCACACAAAGAATCGCACTCACGACTTCGTAGTGTGGCAGCTTTAAATGCTCGCGCACCCGACGTCTCTTTATCAGGAAATGCAGTAATGAGGTCAGCACAGAAGTTGTCCCATGTTCGGAGAATTGGTCGCCAGTCACAACAGTATCTATTACCACGATTTTTCAAAGCCTCAGTCGCTTTTACGATCATTAAATTATCGCTGACATTTAACTCGTCTTTTAACTTCGTAGCATCTTCCAACCACTCGTTGATTGCGTAGGCGCTGTTGTCCGGATCGTAGCTGGTTAGTTTGAATATAGTGTACGCATTTCCAAATGTTGGCACTTGCGTAGTCGATCCATCTGCTACGGGAAGATTGGGTGTTGGCTGTGAATGTGAAGATGACGCCATCGCCATCTTTGTCTGTTTTGCCAATTCAGCAATTTGCTGTTCTTGTGCAGCGAGTAAATTAATTAAAGTTTCTCGCCATTGTACTTTATTCTCACTAAATTGCGAACTTGGTGGCACCTCACCTTCATCTGAATCTGCTACAACCCTCAACGGACTGCTATTAGCACAATTTTGTTCTTCCATACTGATTACACTGATTGTTTTTTTTAACTACAACTAATACTACACGAGGTTTTATCCCACTTCTGATGTTAGATTTAAGGGTGGATCTTAAATAAATTGTCCTTTATTTATTAATCACTTTTATTATTTTATTAACTGAACAATGTTTTACTATCTTTCTTTTACTCGATCACTCTTCTACTCTACTCTGTAGTCTTGTGGTCGTTGCGCATCTTACGTCGCGCGCACTCGGCTGGGGTTCACCCACGCCGACCGTTCGGTCTTTCCTGACTGAGCAGAAAACAATAATTCTGCTAACATTTATTCACAGAAATAAAGAAAACTTTATGACAAAATCAAATGTACATAATCATAACACGAGAAATAAAAATGAAATTCATATCCTAAATGTAAGGCTGACACTTTCGACAAAGTCTTTTAATTATCAAGGATCCCATCTTTACAATACTATACCAAATGATTTGAGAAACATTAAATCTTTAAATTTATTTAAGCGGAAAGTAAATCAAATACTGTTGGACATAATTCCATATACTCTAGAAGAGTTTTATGATCATTTTAAACGCTAAACTGTTTGTCTTATTTTATTGTATTTTTTGTTTTATTTATATTATTAATGTTTATATATATATATATATATATATGTACATATCTATTTACTTTCTTCTTACTTACTTGACTTGTCCAATGGCCCTTTGGCTCTAAATTTTTTGTATTTATGGACCAATAAAGAATTTGAATTTGAATTTGAGATATCTCGATAAGGAAAGCAAATTTGTCGATACTGATTTCTTTCAAGGTGTTGTGCAGGTCAAGACGCATCGATTGATATCCATGTCGCATCGGGCTCGTTGAAAAAAAATTGAAAAATTTGCAAAAAAAATTATTGGAAAAATTCCGATTTTTTCGAATCGGACTTTCTTCCGCTGGCGGAAACGGGCCGTAGTCTTGAAAAATCGCGCAGATTATTCCTTTTACTAGTTTTTAAATTAAAAAACAACCAAAATATTGGGGGCGTACATTGACTTGTGGCCACCCGGTATAGACATATAAACAAATAGGTAATATAGAAATATTTAATAATATAATAAGTATACTAAATCTTACCTTTTGCTTGAGACAGAATGTGATTTTCTCTTATTAGGCTGGTTTGTTATTAATTAACAAAGGATTTTTCAAATTATGGTAGAACAACGGAAGCAATGATAGTTAACGACAATTTTATTGGGTTAATAAGGATATAATCCGGGTTGAAGTGACCATCGTTCCAAGAAGGATATAAATTAAAATTAACATTATCCGCTTTGAGAAATATTTTGAAAATTGTCCATAGTCTTCGACTCGAGTAATTAGCATAATATTTATGAGCTCAGATATAAATTAGACTCTCGTGAAATTTATCAATAAAAATGATATTCGTATAGGTATTATTCAAATTATATTTATTTTTCATTAAAAAATGTCTAATAAAAATAGTCTTACCTTTTGCGAACAACTGCACGATTTTTCTTTCATAAATAATTCCACAACACGTAAAAGATAATAGAAATAAACAATACTAAACTTTTAGAGTCAAAAGGGCGAGTTAGACCCTGACCGAATCACTATATATTTGCCCATCCATGTAGCTCGTAGCTGTAGGTAGAAGAGAAAGAGCAAGCGATTTTCACGAGTTTCAAATAAAAATATTTTTGGAAAACGCCTGTATAAAAAACTCCATTCATTCTTGATTTTAGCAAAAACTTGTAAATAGAAAAAAATGAGGGGGTAATTCTACCCAACTTTCCGAACACTTATAGTAAAGTAATTGTTTATCGATTATTTTAGTTTTTCTGCATCAAAATACATTAATAAAATTTTAGTTTACAAAAATTAAAAAAATTTAATTTTTTCTGAAACTTATTTTAACCTTTTATAATTTTGGATAATTTCTACAAGTATTATTTTAAAATTATGAAATATTTCACACATAATGTCTACTTTTTGATCCCTTTCGGATGTACTATTTACATTTTTAATTTGTTTTACCGTTTTCGATAAAACAAAAGGACAAAAAATTATTTTTTTTTATTTTGGTTATAACAGTTACAAGGTTAAATTCGAAGAGACTATTTTCTAAATTTAGAGTTTTATATTACCTATCGAATGGTATAAATCCCATTTTAATATCTTTAATATTCTTAAAGTTAACAAAGAAAACAAAAATTCTGAATTCTACAATTTTTGAATAAAATTTTGAAAAAAATCACAATTATAGAGTTTTTTACTACATAAATGAGAGGGTAATCCCACCCAACTTTCCGAACACTCCTAGTAAAGTAATTGTTTAATCGATTATTTTAGTTTTTCTGCATTAAAATACAATAATTATATTACCTATCGAATGGTATAAATCCCATTTTAATATCTTTAATATTTTTAAAGTTATTCATTTTTTTTAACTTTTTTGAATAAAATTTTGAAAAAAATCACAATTATAGAGTTTTTTACTACAAATTTAAGGGTCATTTTTTTAAAATTTTTAATATTAATTTTAACCTTAAAAAAAATAAAATCTATTTTTGAATAATTTGAAAATCAATAAATAATTAATATCTCATTCAATTTTATTCAAAATGGGAAACAGACCTTCTTTTTAGGGTTTCTGGATCAAAATGCATTAATAAAGTTAGTTTAAGAAACTAAAAAAAAATCAAATTTTTTGTCAAAAATTCATGAATTGTTTTAACTTTTTACATTTTCTGCTATAACTTTTACAAATACTGTGTTAAAATTATGAAATAATTTACACACATAGTACTTTTGGATCCTTTTCGAATATGCTATTTTACTATTTTCATTTATTTTATAGTTATTGATAAAGCGAAATTACAAAAGATTTTAAAAATATTCTTTATTTTGGCTATAATAATTACAATTCTAAATTTTAAGAAACTAAAATGCATTTTTAATTTAGAGTTTTATAGTATCTTTCGAATGGTGAAAATCCCATTTCAATAACTTTAACATTTTAGAAGTTATTCAATTTAGTTTAAAATCGTAATATAATTTTAAATGTTTCTGCCAATTTTTAAAAAGTTTCACAATTTTTATAATAAAATTTTGAAAAAAATTATAATTATAAAATTAATTATTACAAATTTAAAGATATTTTTTAAAATTTTTTATATTAAAATTTAAATTAAAAATAATAATTTAATAAAGATAAAAATTGCTTAAAAATTAAAATAATAACTAGCGGCGAAACTATGCCGAACTCGAAAAAAAAATTAAAGACAAAATTTGTAGAAAATTTTATGTTCTACAATTTTGATTTTATGTATTTTTTCATAAAAATCAATAATTTTGTCTCAAAATCTAAAAGAGTCGCAAATGTCTATATAAGTTTTTTCACGCCCTCTAGCGGCGAAACTAGGAGGAATTCAAAAAAACGGTAATAACAAAATGTGTAGAAAATGTTATGTTCTACAACTTTCATATCTTGTAATTTTTCATAAAAATGCATTATTTGGTTATTTAAGAAAAATATGAAAAAAAATGGCAAACGTTTTTGAAATTTTTTAATTATTCGAAATTAAACTATAATGTATAAAAAATATATGTGTAAAACTTAATTGCCATCTTGTTTAGTAATGAAGTCATCACTTATAGCAACTGTCACTTCCGTTTGTCCGATTAACTGCAAAATCTATACAGGTCGTCTCCTTGCTACCCTAAATATATATATAAAATTTCATCTAAATCGGTTCAGCTGTTTAGACGCTATCGTGTTCACACGCACACGCACACGCACACGCACACACACATCATCGCGAAAATATTAAAATCGTATTCTATAGGGACCCTAAAACGTGTTTATTCATTGAAAACTCAGTCCAAAATTTTTAACATGATTACTATACCTCTCTTATCTGAAGGGCGAGAGGTAAAAAGGCCCCTGCTTAATAGGGCTTAACTGTGATATTGATACACTGAGCTTTAACCAATTTAGCTATGTTATATAGTTATCTATCACTTGCCACAAAATTGTTTGCCCTTCCAACATCAAAGAAATTTCGCCGGCCTTCCCTTCTTGGTAAATATATTCTTTGGCATGAATGAAAACAGCCAAAAGATATGATAAATGCTATTTCATATTAAAAACAAAAATGTGACTAACTGTTAAAAAAAAATACTTCACCGAGACGTATACAATAGAATTGCTCGGTAATTTTAATACTCAATAATTGCTATTGTTAATGAACATTTTCTCTAAGAATTCTTTGTTTTCGGAGAATACAAATAAGTGTATATCCGGAAAAAAATAATTGACACTCAGTTACACTATTAAGTGTTACTATGCTAATTTTGTTATGTATTGTTCATTCTCACCAAATATTTTAGCTGATTTTAGAATTTTGTGGTTTAGTTATTAAAAGATTCCTGTCAATTTGATTCAAATTGTTTTGTGTGATTATAGCAATAGTTTTTGATACACTACTATAGGCAAATTTTGTTATATTCATATTTGTTCATTCATATTTTAACAGTTGTTAGATAATTATTTTTTCTATTTTAAAATTTAATAATAGTAGATTCTGTAACAATGTTAGAATGAAAAATTCGACACGAGTGGAAAATTCCGAACGCGAGCGAAAGCGAGTGTGAAGAACCACGAGTGTCGAATTTTTTCATTCTGACCGAGTAACAGACTATATTTTCTCCACGATCAAAAAGTATAAATCAAAATTAAATTAAATCTGAACACAAGTTATTTGTTGACATATTTGTATTACATTGTATTAATATTTATAGTGCTGTAGTACACTTACCGATATTAAAATCTGGTGCATTGGTGTTTTTTCATAATTTGAAATTTCAGATATTATTAAATTCTATATCTACTTCACTTGATTTTTCACTCATTATTTTGTTTAAATTAAAACTTGTTTGAAAATAATTATTACCGTTGCCATTTTATATCTGACAGTGACACTTTTGAAATCCAGGGCAATCCATATTGTTTATTTCGATTACAGAAAATCCATTCTTTACCTTGATAAAGAATGAAAATACATGCAAAATGCATAAGAGGCAAGTATTATAGAATAAATATTCAGACTCTTACATTCTATTATTAAAAATTATTTCAGAATTCATACATTCAGTAATGGTCGTGGAGAAAATATTATTAAATGATCAGTTTATCAATTTCATTTAAAATTAGTTCCGTGTCGATTTATATAGATATAATAAAAAACAATGTTGCGTGCCCCAGTCGTGATGTTATCATCATTATTGTATTATTATTATAATGAGGAACACCAGGCCAGCAGCCGACGGCTATTCTTTAATTCCAGCTATTAATATCTCTATAAGTTCGGATAGTTTTGTCAATAAAACAATAATATTGGGAAAGTAAATTATTTCACAGGATTATTTTTAGAAATTAAATTTCTGTTGATAATTTAATACTAAAAAAAACATAAAAGAACCAAATTTCTTACTGTATAAATTTTTTACTTAATTTGTTGTACCATATTTCTTTATAGTATATAAATTACTGTATTCTTGACAGATGAATCAACTAACAAAAGTCATAGTTGGTTATTTCGAATGGTATTTTCCTAACTAACCATGTGCCATTACGTCAAGCAAAGGATTTTTACCTATTTTAAGGCCGGGCGCAAATTGAGACGCAGGTGACACAACACAGAGCAGGGCAACTCAGTGCAGGAAAAACTGAGTTACCTACGTGAGCGCATAGTACCACGTGGTTCTATGTCACCGTTCATTCAGTCATGAGCAATATGATAGGCGAAAATTTAAGTTCTGAATCATATTCCGATGATTAATTTGATGAACTTCTATTGTTATATTCGTTAACGAAAGGTAAAATTTGGGAGTAATTTTATAAACAAAAAGAAAAACTTACAGTAAATTAAATTTGTCGTCAGAGTTTTCTGACAAATATAGCTTTATGATGTCGGACGGTTTCGATTAAATTCTCCTCCTTCGCTATATTGACTTGATTTTGAGTTTGAAATGTTCCACGTGTGTGGCACGTTTGCAGTAAAATGTGTCACAAATGCGTGAGGTCGTGCAGAACTCACCCCTGATCGCTCTGCAAGCAGAGTCAGGGGCATACCTGATAAACTCTCCTCGAATTTGTCCTGGTATTGTTGTTATTCCTAGAACTCTGTTGTAGGAGTAAATTACTCCTTTTCGGAGTTTCTTTTGGAGGGTGTTTTTCTGAAAATTTAAAAGTTAGAAAAACTTAAGGCTCAGAGAGAGAGGGGCGTCCATGAGCGTCGGTACGGGCGAGCTCATCTGATGCACAGATGTGCGTCCTCCATTAGATTTAGGAGCTCGTCCAGAAGATCTTTGGCTTGCCATAAAATATACAGAAGCCATAATAAAACAAGGGCTGGACAGAAGCGAGTATTTATGTCAGATAACTGATGGTAGGGTATGGAAAAGACATATAAATCTAATTAGTACAATATTGGTGAATAGAGATAATGAAAACAATAGTACATCCATACGTCAAGAGGCCATTTCGACAGGTAGGACAAAGGTATCGGCTGGTAAAAATAAAATAGTTCCACATCATATATACGCAAGGCATGTTGCAAATAATAATAGTTCGGACAATGTAAATTCAAATGTCTATACCAATTGGCGTACATGATTTCGGCTGTGAGAACATGAATCCGGCTGCGATACTAAACGGATTAGCGCGGGGCATACTCGAATTCGGCAATGTCTACCTGTGCGTTAATCTCTTTAAATTTATAAATTTGATTTTGGTTAAAATGGAAAAATGCTGCAAACAATATTTAACGAAACTTCAGAAAAACACTAGTTAGTTTGAAATTATTATTAAAAAATCACTTATTTATGCATACGATAGTACAGAAATATATTATTTTAGTAAATAAAATGACGTTTATTGATGTTCACAAAAAAAAAAAATTTTATTCATCAGACAGGAGAAGTTATTGTATAACGAAACATGTCACAAAATGGATTTTCATCAAGTAAAACTCGACACAATTAAATACGAAAAAGTAAACTAAATTATCAAATTTGTCGAATTACAAAAAAAATTTAATATGCCTATACAGATAGAACACAAATATGTACAACAGACTTAAACTACTCTAATAATATCATTTTTTTGACATGTTTTATGTATTTAAAAAAATTCTGAATTTAATTCTTACACTAAATTATTTACTATATTTACACTAGACAAAAAATAAATTCTGATTCATTCTTAAATTACTAAATTATATTTATACTAGGCAAAACCCTACTACATGTTCAAATATTTTCTATTTTACAAACAAAGCACTATATACATATTTACAATTTTGAAAAGATTTCGTATATTTATTTGTTGTATTACAAAATTTGGGTTTTTCCTTCTCCTCTAATTTGCAACTGTTAATACCAAGAAGAAGTCATTAATCTTAATCCGTAGCGTTCAGCTGAAATCCAGCAAGTGATTAATGGCGCAGCTAGTTTCCCGCCAAAATCAAGACCGTCCATCCCAATGAATCTAATATTGTAAATAATACAGGTGACACAAGCGGTTGTAGTTCAGTTATGAATAAGGATGTTGTTAAGTCAGTTAATGTAGAATCTCTAGGGTAGATAAAAGTGATAGCCAGCAAGAAGCGTCTCATACTCCTTAACGGTTAATCGTAAAAGCTCTTAAAGGAGGGTATCGTTTTAAATAGGTGTTTTGGGTTTCTCATGAAAACAATTTTTATGTTTCAAAAACTTGAAAATCAAAGAGAGGAAAATGACAATTTGTTTTTATATTAAAACTATGAGCTTAAAATGAATTTCCATTGTGTGAAATTCTAAATTACCTGATATTTAGGGTGTATACGCGACGGCTAAATTATTAATAAATTAAAGATATTTAATGCAAGAAATCTCTTCGAAATGGAAAAAAATAAATCACTAATATTTTTAAAACTATTACATCTGCCTGAAATGGCCCGAATATTTAACAATTGTTAAGTGAAAAATCCAAGAACTGGAGAAGTTTGACATTTATTATTAAAAACTCAGTTGTTAAGCCAATTTGTAAATATGGCATCAACGCATGTCTTAACACAGAACCACAGTATAGGAAACAAGAAGAATAAGCATTCGTAATTAGAAATAAATATTTCTCCAAATAGATGTAAATATTTTTTTAGGTTATACCTTAAACCTAAACAACGTTTAAATAAGGCAATCCAGAACACGTGACCAAATATCATCAAAAATGGCCGCTGGTAGACACAAATTGTATTGAACTACATTTTGCATGTGTTTTATGTTTATTTGATGTATTTTGTGCTTTTAGAAAGAGTTTGAAATAAAAATAATTGCTGTTTCAAATAATAATCAAATAAGAAAAAAAGATAACACCTTATAACATTCATGAGAGTATAAATAAATACATATACTACAATACTCCTGGAATTGATGTAAAACTCGAGAAGATGCATGACTTTCCATCATCAGTGACTGCTTTACTGCTTTCCACATATACTTATATTTGGTCCTCACACATAGTTTTTACACCAAAGAACAAGTCAAGGTCAGCATATAAATATTTTTCTCCACGACCATTACTGAATGTATGAATTCTGAAATCATTTTTAATAATAGAATGTAAACATTCACACTCTAGAGTCTGAATATTTATTCTATAATACTTGCCTCTTATGCATTTTGCATGTATTTTCATTCTTTATCAAGGTAAAGCATGGATTTTCTGTAATCGAATTAAACAATATCGATTGCCGTGGACTTCAAAAGTGTCAGTGTCAGATATAAAATGGCGACGGTAATAATTATTTTCAAACAAGTTTTAATTTAAACAAAATAATAAGTGAAAAATCAAGTGAAGTAGATATAGAATTTAATAATATCTGAAATTGTAAATTATGAAAAAACACCAATGCACCAGATTTTAATTTCGGTAAGTGTACCACAGCACTATAAATATTAATACAATGTAATACAAATATGTCAACAAATAACTTGTGTTCAGATTTAATTTAATTTTGATTTATACTTTTTGATCGTGGAGAAAATATAGTCTGTTACTCGGTTAGAATGAAAAAATTCGACACTCGTGGTTCCTCACACTCGCATTCGCTCGCGTTCGGAATTTTCCACTCGTTTCGAATTTTTCATTCTAACCTTGTTACAGAATCTACTATTCCTGGTTTTTGAGAGATCATTTCGTTCTGGTTTATGTGGAAAATGTACTTCACTAGGTATTCTATAAAATCTAACAGTTTCACGACCTCTTCGACTCCCACAATTGACTATAGAACAAGTAGTGTGCATGTTTAGTTCTTTCTAACAAACAATATTTTTTCCTGACACTTTCACTTCATTAAATATCGATAATGCATCCCGAGTAGTTAGTCACACAACTATTCTAAATTAAAATGTCCGTTTTAAGCTCCAATCGTTTCATATGTTAAAATAAACTGCTCTTTTCATGTTAACTACGTGAAAAACATGGGTTTGTGTGCCTACCAGCGGCCATCTTGAATTTCATCTGACAGCATGGTCTATAGATGATAATATATGTCAATTTAATTACCCCTTGTACTTAACATTTCTATAGTTCACTTTTGAACAATTTTTGCGGATGGAGCAGCAACGGTAAATGGAAAGTGATCCAGATCGGATAAATTCCGATTATTTTACAAATAAAACTGTATATGAAGTAATCTAGATCAGAAGTGAACTGATCCGACTGCAAATAAAATTCAGCTACTATAGTAGTCTTATACTGTGGCAGAAATAACCTTTTTATTATTATTCTGACAGATACCTTGTAACGTCAAATAAAATATTACCAACACATTTTTTAAAAGCTTTATTCAAATATTTAACAATAATAATTTTTTAATTTAACGTGAAAAGTATAGTTAGTATTGTTTGAAATATTAAAACTTCGGAATTTTAAATTAGAGGAAATGCTATTCAAATTAATAACTTTTGCTCTTCCATCCATGTGATGAACTTGTCGTATTCTTTTTTATAAGCTTCTTCCGATTTTTGCTGTATTAACCGCGATTCAATGTTAGAACTTATTTTTAGGCAATATACAACCAATAACAACTGTGGTGACAACAATAAATCTTATGTGACAGATTGCAAATTAATTTTTGTATTTATCATTCGATGACAACTGATGACATCACGAATTCAACCATTTTACATTATTAGTTCTTTATTTCCATTTTTTGTAGTAATAATACCAGTATTTATATGATTTTAAAGTGTAACAATTAAAAAATAGTATTCGTGGATAACTGTGGTCTATTTCGAGCACTCCTGTATACTATTATGCTAAATGACAGCCGGTCGCCATGTTGCCAAATCCTCCTTGTCAGTCCTTGTGATTTTGTCGAAAAATAGATTTCAAAATTAAAAAAAAGTATGTTCCGGGACGTTTTAAAGAAAAAAAATTTGGGAAATTCATTTTTTTTTAATTATCTTTTAGTGAGAAAAATTTCGTACGGGGTCGCAAAAAACCCAAAAAACGATACCCTCCTTTAAAGATTATGAATTGTTTTAAAGGAGGAGGTATTGTCATGTATTTGAATTTTCCACTCACACGCGTGAGATGTAGATGAAAGAATCGGGGGGACACTTACTATATAGCTAACTACCATCATGGCCACTAGGCATTCGTTAGAGCTATTATAAAACTTGTATTTATGTTCGTCACTGATTATAATTATTAAAGTCATTATAGTTAATGTGAGACTTATTCGATTACCCGTACAAACTTAAAAGAAAGGGTTGACAAAATATTGTGTCTTAAAACTGATAAAATTATACAGTTAAATTTGACCTGAAGTAATACATGTCAAGAAATTTGTAAACAATAAGTAACATTAAATACCCATGCAATTGGGTGTTGTAAACTAAGCAATAAAGGAGTATGCCCGTATCTGGGGCTCCCATGTTATAACTTTATTTATTTTTTAAGGGAAACTGTGCAGTGAAAATTTTTCGATTTTTTGTACTTAACCAGTAACACTTGTATACTATAAAATCGTGAATAGTATCCGGTGACCCTAAGGTCATCTATGACCTTTTCCTACCTCAAAATTACGTTTTTATTTTTTAAAGGAAACTATGTAGTGAACATTTTCCGGTTTTTTGGACTTGACTAGTAGTACGAATCCACTAGATTATACTATATATAATCATGGATAGTGTCCGGTGACATTAAGGTCATCTATAACCTTTTCCTAACTAAAAATTTGTATTTATTTTTTAAAGGAAACTATGTAGTGAAAATCTTTCGCTTTTTTAGGCTTGACTAGTAGTACTAGTCCACTAGATAATACTACAAAATCATGCACAGTGTCCGGTGACCCTAAGGTCATTTATAACCTTTTCATACCTCAATATTACGTATTTATTTTATAAAGGAAACTATGTAGTGAAAATATTCCGGTTTTTTGGGCTTGACTTGTAGTACTAGTCCACTAGATTATACTATAAAATCATGGATAGTGTCCGGTGACAATAAGGTCATCTATGACCTTTTCCTACCTCAAAATATAGTTTCCTTTAAAAAATAAATACCTAATTTTGAGGTATGAAAAGGTTATAGATGACACTATCCATGATTTCACAGTATAATCTAGTGGACTAGTACTACTAGTCTAGTCCAAAAACCGGAAAATATTCACTTCATGGTTTTCTTTAAAAATGAATACGTAATTTTGAAGTAGTAAAAAGTCATAGATGACCTTAGGGTCACCAGATAATATCTATTATTTTATAGTATAATCTAGTAGACTGGTACTACTAGTCAAGCCCAAAAAACCGGAAGATTTTATCACTACATAGTTTTCGTTAAAAAATAAATACGTAATTTTGAGGTATAAAAAGGTTATAGATGACCTTAGGGTCACCAGACACTATCCATGATTTTATAGTATAATCTAGTGGATTAGTACTAAATATTCATATTCATTACATAGTTTCCATTAATAAATAAATACCTAATTCGGAGGTAGGAAAAGGTCATCCGATGACCAAAAATAGGAAATTCCCCATAAATCAGCATCACTGTTTAATTACTGACTGGCTGAGCTACTGATGTCTGGTTAGAGGTCGCAAAAATGAAGAAAACTAAAATATTTGGAGAAAATCCCGGACCAAAAATACGATTTACCCTCAGCACCAGAAGCTAACGCTTATACGGGCATACTCCTTTAACTTAAAAATGTTAGAGATTGGGTACAAACAAGTCCAGGGGTTACGAAAAAGAAGAATAAAACTAGTACTGGAGACAAATGACAGAGTGACATGAAAAGGAGAGATGTTTTAATTAGGTTAAATAAAATTCTTTTTCGTGCAATCGTACGCGAAGTGAGCACTTCGCGTTCTCTACAGCGGCCGCGAAATTCAATTTCGCAGCCGTTGCCCATGGAAACGGCCGAAAAAGCAAAGGTCACTTTCAAATTTCACATTTATACAATACAATGTTATTATTTTTTATTAAACACAGTATTAATTACTAAATTAACAAATACATACTTATATTATTTAAGATAAATATTAATTTTAATTGTACAGTTTGTATTATTACTTGTATTTACTTTATAAGTTGAAGCAACAAGATACTGAAATATCAATGTCAGACATATTTGCGTTTTGTCAAGAACTGTCAAAATATTTTGTATATTCAAACACTGTCATTTCCATAGCAGCTGTGATTTTGTTAATGAAATTGAACTGCTGTTGATTTTAAAGCAATAATATATGTATTGGAAATGATCTAATTTCATAATTTTAACGATTGCATGAAAAATAGTGTGTATACCACGGCCGCGAAACTTTTTGGCGACCTCAAGATTATCTTGCCTCGGCCGCAAGCGGCCTCGGCGATAATCTTTCTTTCGGTCCGCCAAAAAGGTATTTCGCGGCCTAGGCATACAAATAACTATTCTATGCTCATTATGTGGACGATTGCTTCGTTGAATTTCTGGGATTACTTCAAAAAGCTTTAGATTTCCTTTCCTTTTAGAGTTTTCGAAGAAATAAACTCTTATGAGACGGTTTTGTCCGTCCGTCCGTCCGTCCGTCTGTTAGCATGATTCAACTCGAGAATGATGAGAGATAGAGACAAACGGACAACGGCAATCGATTCTTTAAAAATGCCAAAAATGATATTAATCTTTGATGTATTTTTAGTTTCCCACTACTTATACCATATATAAGGTATATACCTATATAAAAATTTATTTTCGTAACTTTAAATTTTCGAAAACTCGAAATTACGACAAAAATATAGATGTTTTTCACTTGTTTAAACACTATCCATCCCGTATTAAATTTACCATAGAATTTGAATCTAACAATAAATTACCTTTTTTGGATTTACTCATTATCAGGAACTATTTCTCATCTTACCTTTCGTTTGAAATCTATAGAAAATATACCACAACAGATACACTGATTAACTTCGAATAACCCCATCTCTCATTTAGCAGTTTTTATTCAGATTATTCTCTATCGCCTTGTCTCAATTCGCCTTTACTTCTGAACTTAAAACAATTAGCAATCAACAATAATTTTCCATTATATATTATTAATGAGTGGTATGTCTGGTATTTTTCGAAATTCAAACTTAATTTCCCACATGTGTCTATAGTGTCACAAGAAGACAAAATTTTTGTTGGTTCTTTACATTTTATTGGCAATCTTATAAAATTTCCAAAATATTTCTGAAACATAACATCAAAGTTGCTTTAGGACAAATACTAACGTTCACTCCTTCCTGGTTAATACCAAAGATATCATTCCCTCGCTTAACAGAACAAGCGTCTATAAACTCTGTTGCTCCGATTGTAACACAATATACATCGGTCAGTCTGGTAGAAGACTGGTAAACATTGTCCAACTACTAAACCGACCGCTCGGTTAAAAATTAGAGAAGTGAGGAACGAAATAACAAAGGGAAAATTAGAGAAGTGGGGACGCCGGAAGTGTCGTTTTAGTTGTTGGACAATCTATAACTAAAATCATGCCATGTTATGAAATTTGTTATACCCTGTAATTTTGGGTAATTGTTATGAAATTTGTTATACCCTATATAAGATTTGTTATAAATTATTATAGTAAGTAAGGGTTGGTCGAGTTAAAAAAAATTGATAGTAATTGGAAGTAAAATTAACAGTGTTCCTTTATTTTTAACATTAAAAAGAAAAATGTAAATTAAAAAGAAATTTTACTAAATGATATAAAGTATAAATTAATTTTGGTAATATGAATAGGGCTTAAGCCATTTGAAGTATGATATTCTTTGTGACAGGTTGGATGACATTTCTTATCAGGTAAAATGATTTGTCATTGGGTTGGTATCAATCAAAATGATGTTAAAAAATTTTTTTTAAAAAAAAAATAATAGGTAAAAAATTATGGGCTTAAAAAAATTGAGTTGTTATTGATTTATGTAGATTGGCAGATAAAAAAAATTTTTTTTTGAAAGTTGATAGATTTTGTATGATGAGTTGTTGGCATTTGTAACATATCTATATTAAAATGAAGAAATAAAAGAATTAAAAAAAAAACCAAATGAAAGTAAGCAATATTTATTTCTAACATTAAAATAACAAAATACAAAAAAAGAACTGCAAGGAGAAGAAGAAGATGAGACAGAATATACATTTTTGAAGGTGAGTAGCTAATATAGAAGATATACGGGCAGATAGAAGAAAAGTCTTTAAAAAGTATACATTTAAAAAAAAGTCAGAAGAAAAGATAGCGAGAGGTAGAGAGCAGAAGTGTTATGCAGATATAAAAAATATAAAGAGATCAAGAGAAAATAAAAAAATAAAATTGTTAATTTTTTTTTAATAATGTATTGTTAATTTTTTTTAAGCTTCTGAACCCAGCCCATTGGGGAATCGTTTTGCAGGTGAGGAATGGAATTCACTTATCAAATGGAATTCTTATTTCAATACATAAAAACACAGATGTTACCAATACTCCTTCTTGATTGGCTAATCATATAATTACACATAACCACTCTTTCCATGTCAGATGACACTCTCCTACATGAGTGTCCTAAAGGCAATAGATTAAACCTTCTTCAAATGTTTGAGATCCCTCTTACTTTAATAATGATAAATGTATCTGTATTATTGAACAGCAAAGGCCTATAGAGAACCATATTTTCCTATCAGATCAATTTACACGACTACTTTCCTAATATTATTAATGCCCTACATCTAAATTCACTTCTTCCTTCATTTTAATTGTATAACGCGTTCCTTCCTATGAAATATTACTGAGGCCCAAAAGCATCAGAATTAGTTTCGTGATGGCGAATAAAATTTGTTACCCCCACTTTTTATCACTGTTCTCGACGTTCCCAAGTTCCCTGAGTCTGAAAATGAAAAAATATCCTGTCCGGACGTCTGTTTGTCTGTCTGTCTGTCTGGATGTACCCTATTGAATTTGAGTAGGATCGGACTGGCCCTTCCGTTACCCGAAATAATATAAATTAGTATTTTGCATGGAAAAACTTTTTTCCAATTCAAATTTTCAAATATTACATGTATGTGAAAAGTTTGGCCAGAATCGCACAATCCATTCTGGTACCCGCCCCACAACGATCCATAAAAATCAAGTTCTCAAGGGATAAACTTTTTTACACTGCAAATTAAAACAAAATTTAAGTCAGATCATGTATAATAGGTTTTTAAATGTATTTAGCGCCAATGCTTCACAGCATAAAAAGTGTTCGCTCGATGGACCGAAGTCCTCCAGTACTAGTCTCCTTCTTCTTTTTCTTCTTCTTCTTTTTAGGATCGCCTGGACTTGTAACCAATCTCTAAGATTTTTAAGTTAAATTTATTTCTTATTTTACAACACCCTCATGGGTATTAATGTTACTAATTGTAAGACACAATATTGTCAATCCTTTCCTAGCCCTTTTCCCACTCTGTCACTCCTTCCATTTCCATACTTGTCAAATGTCGCTTCACGTTTCGCCATCCTGAACTTGTTTAATGTCACGCGGTGATGTGATTCTGCACAAGATTAATTAATATAATTAAAATTATTCTGGTTATCTGGCACACTTACATGGTGTCTTATACCACACGAGTCCCAGGGCGGATATTGCTAATATTATTGGTTAATTTAAGTTTTCCTAACGTGGATATTATAATTTCGAAAACAGTCCAATTGGATGAAGTTTTTCACATCACTGGTTTAACACCCAGTATTACCTTTATTACTTTTTTTTGGTAAGTTTGTTTCAGTTTTGTAAAAAAATCCTCCCCCACATTATCGAATAATGTATTTCTAGGCCTGAAGATGGCTGTTTAGCTGAAACTAGACATCGCTTTGCCCCATTTTTTAAGAAATATTTGTATGGTACATGACTTGGAGCTTCATTTGATTTATTGATTTACTTTCGATGTATATCATTAGATACTATTTCCAGCCAACCAAATATCCATTCACAAATCTCATAATTGATTATGAACATAAACGTACATTTCATTCTGGTATTTAAAATACATTGTCTCATGAAAGACAGAGGTATTGGTCAATTAATGGGAAACAAATTATATAAAATCAAGCATTCGAAAATGCATCACTTGCTTTAAAGCAAAACCTCCACTATTGGAGACTAAAATAGGAGAGCTTCCAAGTGTTAGAATAACTTCGGCACGTCCATTTTTAAAGATATCATTATTACGGTTTATTTGATTTAAAAGATGGAAAATTGAATATTAAAATAAATAATAAAATAGGTTCTATATGCATCTTTGTATGCCTCGTAACTAAGTCCGTATATATCGAACCTAACCTAACCTAACTACTGATGGGTTTTTAAGTATTTTAAAACGATTTATATCGCGCTCATGTATGTAATACTCCTATATCGCCAACGTCCTATCTTAGCCTGTAGCGTTCCGACAGAAGGAGATGCAACATCGGAATTGGGTGCCAACGCGCATGCCCACATACATAAATTACATTGGCGTCGTCTCCCGTTGTGAAAAAGGAACGTAGAGAAAAGGAAAGTTAAGCAAACGTAGGCGATTTTACAGCTGTGACGCCTATGACTATCCGAGGCTGCGTGAGAGAGAAACGATCGTCTACACTCTACTATCGGCGACACTTCTCTTTCAAGCTGGCGATATAGGAGTATTACATATATGGTCGCGCCGCGGATTTTATACTGACATCTATTCAGATAATGCCACTAATTTTCTTAGCTTGAATAATGAATCTCTGTAAATCAAAAAACGTAAAAAACTATTTAGCGAATTTTAACACAACGTGGCACTTTATACCGACAAAATCACTAAACATAGAGACCCGGTTTTAAATTTTTTTACAGAATAAATTTATCTTTATTTATTGAAATCTTTCAAATGATCTGTCGATCATTTCGATCAAATTATAGCGTATTCCATTGAGAAAAAATACAGCACGATTGCGGAACCAGGGCAAAATTTACAAACCATTGGAAAATGTAGTGCAGGTTCGTATAATCCATTGGGACGTCAGTGCGGCACTTTCTGCTCTAAGTGCAAAAAGTTCCGCACGAGGTCTCGTGGTCGTGCGGCAGCAGTTTCTAGAGCAAATTTGGCAGGTAAAATAGAACTGTATTTTTTTCCCCATCTGTGTTTTCTGTTTTTATGATTTTAATTATTTTATTGCTATGGAAGACAATTTACATATAAATAAAGAACAGAAGCTATGGGTTTCATCACTGCTTTCTTCAAGCAGTGATAGTGATGATGAATATTATCCCTTTTTGTTAGGAGAAAGAAAACCTTACCACAAATAAAAAAAATTGAAACTATCATCAGCAAATTTGATGGGAAACAGATAAGAATAAACTGTTTAGATTGAAACGGTTTAGATTGAAACTGTTTATGGTCTATTTAATAACCAGGAGGAGCGATTTGAATTTAAGTTGGCAATTCTGTAGGCTTCTCATTGGTCAGTTTGCAGTCGGTTTCACACAGCAAATTTTAGCATCAAGATGAGCTGATAATTGACATTGACAGTTTTGACATTTTATAATTTATTATTATTTTTAGTTCTATATTGCTTTTGTCCTCTTGTTATTTCATCAGTTTTAGTTAGTTTTCCACTCTATTTCGTTAAAAAAAAGAGTTCTCCTCAGAACTCAGTAAACAATTTATGCGATTATGGATCCTTATCCATCTACTCCTACTGGTAGCAGTCGCTCGCTTAGTCCACCAAAACAACGAAAATTTAAGCCATTTAAGTCAGTCAGTGCATACTAAATATGTACAAACAAGTATTGGATGATAAACCAAAAACCAAAATTGTTGATATTAAATCCAAAATTTCCAAGGTCGCCGGTAGGTTATATTTATTACTTTCTAATTAAAAATGGCATTAGCGCTTAACATTTTTCTTACAGAGGTTGAAAAGTCAACAACTTACCGAGTAATAAAAGAATACCGCAGTAGTGGAACAATATCTAGTCCAAAAAATATTGGAGGAATACCAGGACTTCTAAAAACATTGGAGGGGTTTAAAAATGGTGTTCGGAGAATAGTACATGATTTATTTTTAAAAATGAGTTACCTACATTGAACAAAATTTTGCAAACTTTGAAGAAACGTTTAGATTTGCCACAAATCTTTATATACTTTCTCGAAACACATTAACTCCAAGTAAGTTTGTAACTTTGAAGAGATAATGTACCTGGTTATTTATTTATTATATACATTTTTTTAGATATTTGAAAAGCAATCGTCAAAGTGTACTAATAGAACATGATGATATAGATGGAGGTTGACATACTTAAGATCCATAAAAAAATATAGAAATAAAAACAGGCCAATCATTTACTTAGATGAAACTTGAACTAATGAAGGTCATAGCAAGGGAAAAACATGGGTGGACCAAAATGTAAGCAGTATACGTCAAGCATTTACTGAAGGTTTATCCACGGGCCTGAAAAACCCTACAGGAAAGGGATGATGTCTTATTATTTTACATGCTGGTTCTGAACCAGGCTTTGTAGAAAATGCATTATTGGTTTTTGAAGGCAAAAAGACAGGAGATTAACATGAAGAGATGAAATCCGAAGTATTCGAGAATTGGTTTTCTTCTTTTTTGACAAACTTACTTAATGATGCTGTGATTGTGATGGATAATGCATCATATTATAGTCGAAAAGTTGAAAAAATCCCTACCTTGTCATCAAGAATAGCTGAAATGCGGGAGTGGTAACAAACTAAAAATATTGCCTTCGATATAAATATGAAGCGGTGTGAACTTTTGCACCTAATTCGGCAACATAAAGGTAAACATAATTTGTATGTTGTCGATGAAATGGCAAAAGAAACCAATAAAGTTTTGTTACGGCTCCCACCATACCACTGTGAATTAAATGTCTACACTTGATGGATTAATGGATGACATGATAGAGCCATTAATAATATCTGCGAACACTGGAAGCTTGGATGAATCTGTATCTTCTGATGTAGATTAATATAAATATAAATATTTTGTTGTATTTGCATATGTTATAATTTGGATTTTGTTTCTTCTTATATACATTAAGGAAGATTTATTAAAATTTTAATTAAAGTTAATTCGTGTTTATTTAGCCAGTTAAAAATAAGATTAATTACCATATTTTACATAATAACTTCTTTGGTTTAAATTAAAAAACAAATCCCATTTATTCCTATTATAATTTGAACTATTTATTAAGAAATAAGATAAATCACTTCTTTTGCAAAACATAACCCTTGTAATGTATCTAAAAGATTTTTAATTTTTTTTTCCAATTAAAATTAAATATTTCCAAAATTTAATAAGTTAATATCCTTTAAAAGCTATGATCACAGTAATTGTTATTTGTTATTTTAGTGGTGATGCCGTTTTCAATTTAGCCTTTTGTCCGATACAGCCAACTATTTCCTAGATTGTGAACACGACTATTTCTGATTTCGGAACACGTCCTTTATAAAATAAAGTATAGTAACTTTTATGCCCGATTCCACCAACATTTTTAGGGCTTACTTAACGCTAGGGAGAGAATATCTTTAGGTTAGGGGTCGATTTCATTTCCACCAAGTAAAATCTTCACCTAAACCGGTCTAAGGCAGCCCTATATTTAGGGGTCCAAATTTCTCCACCTAAACAGTCACCTAGTAAGGGAATGGTGAATTCTAACCTCATTTTTTCAATATTTTCATCATTTTTGTGTATTTTGTGTATAATTTTTGTACCCATACCGTTTTTTCGCTTAAATATAATAATGGAAATGTTTGACGACGACTTTGAAATACTTGATTTAGTTCAAAATGGATTTCCTAGAAGAATATATGATAGAAATAATCACTTTGATGATATGGATAATTTAACGTTTTTTCGTCGGTTCAGATTAACTAAGCCAACGGTTGTACGTGTTTTGGAACAAATAGAGGATCAGTTAGAATATCCAGATGACAGGTGAGTCAATGAGTGTTTTTATCCTTATTATCTAATTGTAGAATGTAGATAATCCCTTTTTGTATCATTTTTAGAAACAACTCTATATCACCTGTAAATCAGCTATTGACTTGTCTAAGATGTTATGCCACTGGTGGGCATTTAAGTTCATGTGCTGATTTTATGGGGATATCTGTGAGTAGTGCCTCACGAACTGTGAAAAAAGTAACTGAAGCAATAGCTAGTTTGAGGCCCCTCTATGTAGAAATGCCTAGGTTAGAGGCTGCAGTTGTTACCAGCAACATGTTTTTTCAAATTGCTTCTTTTCCAAGAATTCTAGGATGCATTGATGGGACTCATATCCGCATCCAATCACCAGGTAGGGATTGATAACATGAACAAAATTATAAATTGCAAATTCTTTCATTCAATACTCATTTGCTTATTTAATCTAATTAGGAGGTAATGACGCAGAACTGTTTAGAAATAGGAAAGGGTATTTCTCCATTAACACTCAGGTTATTGGAGATGCAGAACTTAAAATTAGAGACGTAGTAGCAAATTGGCCAGGATCTAGTCATGATCAAACAATATTTATAAATAGTAGAATACGCGCTAGGTTTGAAGCTAATGAATTTCCAAATTTCGCTCTGCTGGGTAAGTCAAAATTGCTTAATTTTCATTCTTCAAATTAAGGCCTAAATTAATGTGTAATATAATATTTTTAGGAGACAGTGGATATGCATTAAAGAACTATTTGCTTACGCCGGTAACTGATCCACAAACTCGACCACAACAACTATATAATGAAGCTCAAATAAGGACAAGAAATACAATTGAAAGATTGATAGGGGTTTGGAAAAGGAGATTTCCAATATTGGCGTATGGCTGTAGACTCAAAATTGATACTACTTTAGCTGTAATTCCTGCTACAGCAGTACTTCATAATGTAGCCATAGAAATGAAGGAAGGTGAACCTCCAGCCGAAGGCAATATAAGAAATTTACATTATTTAATCGAAATGGGAAATATTCCTGATATTCAACTGCCGCAGGCACCAGAAGGACAAATTTTTAGAAATGATGTAATTAATTATTTTGCTAATTTATAAATAAAAACAATTTTTTTCATATTTGTACTTTATCAACTGCAATTTTGAAGAACATACAAACATATATAGAAACTCTTAAAAGAAAATAAACATATTGCATATAATATAGCATAACTCTTAAACTAAATTTTTAGAAACAAACAAATTCTTGGAACATCACAGGGTGACTTAAACTTCACAACCAACAAAATACCAGTGGCCCTAATATTAATTTTTAGCACAACATTGGCGACTCTAGTAATAACTCATCAGAGTCTTTAGTAGCTAAAGAGGCAAGTTGTTTTTTTTTTAGTAAAATATCCAACTCCAACGCTTGCATTCTTAACTTGTGCTCTTGTTTTAGACATTCAGCCAATTCAATTTTTTTGTCCACCAACATTTCATATTTTTCTCCCAATTTGGAAGATGTTAGTGTTACTACTGTATTGGGTCTTCTACGTGATGGTACAAATTTTTTCTTTGATACTTGCACAGTCTAAAAATAAAAAGAAACGAGTTTTTAGGTATTATTGTTTTAGGTTATAATAATAAAGGTTTATTAATGAAAATTAAGAAATTCAATCAAATACTGAGAATTGGTAGAAAGTAAAAATACTTTAATATGATAAAACACAAGTATTTCATATAAAAACTAACAATTAAATTCATAAAAATACCTTATTAACATTTTCCTTTAAAACATTGCTAATCGGCCTTTGTAAATGTACCCCTTTTTTCCAAATGTGTGATGGTAAACATTCACTAGGCTTTTGAGATTTCTCATAAACAATTTCAATATTGTTATTACTATAACTGCATGTAGGTATATCCAATGATCTCTCTGATTCTCCTTGTTGGATTAATGGATCCTATAAACAGGCACAATACACAATTTTCAATAATATACCTACTACTCAATAATATTACCTCTTCAGTGGCATCTTCATTCAGTACCTCAACATCAGATGTTGTAGCGGCAAAGGTTTTCACACTATCCTAAAATAAATATAATATATTTTTAAGTTTAATTTATAATTAATAAATTTTAATACTCAGTGTATGTACATACAGTTATAGCAAAGAATAAAAAATCTAATAATAAATAAGAAATGACTACCTGTGTATCATTTGATTCACTTCCAATTATCATTCTCTCGTTATTTGAATCGAATTTACTTCCCAATCCTAAAACGGACTTTTTATTAATTATTGACAGTAAGAGGTCATCTTGCTGGTTATTATGTGGCCCAAGGCCTCTGCCTCCACCAGTTTTATATAGTTCTGTTTTTATTTCCGCTGTTTTTTTTCGTAAATCTTCTTTCATTTTTTCGTAAAATTTTTTTAGGGACTCTACAGGCCTATAATAAAGATTGGGAGATGAAGTATTAAATTGTTGACATATTTTTTGCCAGGTTTCTTTTTTTTCTTTAACTGAAACACCATCGGTTTTTTTATTTTCTATAACATCTTTTTGGTTTTCCATAATATTAAGCAACAGCTCTCTTTCATTATTAGTGTAATTCGGAGCTCTTTTTTTGGATACAGTCGGATCTTTCGAGAGATCCTCTTGCTGGTTTCCTTGTTTCATTGTTATTATTTTATTGTTTATAACTATAATTGCAAACAGGTAAACGGTCAACAAAATAACACAAGTTGTGATTCACAACACTACGAAACAATGTGCGCAACTTACCTTGACAAAAATAAAAAATCCCCACATTTTTGCGATGTTGCCAGTGTCTTTCTCCACTTAGTTAGGAAATTCATAATTTTGATTGGTGGAAACCATTCTACACTTTTAAGGTATCCCCAAATTAGGTAAGCCCTACCTATTCTTTCCTTACGTGAAAGTCTGTGGAAACCGGCATTAGTGGTGTAAATAAAAATTAACCTCACTATTTAATCTGTCTGTCCAGAGCCGCCTATACTTACAAGCCATGTACTTGAAATTTGGCAACACTGAACGGTGGTCCGACTCGGCTTAACCTTAAACACAAGTGTCTTTTTATTTGCCTGTTTCTTGGTTGTCTTTTTGTTTGTGAAGTGAAAGTAGTGAATGTATTTAATTTTGTTAAAGAAAACTAAAATAGTTATTTAAAGTGTATTTTGTATTTGTTCATCTATATCTCTTCAGTGCTATCAAGGTAAGAATTTTGTACCAAGCAAATTATCGCATCTTTAATATCAATAAAACAATGAATACCTATTTCTAAAATGTTTTTCATTATATTTCAGATGCCTAGAAGATGTTGTGTTCCTGGTTGCAAGTCAAATTATGACAGTTCTTTAAAAGAAGGAAAGTGTATCAGTACATTTAGCTTTCCAAAAGAAGAAGGATTGAAAAAAACTTGGTTAAAATTCATCCCCAGAGCTGAATGGCAACCCTCAAAATCATCCGTTGTTTGTATAAAACATTTTCATGAAAAAGATATTGTTCGTGTGGATAAATATAAAGATGTTGATGGAAACATCAACCAGTTTCTTCTTAAAATTCCCAAATTATGTAAACAAGCAGTGCCAAAAATATTTAAAAATCTTCCAGACTACCTTTCAACTCAAGAAGGCAAAGAAAGAACTAATCCTGATGAAAGAAGGGGAAAAATTGCACAAAGGGAAGCTGTTGCAATTGAAACATTTTTTAAAAGTGATGTTATAATTAGTTTTAATGATTTCTGTGACAATATTGTGGAAAAATTAAATCATCTAAGTGCGTGGGATCATAAAGTGAAAAACAATTGTGTATGTTTTTACTTATTAAACTGTGACACAAAAGATGAAGCACCCTTGGATAATGATGGTGTAAAAGTTCTTTCAAGTGTTATTATTAGTAATAATTTGACTGTGAAGGTATATTTAAATAATCTGCAAATTCCCGAACATGATTTACTGTGGGTTTTACCTACTAATTCTGTCTTAACGAAATGGTCTCAAATAGAAAATATACTAATACGTTATAAACAAGGAGAAGTTATAACCAGTACTGAATATTTCATTCAGAGGTCATTACAAAATTTGGAATGTTTACTTAAGTGTAACACAATTCATAATTATGAATACAAATTAAATATAGAAATAATTTTTGACCAACTTAAACTTTTATTAACTAAAAGAAAGAGGTATTCTCCAGAAACTGTCATATTTTCTTTTTTATTATTTTCACAATCTCCTGCTTGCTTTGATGTTATGAACCAATATTTTGTATTACCTCATAAAAGATATCTTCAACAATTGTCTTCGGCTTTGCATGTTTCCCCAGAAAATTCTCAAAATACAGCTCATTATTTAAAATATATCTCATCTAATTTGTCTGTTAAAGAACGATATGTTTTTTTATTAATTGATGAAATATATATTAATAGCTGTTTAAATTACAAAAGTCAAAATATAGTTGGTTTTGCTACAAATAATAGTAGCGAATTAGCAAAAACTGTTCAAAGTTTCATGATAACTTCAGCTTTTGGAAATTTTAGAGAAATTGTAAGATTAATGCCAGTTAAGGGCTTAACCGGTACTGAGTTAAAAGGAATGGTTTATGAAACAATACATTTTTTAAATAAATGTAGTTTTGTAGTTGTTGCAATTATTACTGATGATAATCGTATAAATCAAAATATGTTTAAGCAACTGTCAGATTGTGAAACAATGAAAAATCCATGCAATGAAAATGAAACAATATTTTTAACATATGATTTTGTTCATATATTTAAAAACATAAGAAACAATTGGCTCAATCTACAAAATTTTATGAAGACATTTGAATATCCTGATTTTGAATCTGATCATTCTATTTCAAATGCATCATTTCAGCATATAAGACTTTTGTATGACCAAGAAAAATCAAGCCTGATTAAAAAAGCATTTAAACTTAATAGAAAAACTTTATATCCCTCAAGTATTGAACGCCAAAGTGTAGTATTTGTTGATAACATTTTTCATGAAACAACAATAGCAGGATTAAAAACAATTGCCGAATGTAAAGGGACTGTAAATTTTTTGGAAATTATTAAAAAGTGGTGGGATATTGTTAATACAAAAAATATAATTAAGGGTCAAATAAAAAGAATTGAGTTCAGTGGTCCAATCTCGGATATAAGTGATGAAAAAATTATTTTCCTGAAAAAATTTCTTTCTTGGCTTGAACGCTGGCAAAAGCTTAAGGGTGGAAAATTAACAAATGATACATTCAAAGCAATATATAGGTCAACATCAGTTTTGATAAAATTTGTTGAGTATTCGTTAAACAAGTTATCAATGTCATATGTTTTACCAGGAAAACTGCAAACCGATAATATTGAAAGAAGATTTGGGCAGTATAGGGGTCTTTCGGGTTGTAATTATAACATTTCTTTAAGACAGGTATTGGAGTCTGAGAAAAAAATCAGAGTAAATAGAATGTTTAAATATATTAAAGACAATAATTTATTACTAACTGTTAAACAAATAACTCAAACTGAACACTTAAATTCATCAACTATTGATTGTTCCGATTTTTATGATATTTTTACCAAAAATTATCTAGATCGTTATGAAATTCAAGATTCGGTTCGAGAATACATATGTGGTTATGCAGTGCATGCTGCAATAAAATACGCCAAATGTACATTGTGTGTAAGTATTCTTGTAAAATCAAAAGGAGCCATAAATAATGATGTATATTTAGACAGTTTACAAAGGGGAGGGTTGTATTCTGCATCACACTTTGTAAAAATAGTATTTTTACACATTAGTTCAATTTTCCAGTCAATAATTGATGATGAAGTAATGTTTAAATTATTTTTAAAACATGATAATCAATATAAAATATTGATTAATCTAACTGATCAAAGTTTATTAGCTTCTGATTTTTTTAATATTATGGGACATGAATGTCAGTGTGGTCAGCATATTCCTAATATAATTAATAAGATTATAAGCGTGTTTACTAATATATTGCTAAATAACTTCACAAAATTTTATAATGATATGCAAAAAGAAAATATTGCCGAAGAAAAAGATAAAAGTAGGAAACGAAAGCTGACTACTTTAAAAAAATAATTTACTATTCTAATTTACATATTAAAATATATGATAAATAGGTATATGGCATTTTTATTTATACCTTCATTTTTTTTGTAATATTGAATATTCCTTTTGGATATATTTTTTATTTATTAATATGGTATCCTGAATTTTTTCGTTCACATAAATGTAAAACAGTCGGACCCGGACCACCGTCCATACAAATGCGATGTTGCCAAATCTAGGTTCACGGCTTGTAAATGTAGACGGCTCTGGTCTGTCCGATTTATTTTGTTTGTATTTCGTGTCTTTATTTTTTTGAGTTTTGCTTGGAAGTTTACTAATATAATGGATAATACTAATGAATTATTGATATGGAATAATCTCATGAATGACGATATGGAGGAAGCTCTGGAGGAGGTTGAAATAATACTTACTTTACTCCAAGCTTCCTAGGTTTTATTGGTTCCCTCAGGCATACAATTTAAAATTGTGGCCAGCTCAGACCAGAGGGCTTGGCACCGAGCCCTGGTAAATTCTCTCGATTTCAAGAATAGGTACACTGTTATTAAATAGAGTTTAGATTGATTTTTTTTAATATGCCATTTCCCAATAAATTGAAAATCACAAATAATTTTGAACTTTTTATTTAATATTGACACTAACATGTATTTTCAATGTTTTAGTTCCAAAGAAATTTTCGTATGAAAAAATAAACAGCCAACGTTTAGATTGATAAGTTTAAGCAATCTGGACACTTTCCAAATAATGATGGTCATGGAGGAAGAGTCCCAATAACTGCATCAGTCCATGTTTATTCATTTTTGTGGTAGGTAGAAAGGACTTGTGTGTCTTGTGCACTTAAAAAACACAACTTTGGCGTTGTTTTTTAATTAATAAACACTAATTTGAAATAGCACAAAGATAACAAGAAAATAAAAAAAAATTCAATTCTTTTTTGAACAGAGAAAATAATGCAAAAAAATTTTTTTTCTTTGTAGGTTTGCTGGGAATAAGTTAAGAGTAAAGGACGTTTTACAAAGATTTGATTTGACAGAATCTTCTTTCCATCGTGTGATAGACAGAATTTTGAATTTTCTTTTGGATTTAGGTCCAGTTATAATTAAGATGCTAAAAACAAGGGACGTAAAAGAGAGTTTCAAAAGGTAAGCATAGTACTAACAAATTAGGTATAAGTACCAACTTTTTATACTTAATATTTTTTGGAAAATTTATAGAATGCACAATGTCACAAGAAATTTGATTTTGAATATCTGAGTAAAAACAAAAATTGTTAAAAATCTGTTTGCACTTTTGCACAATATTTTTTTTATCTTTCTTTGCTCCTTGTACCTATTATAATTTGCTAGCTCAAAAAATAGTTCATTAATAAGCTTTGCATCATATTCATTGGGTACATTTTTTTAGATATCTGGATTTCCCGGAGTGTTGGGCTGTATTGATGGAACATCCATTCCCATAATAACACCAGGACCAGCTCACAAGATTAAATCGACATATGTAAATAGGCATGACATACCTTGTATCACACTTCAGGTAATCTGTGATTATAAAAGAAGGTTCATTGATATATTTACTGGCATCCCAGGAAAAGTACATGATGCAAGAGTCTATAAAATATCAGACACATCAAAACTGTTACCAGAGATTTGTGATGGTAATAAGTATCACATTCTTGGAGATGGTGCTTATCCTATAATGCCATGGCTGTTAATATCCTACAATGATTATGGCAGTCTTACTCAAGAACAAATAAAGTATAATAAGAAATTTAGTGCTACTCGTGTTTTAATTGAAAACACGTTTGGTATATTAAAGGAAAGATTTCGGCAACTCATTAGACTAGATATGACGAGTGTTCCAACACTAACTAAATTAATTATTGCGTGTTGCAATCTGCATAATTTTTGTACAGATTACGATGATTTTATTGACGATGTCGATTTTTTTATGAATGCCCCAATGTAGAGCAGGAAAACTTGGTGGAAAGTCAATATCAATTAAAAGAGCAGGGAAAGGATAAACAAGATCACATTAAAAATAATTTTCGTTATACAGGATTAAGTCTGTTACAATAAATCACTTGTTTTATTCGATAACTTTTTTCTTTAAATTCAAAAAAATAACTAAAATATAAAAATAACGCTGCAATTTAAATCAATATTTCCATATTATTTTTACTTACACATGCACATATGTATAATATTTAATTAAAATAAATAATTGTTGGTTGAAACATGTATTAAAAAAACATTTCTTCTCGATAATAATACTAAAACCATAATACAAATATTTTTTTAATTTGCATTTTCTTTTAAACATTGTGCCAGAGAGTTGACATCTATCTTTTATAGGCTTTTCAACATGACGTATAAAAAATGAATATTTCATTCCAACTTGAAATACGCCAAAGTGCAGTCTATACCGAAAAAGAACAAACAATTCTTGCCACGCATGTATCGACCAGTTTCACGGTTTTTAATAATATCATAAACTATGAAGCAAGCTATTAACCAACACGTTTTAAAATACTTGAAAGGGGTTAACATCGCAAAAAAAGATCGACAGTGGACCTTCTCACCTATGCCATCAATTTCTGGAACAGCAAGATCGAACAACATAGAAATTATCGCGTAGTGGATGATCGTTTACCAAATTGCATATCCGAATGGTTTTGCACATGGCTTTCTAGTTTCTTTACGGATCGTTATTTGTAAGTAGCGATCAACGATTTTCTTTATGACATCTTCAATATCAACGTCAGTGTCTCACAGAAGAAAAAAATCCTAACTATAGCTTTGCCGAAGACGAATAATCGTGTCCTCCTTTGGTATTCCCGAACAACAGCTGCTGATGCACATCTTCGCAAACAGTAAGAAGTTTAACATCCTATGAAAAATCTGCAAAAAAATTTAGCTTAGGCTAAAAGTAACCAAGTAGAGTTTAAGGTTGCAAAAACAGAGGCAACCGTTTTTTCTAAAAACGTTAAATTTATGGAACCCCACATAATTACGTTAAAATGCTGGATTTCATTGACTTCATCACTAAATTTGCTTGGTTTCAATTTGAGGGGAAATATATCATAGTATAACGTCTCAAGTATGGATGAAAAAGCTTTACGCATAAGAAAGTTTTACTCACCGCTTTTATTGCTTTATACGGCGCAAATTCGATCATCACTGGAATTCTGTTCCCATATCTAGCACTCCGCTCCTAAGCATACCTTGCGGTTGCTGGATCCTATTCAGGAGAGAACGATTCGCCTTATTGGAGACCTAGAACTGACTAGGAATATTGGAAGTTTAAGAACGTCGATGAAAGCTGCACGATCTGACTCTTTTTATATGGTTTGTATGGTTGTTATCAAGTGAAAAGGTTTGTTACCTTTCTCAGGCTTAACAGCTTCTTCACAATATTTTCTCTGGGGAAGGCCTTCTGTGTATTTTCTGTCCCCAGAAGGTTGTACCTCCAGCGTATAAGTGCTTGACACTCTAGTATAATGTGAGAGGCTGTTTCCTCCTCCTCATTACATAGTCTACAGATGGGTTCGTCTTGGTAAATGTCCATTTTGTGTAGGTGTTCCCTAAGGTGGCAGTGTCCAGTTATTAGTCCCGTGACATGCCTTATTTCATTTCTGCTTAGCTGTAGAATATCATTGGTCAGTGCTTTTGATGGCTTTTTGACCATCAGTTTACTGTTTTTCTGACCCGGCACGAGATTCCAGCTTGTATGATGATCTTTAGCAGCCCATCTAGTCAGCCAGAGTCGTACTGAGGATTTCAGAATGCCAAACACGGTCTCGGGGCCCGTAAATTTGGTCGCTGAGGCTTTTCGTGCCAGAGCGTCAGTTTCCTCGTTGCCTGTTATCTCCTTCTGTCCGGGAACCCATTTAAGTGTTACCTTGTTTTGGTTTGCCAGAACCTGTAGGGTTTGTAGACAGTTCTAGAAAAGTTTCGATCTGATTTTTTTGCATGCTAGAGCTTGTAGGGCTGCCTGACTATCGGAGTGAATGAGGATTATTTTCCCTCTATAACCCCTTTCAATATTCTCCCTTAGACATAGCTCTATGGTATGTACCTCCGCTTGGAATACTGATGCGTAATTCCCCAGTGACGCATAGTTTTTGCATCTGGGTTTGTCACCATATATTCCAGCACCTGTTCCACTGTCGGTTTTGGATCTATCAGTATACCATAACAGTGTTCCCTCTCCACAGTTTGATGTGTCTTCACCTTTCCAAGTTAACTGAATGTTGAATGGCTTCGTGAAGTTATTTTTTGGTATCATTTCATAACTTCTCGTTTTCTAATAATGAGCTTGTGTGGTATGTCTTTGTTCAGTTGGACAGCAGTTTCCGTTGCACTCCAATCTGAATGCTACCATTCTTGCCTCCGCTTTGATATGAATATCAAGTGGCGAGAGGTTTAGTATGGCTTCCATTGCCGCGGTTGGAGTGCTCCTCATGGCACCTGTAATACAAATGCAGGCTAGTCTTTGGAGTTTAGAAAGCTCCAGTATAGTCCACTACACCAGAGAGCTGTAGGATATCATGGGTCTTACCACGCAGTGTACAGCCAATGTACCATGCGTGGGTTTAGTCCCCATTTGGTGCCCACTGCTCTTTTGGTAGCCATTAATGCAATTTTTCCCTTGTTAATGGTTTTTTACAAGTGCTTATTCCAGGTTAGTTTTGCATCTAGGTTTATGCCTAAATACTTCAGAGCTTTGGTAACCTGAGGTTGTTCAGCTTCTTCTTTTTCGTGAAGGGGATTAGTGCTGTTTTGCCAGGATTGACTTTAAGGTCTTACTTGAGACACCACCTCTCCACGATGTTCAGCGCCTGTTGCATCAGGTTCTGAGACAATATTTGTAAAATTCCCCACTACAGGTATGAGAACGTCATCTGCATACCTCTGGGTATAGAAACCGCTATTGTTGAGCTGCACCAGGAGCTCGTCAATTACCAAATCCTACAGTAGAGGGGATAAAACCCCTCCCTATTGACACGTCCATGGTCTCACCCAACATGATGCTTCAGCTGTCCTATGGTTTAACATGTTTTGTATCCACCTACACGCCTTTCCACAGCTGCTGTCATCGATCTGAAGGAGGTGTGATCAAATGCACCCTCTATATAAAGAAATGCTGCTAGAGCAATTTCTTTGTTTCTGTGTACAGCCTCTATCCTTGAAACAAGTTGATGGAGTGCTGTTTCACAGGATTTTCTATTTTGGTACGCATGTTGGTTTTTATGTAGTGGCCTTTCTGTTAGAAAGTTTTCCCTGACATGTATTTCAACCAGTTTTTCCAATAGCTTTATCATAAAGGATGATAAAGTTATCGGTCTGAATGCTTTTGCCTGAGAGTAGTCTTTCCCAGGTTTTGGAATGAAGGCAACTCTGGCTTTTTATAGATACTTTCATAGAAAGTGTTGGGACTACATTGCTCGCTTGATTCCTGCTGGAGGACGTCATCACTCTAAAATGTGTAAAAGTGTGTCACTTTATTAAAATTTTATATATTTCTTAAATGTATGTTATTATTTAATCTACTATTAACAGTCGTAATTACTTCCCAGTCTACCAGCGAAGTAACAGTAAGTCGCAGGGAATACGAAATAATATCACTTTGAAGATCATCTTGAAGACCTATCAGAGATGTACTAAAGACTTCGCTTCGTAGACATAAATATCCACATATTATTGGCGTTACGATTTCCTCGGCTAAATCACTTATGACAATTCTTGACTAGCTGGTATTTTCTTCTCCAGACGTTTTTTACAATTTCCGTAGCAATAAAATATCATTATATTACTGCTAGAAAATAACTACTCCTTCTAAAACGGTTCTTAATGAAATAATTCCAGTAGACTCGTTCTGTTGAGTATTATTAGTTTATATTATATTTAAAATTGTAGTATATTTAGTATGTAATATGGGTTGTCTAACTGTAGGATATTACGGGTGTTTAACAAGAATAGTTATTCAGCTAGTTTTATAAGTTGGCACTTGACAAGTAGTATGCTAATATGGGAAATGTGTTATGAAGAAATCTTAAAATATATATATTAAAATTTAGCCCATCTTTATTTCAAATACGATATACCAAAAATACTCACATCTAAACACGTTCTTATATCAATTTTTGTACTTGCACTTGTTTTTTTTCCATTGATTCTGACTGGCAGGGTCGCCATGCAATAAACTCATATTGTTATAGTTTAGGTTTAATTAAACAAACCATATTTATAACAGTTTTATTATTATATCTAAATAAAGTACAAAATTCTATTAAAAAGTTATAACGAAGTGAGCATTGCTATCACTATGCTACTCTCCTCTGTGTCGCAGTAATCGGTGTTTATGTAGTGTTGCCAGTGCGAGGAAATTTCTTACATTATGGTAAATTCCATACTCGGCAGTTTTGTGAGAAAGCAAAATATATATATATATATATATGTGTGTTATTTCGAACATTTCAAAATTGTCTTTATATTTTTACGATTAGGTACCTTTTAATTTTTCAGTTATCGTTATCAGTATAACTGAATGCATGATTAGAATCAGTTTGTCAGAGCTGATAAATATTCAAATTCTACTTTCAGATTATCAGACGAGACGACGCACATAGTTATTGATTTCACATAAAAAAAATCATTCTGGAAACATTTGACTTTTACACGTGTCTTCATAATAGAAATCTTGATCCTGAGATGCGTACAAATAAATTTTTCACATTGGCAACGCTGTACTGTAACGTAAAACTCTCGCAAAGTGTGTTTCTCTAGTCAGTTAGTTAGTCCAGTTACAGTTTCTTTATTCTTTCTTAACATTCTTACCCATAACTGATACTACAAGGAAAGGTGTAAAGTGTGTGCCAAATTATATTATAGTATCAATTAAGCATGTAAATGTTTATTGTATGTAATTACTTGATGGTGATTATTATAATGGCAACATAAACAGCATGTTTTGTCTTATGGTTGTAGAGCTAGTGACGCACGTTTAATGAAGTGTTTGATGCATCTTGAAATTTCCTGTAATAGTATCTACTGAATAGATGAGCAGGTAGACATATGTTGGCTTGACCTACCTGGGGACACCAGGTACTGCGCGTAAGAGAAAGGTATAAAAAATATGGTCCAAAAAAGTGTTTGATTCAGAGGCCAACAAACACTAATTGAAAATTAAGGTAATTTAATTACAGAAATAAATATGGCAGACACTTTTGACGGGGTTAACATTGAACAAAAACAACCACAAGTTGTTTTTTTAAAACCACGAAGTGAAGTATTTTATTCATGGTGAAATTTTAACAGCATCTTAATTACATATAGTAAAAACTTATTACAAAAAGCCAGACACTTTTTCCGGGGTTTACTTATTGGCTAACAAACTTTTTTCCAAAAATATTTGAATTGCACAGGTATTTGTATTTAAGACGCTTAATGTTACATATTGTTTCTGAATATTAATAAGTATACAGGGTTTCTGAAAAAACCGAAAAAACTTAATGGAAGTTTTTGGCATGTAAAATTTATTTTAGACCACCCTGTACAAAAAAAAAATTCAAACTGAGTGTAAAAAAATATTCATTCTATTGTCTTTGTACATGGGTAATTTTAAAGCTAAAGTAAACCTCGGAAAAAGTGTCTGGCTTTTTGTAATTATTTTTTACTATAAGTAATTAAGATGCTGTTAAAATTTGAGCGTGAATAAAACACTTCATTTCGTGGTTTTAAAAAATCAACTTTAGGTGTTTTTGTTCAATGTTAACCCCCTCAAAAGTGTCTGCCATATTTATTTATGTGCTTTAAATTACCTTAACTTTCAATTAGTGTTTGTTGGCCTCTGAATGAAACACTTTTTTGGACCATATTTTTTTATACCTGTCTCTTATGCGCAGAACCTGGTGTCCCCAGGTACGTCAAGCCAACATATGTCTACCTGCTCATCTATCCACTAGATACTATTACAGAAAATTTCAAGGTGCATCAACCAATTCATGAAACGTACGTTACTAGCTCTCCGGCTATTGCATTGCAAATCAAAATGGGGTTGCAAAAGTCTTAAAGATTTTTTCATTTTAATCTATATCATTCCAAATCAACTCAAATATACTGATCATAGACAATCCTAAATAATACTGTTTTTTTTTCAGGAATATTCTGAATCAGAACATGGAATTTGTTTTGTGATGAAAATTATTTTTGTTTGTTTTAAAAATTATTATGTGTTTTATATACAGCGTGTGAGCAGAGGGTAAACTATCTATATATCAGAAACTACTCACACAGATAATTATGAGAATTTGTAGTCATAGATTATAGATTATGCTGTATTTAAGCAAAATATTTTGACGGACATAATACTTCCGGTTATATCAGTCCCACGCACGTATCCACATCAGGAACGTCGACACGGAGAAGGACCCACCTGGAACCAGATCGAACAGGTACCAAAGAATAGATATTAGGTGCAGCAAAAAGCACCAGAAAAATACCGGTTGAAAAATCCGAATTTCGGATAATTTAACTTTAAACATGGGCTGAACGTTTCGTGACAATATGTAACATGAATAGATCACTAGAACAAGATGGTTGCGTGACATATGACAAGTGACTTATTGAAAGGTACAGGATGGGAGGGACAAAGAAGGGAGGGAATTTCAAAATTAATAAATTTAATTCTATGACCGATATTTCATGTAAACGATAACTAGTGATAATGGACAAAAATTAATAATTAAGTATTGTAAAATGTGAAAGTTAAATTTCGTAGTTTTTTAGACCTAAAAATATTAAAAAACGAATTCAATGAAACAAATTAAAAATTTTATCTATAGAGTGAGATTGGGTGCAGGTATGCCCGAATAAGAAGAAAAAGGGATAAGAGTGACAAATGGCAAACTGAGGTTATAACTTATAAACACACCAAGGGAATAGATTAGTAAAGATTAGAAAAGGAACTAAATTAAAACAGATCAATAAAGGTGGAAATAAGGGTAGCTGGTTAAGGAAAACGGGAGTTATCGACGCTCCTGGTGTGGATATGTGCGTTGCACTTTGAAGTCCCATCATTCACACTCATTGTTTCGGTTATCTTGCAGCTGGAAAACCAAGCTTTTCCTGTCCTTTGGACACTTCTAATTCTTAGATATCAATTACCTCGTTGCATAACGCAAGTGTTCTCAACAAAAATGGAAACAAGGATCTCATTTTGTTTTTCCTACCTAAGAAAGCCTTGAATAACTTTTAAATTTTAATTTTATTACTAATTTCTACTTTTCGTCTACTTCCTTAGGACATCCTTTTCTGGTACACTGAACGTTCTATGGATGTCCGAGGGACTCACTAATGTCACAACTTTGAACTGAATTCGAACGTCCGCCACGGACATCCATTGGATATCCCCCTGGGACCATAACTATATATCACTATGGACATTCACAGAACGATTTGGTACAGTGGACGTCAGAGAAAATGATTTTTTTTGTTATATTATTTACACTAGTTCAATTGTAATTGTGAAATTTTTATTTCAACACCTGCTCGTATCGGAAACTTCATCTACGTGAATAAAAGCCACCGTTTATGCTCGTTGAGCGAGCTCGGAGCAGACTCAATAGGATCTTTTAAATCGCGATATACCATACTATTCGTGGTGTCTAAGAAGCACCAGCGCAAGTGTCTCCATCTTTCAGGCGGAGCTTTACTTTTGGTCCATATTATGTCGAGTGAGGACCACTTTAGGTGTCTGTCCCGGACATGTTTTTGACATTGCCTCTATTAAGTCGGCGAGGGACTGTTTTAAGAATATGGTATGGATATGTTATATAGTTCGTATTATATCCATCACGGACAACTACTGGATATCCGGTATGGACATTGTACATAAATTGTACAAACATCCAAAGGACATACATATCAAGTCCATGGACGTTCCGACAGTAAAGGGACATAAATTGTACGTCCCAAGGACGTTGTGTGCTATTAGGGTTATAAATATGTTATGCAGTTGTTTTTATTATAATCTTGTTTAAATAGAAGATGGCTCATTAGCCGAAACTAGTTGCCTGATATGGATAACCTATTAGATTTAATTAGTTTATTTTAATTGGAAGACTAATATAGACTACTAATTCAACGCCACGATGGTAATTATCAAATAATCTATGAATATAACTTCAATAATAGGTTCAATTTAATATTGTATTTGATCACTAATCTTTCCAATAACTGCAAGCAATCTCTAATAAGTACTGGTTACCCTTATAGTCCAGTCAATATATACAAGATGACACGACGAAACTTGGACATTATGTAGCAGGGGTCTAAGAGAGCTCAACTTGAGATTGTCGACTGAATTCTCCTCTCGGAAAATCCAACATTTTGAAAAAGGGAAAATGTTTGTTTTTTGCAATAACTGTGCTGTCCGGAATTTTATGCATATGGTTTCGTTGACCGTTTTCGAGATATCGAAAGAAATAGTAAATAAATGTAGACATTGACATATATTTCAGCTAATATCTCTTGTTTAATGACCCTCACCGAAAAAGAACCCATTCTTCTTCTTCTTCTTCCTCTCATTAGAAATTTCATATGTTCCGTATATATTTTGGCAGATCTGTTTATTTACAACTTATGTACAACAGAAGTTACCAACTACCCTGAAGGTGTTATGATCAAACAAATATGCTTGTAATGGAATATTACCAAAGTCGTAGAGCATACTCATACCTACAAATATGTCAGGTATGACTGCACGATGAGTCAGGTGGGCAGAGTCCTTTCCCCTCCCCCTCCGGACCGTTTTATATGATTTGTGGCCTTTTAAGCTATATTATGCAATTCTACAAAAGAAAATGAAAGTAAAATAATTTATTTAATAGTTGGCCAATCAGCAAATTGAAACCTGTCGTTGTAATACAGATAAAATACTGAAGTATGCAATAACATAACAAAAAATTGGAGTAAAAAAATGTATTCGAAAATTAAAAAATTGGAAAACCTCTCGTTGGACTATACATTAAATGATTATTAACATTTTGAAATAAAAAAATTGGTCAAGTGCGTTTCGGACTTGCCACATTTAGGGTTCCGTACCAAATGTAGAATATAAACCAGCTGTGCAGAGGCAGGGTTCTTAAAGGACTTTTTAAAATTTTAATCGAACTAATAAGTCAAAAATACTTTGTAAAAAGATTTAAAGAAGTGAAAAGAAAAATAACCTGGCGCATGTGTGTTTGACGAAGAAAAAAAAATTATGAATATCACAATCCGCATATATACTTAGATATATTAACAAATTTTGAAATGCAACGAACAAATTTGTTAATATCAGCGTAACCGACAAAGATAGAAAAAAAATTATAAAATAAAAAATGCGTTTTTTAATAAAACTAATACGATTTCACAGATAAAAAAATAAAATATCGAATATCACAATTCGCGTAAAAAATACTGACTTTGGCGGCTTCTCATGTCTTCATTTTGCAATACTTTTTTAAACAAAAAATATGGCTTTTATCTACTCAATGAGCTCTTTTCAACGATGCCTCACTGGATGGGGTAGGCCAAATTTTTTTTTCAGCGCCCCCCTTTCGTTGCATGGGAGCCCCCCTTGAAAACATTTAAAAATATTTTTTATAGTTTATATGGCTTTGGGTCAAGAAGATGCATATACTGTAAAAATTTGAAGACTCTAGCTTGAAAGGTTTAGCTGCTAGACCGGTGTGACAGACGGACGGACGGACACGCGAGTGAGAGCAATAGGGTTCCGTTTCGGCCCTTTGGGATACGAAACCCTAAAAAGAGGGTTGAGAAATACTGAAAATTATTTAAAAACATAGAGGCCCTGAAAATATGTTTAAAAACATTGACCCGAGAAACACGCTAAGTCAGGTATCGCAAAATCCTTATGGAAATTGGGTCTCGGTGGATTTGTGTTAATTTTTGATAAGATGTAGTTCATGAAATTCTGAACATATGTTAACATTGAGCCAACCCCACGTCTATCAACTTAGCAAGGCAACTTCAGAAAATAACAACCGTATCTTATTAGTAATTTTCCGCTTTTTACCTTTAATTAGTTGTAGAAAAATAAATTTTGCGCTCTTTTTTTTATTAAAAATTAAATGTTTTGCTAACTTGAGCTAGCAAGACAAATTCGCACATTTTGGGTTCCGTACCAAATGTAGAATATAAGCCAGCTGTGCAGAGGCAGGATTCTTTAAAATTTTAATCGAACTAATTAAGTCAAAAATACATGGTAAAAAAATTTAAAGAAGTGAAAAGAAAAATAAACTGGCGCATGTGTATTCGACGAAGAAAAAAAAATTATGAATATCACAATCCGCATATATATATATATTAGCAAATTTTGAAATACAACGAACAAATTTGTTAATAGCAGCGTAACCGACAAAACTAGAAAACAATTGCACAGAAAAAAATAATAAAATATCGAATATCACAATTCGCATAAATACAAAGGTACGGTACCCTAAAAATGAGAGAATGTCAATGAAAAAATCATATTTGTTAATATATTGGTATTTGTTGGTAAAATATACGTAACAATAAACATTATCACCAAATTTCAAGTTCATAGATCAATGGAAAGTTAAAAAATACTTCGGAACAAAATTTTGTAAAAAATGCTGACTTTGACGGCTTCTCATGCCTACATTTTTCAATATTTTTTAAAACATAAAATACAGCTTCCATATACTCAATGAGCTCTATTCAATGATACCTCACTTGATGGGATAGAGGCCAATTTTTTTTTCAACGCCCTTGTTTAGCTGTATGGGAGCTGCCTTGAAAACATTTAAAAATATTTTTTACAATTTATGGCTTTGGTACAACAAGACGCATATACGGCGAAAATTTAAAGACTGTAGCTCCAACGGTTTAGCTGCTAGACCGGTGTGACAGACGGACGGACACGTGAGTGAGGGCAATAGGGCTCCGTATGGAAATTTTGGGGTACGGAACCCTAAAAAGGGAAAATAGCTATGCCCAGAATAATAGCGCATTACAAGCAATAATCACGTTTTTCTAGTTACCTTGTTTCCCGAAGAATTGCTTGAATTGAAGGCATGAAGATATTTTCATAATTTTAAACGCAACATGTTAAAAACAATTAATCTAAAATCAGGAATAACTGTCTATTTTGAAAGCAAAATAATTTTGTTCTTCTTCTAATAATCCTGTTACTTTAACATGCCCATCAGCTTCTTATTTGTTGTTATACCTTTTTAAAATTGAGTCAAAGTCATTAATGTCATCTCACGCTGTATAAATCAGTACTTTTTAAGAGGCTTTCTAAATGTCAAGACTAGATAGATGTAAAGAATATATTTAAATTTTTATAAAGTAAATGAATGAAATATCATAATTAAAAGGCGATGATTGATTTGCGGAGAATGTAAATAAATATGCACCGTGTCTGTTTAGTCGTGATCACTTTCATCAAAAAATTATAAAATTTTTAACTGATATTTTTCTAATACTAAGGTTTATTTAATATTAGACATATACTTAAACTACTTTACCATCATTAAAACTATCTTAAGTTGTTTTTAAATCATCTAAAATTCCTAGAAACGCGTAGGTAGTAAATTAATTTAGAGTATGTTATGTATGTACCTACTTCAGAGAGAAATTTAATTAATTATGGTACAGTGGAAAATAAGCTAAACAAATTTTAACCATAATAACCAGTTAAACGAACCAAATTTTTAAATAGCACACCAATGTGGTACTAATATGTTGCCTGTTATGCTTTAGGTAAAGTTTGTTAGGAAATATAATAGGTTGTTCACATATTAAGCGTAACGGATTATGATTATAATAATAATAATAATATCAATAATAATAATAAAAATAATAATAATAATAATAATAATAAAATATTTTTCGTTAAGTGCAGTGTAAATCAATATTCAAGAATGTAATTGCTACTAGCGCCTTTTCGTCAAGGTATTCATAATATTCACAAATTCTACACCATACATTACCAAAACTTGTATTGTGACTAAAAAATTAGTTTGTTTTGCCTTTTTTGGCGACATAACCATGTTTGTCCAGTCCAGTATAAACATTTTTGTTAAATCCAGTATAAGACACATTCGGGTACGACAAAATAGAGTTGGATTAACAGAATTTTCAGTATTGTTAAAATGGGAACTGTGTTATTAGATAGTTTGATTTACAAATTTGATAAAGAATCGCCTGTTAGTTTCCATAATCCATTTCTTAATTCGCTTTTTATATAAATTATAGCTGTATGAGTTTTTCGTATCATTAGATAACAGCACGTAAATTCTTGGAGCTAAATAGTTTGCCAGATAATTTTTTCACTTCGTGGAAACACGATCCCTTCATATCTCCTAGTATTGAGAGTGTATTCATAATGTACAAATTTTATTTTATTTTGGAATATAAAGAGATATTTTTTTAACAAACATTTGACGTACATCTTTTACTTGATCTGGGGGAAACGAAATATGATTCCCAAAGGCCATTTTTGTAAAATATCAACACGATTTAAGAAACACTCACTCCTCCCCAAATACCATAAGAAAGCAACGATTCAACCACTCAGAAATACAGAACTTTTAGTTTCTTAACTTCAAGAATTAATTATCTAAATTTTTGCAGATGGCCTCTTATCTTTTTTACTAATTCATTACATTGAAGATCCCATCTCATATGACGATCAATTGTAATACCAAGGTATTTTACGTTTTCTGCTTCTACATGCCAATGTTCGGTGGCCCCAGGTTAGGTAGCCCAGTTATGCGTATGATGAAAAAGGTAAGTAGTTTGTTTTGCTAGAGTTGAGGGTCAATTTAGTAAATTGCAACCATTTATAGTAAAAATAGGAAAATCATTTTCTATTTTGATTTTTAGCTCTTGCCAGGTGGAGGAACGATAAAATACTACAATGTCGTTTCCAAAGCTGATGAGCTCACCCAGAATATTTAAGGAAATGATACTATTGAAATATAGAAGGAACAGAAGTGGACCCAGAACCGTTCCTTGTGGTACATCATAAGTTAGTGAGGTGTGTTCATTGTAGTGCCTGCTTTTTTCGTTGGCGCATTTCACTACATGCGAATCTTATTGTTTTTTAACGTTAATATAGTTTGATAATGATGATTGACAATTGATCAAATTGACTTTTTAGACCGTTCGTTTTGTCATTCGTTCGCCAAAGATAATTGGCAGAATGACACTGTTTTTTTACCTCTCGCCCTTCAGATAAGAGAGGTATAGGAATCATGCTAAAAATTGGGTAGTGAGTTTTCAATGAATAAACACGTTTTAGGGTCCCTAGAATACGATTTTAATATTTTCGCGATGATGTCTGTGTGTGTGTGTGTGTTAGTGTTAGTGTGTGTGTGTGTGTGTGTTTGGATGGATGTTGTAGTAACGATAACGATAACTCAAAAACAACTGGAAGTGGCAGTTGCTATGGGTGATGACGCCATTATTATACAAAACGGCAATAAAGTTTTACACATTTATTTTGTATATACTATAGTATATTTACGTATCGTTAAAACTTTCAAAACTTTTGCCATTGTTGTCAGATTTACAAAAAAGTAATTTTTTTTCATACTTTTTTGTGCCAACCTGTAAATTTTTGATTCAAAAATGGCCACATCAGATTTTTTTTAGGGATTTCAAGATACATATAGTGATCCAATCAGCAGAGTAGATTATTTTGGCAAAATGAAACAAAAATCAAGAAGTCAGGAAAAATAAAACAGAAGATAGAAAAAGTAAGAGAAAACATTAACATCAACAAGAAAATCATTATTTTCACGACTTTTGTCAACAACAATGGTTAAAAAAACTCCTTTATTTCAGTTGTAAAAAAATAAATAAAAATTTTTAAAAAGGTTAATCGTTATGCAATGCAATATCTAGTTGTGTTAATAATTTGAAGTTAGTTAGGCATGTCTTCGAGGTAGATCCAGACAACTACCATACTCATTACTCGGTCGATTTCGTCTCGTACACTATTTAGGAGAAATGAGGTCAGGCTACTGAATCTGGCAGACTGCCAAGCGCAACTTTAAAATGTTATAACTTTGTTAGTTTTTGAGATATCTTCATTTCACTTTAACGCTTTTGTTCAGTTTAACCTAAATTTTCAGTTTCATTTATAAAAAAAATGGTAACCTTCTCCAATAGCGTTCTTTGGTACATCTTATTATGTAAATTACACGAGGCATAAGGAAATTAATTTAGGTTGCGTTTTTAAGCCTCAAAAATATTTATATACCCTACAAAAATAAGTAAATACATAACTTTATACCTAGGCGGTCAAAACAGACTAGATATACAAGGTGTTGCTCGATCTACTGTACAAACTTGAGGAACATATTTCTGAGATCATTTCAAGCAAAACATTCGAAATTGTAACTGAGCTACAGAAATTTAAAATTTAGTGGTTTAGGATGCTATAATTTCAAAATATTATTTGTTTGCATATCAACATTGAAAGTCATTTGATTGGTGAGTTCTAGCTCGACAAACAATAAGTATAAGATTTTTAGCTGTTTGTCATTTTTTTACTTGCGACATACCTTTGAAAATTGGACATAATATTCTTAAGAAATATCCAAAGATTTTCAAAAGGTTGCAGAAGGGTACCTACCTTATATTTGAAACACCCTGTGACATATAAAAAATAATGCTTATCAGGCATAATATCATTTACATCAAGTTGTAATAGTAAATGCGATACTATTTTTAGCTAAAAATCTGCTACAAATTTACTGCTAAAGCAGCGGAATTGAGGCGATTTTGCGGGAAAAATCAGATTTGGAATTCCAACATTCGGATCTGTGAGTAAATTTAAAAATTTTACATAGTGCAGTTTTTCTTTGACCAATTACCTGTAAAACATAATTTTTTGGCAAACAATTAATATATTTTTTTAAATACTAATTTTATGGCTAAACTCCCATTTATTCAACTTTGATCAGCAATATCTCGAATACTGGTCATAAGATTAATTTCAGCCAGAACGTCAAGATCTAAAGCTGCGTCCAGACTATGCCGAATGTTGCCGGTCGGCATTGTCGAACAAGTGTGGACTATATCAGGCCGAATCGAACGCAAACCGATTCAAGTTTTTACGGATCAAAGGAAGTTAATTCGGCACAAAGCATGCCTACTGATAAAACTGATAAAAACTATATAAAATATTCATTCTCCTCATTTTGGTTGTGCTATACAGATTACTGACTGAGGTAATGTGGACAAATCAAAAGCCGACTGTGTGTGGACACGGCTTAAGACATAGTAAAATATTTAAAAAAATCGGTTGTGTCGCCAAAAAACTTTTTCGACGAGTATCCACGAATACTGTTTCAGACATTTAACGTTAAAGTTTGAAATTTTGACATTTTTTTATTTTTGACAGGTGACAGTAGGAGAAATAATTTTGACTCTTCTGTATAGAGTTTTCCAAGGGCTTTCAAATGACAAATTGCAAGTCAAATTCCGTAACATATTGTAACGCTCTTTGCGTCGTCAAGCGGTGGTTTGGCGCCTTTTGTCCAGGTTTCGGGTTTCCTCGGGCGCCACCTTCCGTTTTGAGTGTGAAGGACACTTGCACGGGCAGCTTCAGTGGAGGAAGAATACTCCAGAGGTCATTTATGGTATTGACCAATGCGTTTTAGGCCAGTAGGGCGGGCTTTACTTGCTCCACTGGGTTGAGGGCCTGGGTATTCGCTGCGTTGCTGGTGATACTCGTAAATATGAAAAATAAGTAACAATAATAACAAAAAGTAAATAAATAAAAATCCAAGTGGTACGGTAAACAGCTTTATTACTTAACTAAAAATAACACAGGAGTCGGGAAAAAAGGAAAAGGAGGGCGTGCAACAAGTTTCAATACCAAAGCATTAATTGCGGGGACTACATACAGGTTATTTAAGCGAGTCAAGCAGGGTATATGCAAACTAAAGCAAATCTAAGGTATAATGGAAAGACGAGACCAGTCGTAAGCGCACCAAACCGCGATATGCGACCGATTTAAAACAAAATCTTGTTTTTTTTCCTTCTTAACGCGACGACGGATAGTGCAGCGTACCAAAAGACACAGGAAGCATTTTCTGTCGGTTTTCCTAATTTTAACGAGGCGACGGATAGTGCAGCGTACCAAAAGACACAGGACGCACTTTCTGTCGGTTTTCCTAACTGAAGGCGGGTCGTAGCAAAATAATAACGAAAAATTAATCTAACAATTAACATTAAATACTTAATAGATACTATGTCTCACCGGTCCTATCCTGGATGGTTTCCCTGGTCAGCGTGTGATTCTGCTAGCGGCTCGAAGAAGACTGAATTTTAATCTCCGAAAACTAGAACGACCGATTCTCTCTATGTCACACTCCTTTGCGACGAACGAGGAGGGGATTTTCACATGCGCGATACCGGAAAGTAATGACTTAGAATATTCTCACGAATTTCAAAACTAAATACTTAGAATATTTTTAAAAACCAAAATTATATTAATAGCAAATAATACCTTTCTCGACGGAGCTAATGATTTCTTCGACTGCTCTGGTCCAACCCAGGTAGCAGAGTGACGTGTTAAAGACGTTGAAAATTGGTGTATTCTCGTCAACTGACGTAATTTGGGCCAAAACATGACGTGAAAAAAACGTTGTTAGGTGGACGTTTTTAAGACGTCATAAAAAAACGTAATATATTCGTCGAATTTTGGTATTAGTTTTCGAATAAATATATAAAATCGTATTTTTTAGAAATTTGTTTATACCTAGTCAGTGCACACCAACATTACCAATAAAATTAAAACAAAAAAGTTATTTTTACTCGGAAAGATTTCGTGCGAAATCGTAGCCTTAACCATGTATTGAATAATATATTAGAAAATAAACTAAAATGTAACCAACAATTATTATTACATAGACAATAACGAAAACAGGACTTTATAAATTCCTAATGAAATTTATTAGAAATCACGGTTTTTGCGGTGCAAACATCAGTGGCCCAGTGTTGCCAGTGGCCTGATAATTATCGAAATCTAACTTAATTTTTCTTAATCTTGCTTACGAACTGATAAATCGATAATGATAACCTATAATGTAGCTAATCTAGATAGAGATAAAAATTTCAAATAAATCAATATATCAATTTTTTTCTGATAGTTTATCCTGGAATCTTATAATTTTATGGTCATATTCCAATAATTTTAGACTAGACGTTTGACGTTGGCAACACTGCGCCCACCTTTGCTTGGCTTGTATCGAAGCTTCGGCGCAATAGAAGCCATTTTGTCGTGTTTTGTTGTAAAAAAAAGTAAATATGATGAACAAAAAAAAAATAAAACAGTACTTTTTATCCACGGCTGCTGGAGTGGTAAACACAGGTCAGAAAATATTGTTCTGTCAAATTTATATGATGAAATATTTTAAAATGGGGTGCACGTGTGCGAGTGAAATATTTATTACAAATATGCTTGGCCAATTAGTACTAATCGTTCACAGGTAAATCTATTATTACTGTTTAATATAATATACAAATTAATTAAGTTATAAATCGTTTTCAGAATTCTAACCCTACTTTTTAGGTTCAATAGGAGTCTCGTGCTCTTGATTTACAATAATTTATTTGATACCAAGTTACGATCTATAATGAATATGAGCTGTTTATCAAATATACTAAACACTATCGACAATTTAAAGTTAAAAACCAGGTAAGCCCTAAGACTAATGTCATTCATATAATTTAGCTTCTTTTATTTTCAGTACTTGAAGACAGTTCAGTAAATGAAAAGATCTTACTTGTTAGTTAGTAGACTCTAGAACTAGTATGATGTCCTCTACGCCCGTATCACTGATCAATAGTTTACCGGATCAAAAATGGAAGGAAGGCGGCTTTGAATGGATTATATCCTGTCTTAAGTTAGCCAAAAAGCAGTGGTAAAGCAGAAAAGCATAGAACGAGCAAACATAAAACCGATGAGATAGCAAGATGGTAGCACTTATTGGGAACGCTCAAATCATTAAGTTCTTGTTGTGCCCCCTTTTTGATGTAAGGGTAACAAAAGAGGGTCTAGAAGAGAAAATATATACATATATACAACGTTGGAGAGAACAGTTACAGAAAGCGAGCATAAGTTAGACATAAAAACTTACCCAGGACGTTGGATGACCTTACGAGTGATTTCCTACAGGTTAGTATTTCATATATCCACCTTAAAAGATGTGCAGTATTCTACCATACAATTTAAGAAACAATTTAACTATTTATTTCTTTTTTAGGCATTTAAATCTGTTACCGGTTGATTTTATTAGCACATGATACAATCATCTTATCACCAAAAAAGGAAGAGAACAGAAAGGAAGGAATTCAATCCATCAAATGTCACATTCAAGAAAGGCCTTTAACCTTTTTAAGTCAATATGTACCAAATCTGGTTAGTGGGTTGGCATCTTTAAGTAGAAAAATTAATTAAAAGAAGAATTAAGTAAACAATAGTGAGATTATTATTAAAACAAGGTTTGTAGTATCCTTTTTATAAATAAATTGGGAATACATTACTCTATTAGGAGACTTAAAATTTGGCCTAAGATTTTAATGCCTAAAAATTTTAGCCCGTAACACGATCTCTTAACAGGACTAATAATAATGTAAAAAGTGATAGACTTTGGCGAAGAAGATGGAGGAGGACTAGTGGTGGTTCATTCTTAGTGGCTACCCCCCTGTAGCTTCTCAGTAAAACTCAACATGTTATTATATTTTTAGTTTAATAAATTATACAGGTGTCTTGCAATATTGTGAAGATTTTTGAACTGAAATACCTTCGAAAGAGTGCCGTTTTGACTACCTAATCGTCTTTTATAATCTAAAAATGAATTTAAGTAACTTGTCCTTCCAGTTAAACAGAGCGGAAATCATTGCGAATTTTTATTTTTACATGGGATACTCCGTGTGCATGTGTTTAATGAAAAATATAGTGGGAACGGGAAAAAATGCATTCAGACAAAACTGCTCTTTTATCGTATCTTATTCGAAGTTATTTTAGTTTAAAAATCGTCAAACTACTGTTGGACATCCTGTATTTGAATATAATTTGTGTAATTATTTCTTTTATGAATTCCGAGGATATTATGTTTTTTACAGTAAAAAAATACAATTTTTTAATCTAAAATGGATGTTTAATTATATGTTTTAAATACGTAAAAAAAACGTAATTTTTACGTAAAAAAAGACGTCATTGGTCTGTGACTTATGACCCTGTATATCACGTGTTTTCCACGTCATTCATATACGTAAATAATGACCAATTTTCAACGTCTTTAACACGTCACTCTGCTACCTGGGAAGCGGTAGACACAACTAAATTTTATTTCGCGATTCTTAGTTCAAGTTACCCTCTCCTAATTCGCGCTTGCGTATAATCGGAATGACGGACTTGGTATATTTCACTTAAATTTATTTTGATTCAAAACTAATTTTAATTTATACTTAGAATAGCTCACCCGGTATATCGCGATTGATTCTCGATCGATCGTTTCTACATACGGTGTAGAGAGGGGAGGACTCGATGGCTCCATTAGCGGTATTATTATTTACATAAAATGTTTCGCGGATCTTAATAAATAAAAAACAAGGTGTATACTATTACAAAAATTGAAATTGATCAAGAAAACCGTTTGGTAACGAAAACTTCGTTACAATATTGCATCTGTCATTTTTTGATAGTGACACTTCCGTTTGACAAATGTCGTACGCAAACTAATGGGTTCTTCCGACGAGTAACCCAAACCCATATACCAAATTTCAATTTAATCGGATTGAACGTGTGGCCTCTATCGTTGAAGAATACACACAAACAGACAGATAGACAAGACAGACAGACTTCCATCTGGAAATGGTCTTAATAATATCAGGTGGCCTCAAAATGGATATTTCCATCTTCATCTCGAAAATTTTTTTTAGCTCGTTCACAATACTTTCCCTTCTCAGAGGTGGGTCTGGAAAGTAAAAATTGGCCGAAAGCCGTTTTCCATAAGAGAAGTGAGTGTTTTTTGGTTATTTATTTGGAGGAAAATTTTTTCCTAAATAATTCTTTAATATACAAATTAAACGAATGTTTATTTATTTGCAGAAAAAAAATAAAAAAAAAGTTTTGTGCTATAAAAATCAAATCGAAGTTATTTATTCTGGTGGCATATTTACCCGTGAAATTTTATAATCCTAAATTCGTAGTGGTGCAATATTACTATTGATGACAAATCTCTGCCGGACTTCATTATTCCAATTATAAATAGTCTAACAAAAATAAGTTTAGAAAGCAGTATAATTTTTTTGATTCATGAATCATAAAAGAAAATATTAAATAAACGTTGACCTTTCTTGGACTTGAAATTTGATGAGATAATATGCCAGATACGTTTTCACAAACGTAGTTAAAACATTTTTTTTTAATTGAGCGCTTTCATTATAAATATTTACTAATCAACTCTTTAATCATTATCATTGCAAGTTCGAGTTTCAGAGGCGGTACCGCTGTCAAAGAAATGGGAAACGGGTTCAATGAATAGTACCAATTATGCTTTATAATTTATTAGATTAATAAGTAATTATTTTAATTATTCTAACAAATTAACGAAAAACTCTTATTCGCTATTCATTTAAATAAATAAAATTGATTTAAAGAAATTAAATAATTTAGGTTTTTTTAGTAAATCGACAAAAAGATTTATTTATTTTTTGAACAATTTAACAAAAAAAGGTTTTATTATTCTCTTTAGAGGCCCGTACAGCACGTGACTTTTGTGGTTACCGAAAAATGTGCATGTATTTTAAATAATTGGGTGTAAAAATTGTTTTTTTTTAATTATTTTCCGGTTAATGTTAAGTAATCCTACCCTCTTCTAGTCCAATTTTTTCTGCGCAGGACAGGGTAGAGTGCTATAAATAAAACATAATTATTCGTTTTTGGATGAGAACTTGCCTAAGCATCTAAAAATATGCGGTTTTTTTCATGATATTTAAAATATTTATCAGAAGAGAGCGCCTGTGCTACTTTTTTTTTAAATTTATCTAGAGAAAAAAGTTGTTAGTCGAATCACTTTTACTAAAAATAATTTAGAAAAAGTGCCTCAAAACCGCTCTAAGCTATTAACTACAGAATCGATTGGTGAAAACCGCAGCTTCCTATCTTTAATATTAACAGAGCGCTCGAAAACGATTTCAGACAAGATATGGTATTGGCGCCTCTTAAATAATATTTGTGCAAATTGGAAGTTTAAACATAAACCATTTTTTTAAAGTCTCAGAAAAAGATAATCGACATGTATAGGTACCGATAATTTTAAAAAACACAATGTAAATAACTCGAAAAAATTAAATAATACATGTTATGCACTTTGAATAAAGTATGCAGGTATAAAATTAAAAATCAATTAACGATTTTGTTAAATGATAGTAAAATCACAATAAAATTATGTATTCCTCTTCAAACAGTTTTGTGGAATTTCAAATATATTATATACGTTGTAGGGAATTTTATCTATCCTGTATTAATTTCCATTATAAAATTGTAATTTATTAAATTTTATGATAAAATTTAACTAACTAATTTATATGGTAATAACACCCTTTATATTAATAAAAAATTAATATGACCATATTATTTATAAAATCAACAAATTTTAAAGGTAAAAAAAATAAACTTAAATAATAACATACTGTAGAGTATGATTTAAAATGAAAAATGGTTTGGTTACTGATAGACAAAAGAAAATAAATTTTGACAATACCATTGTAGTGGACGTTTCTCTGCTTATGTGTGTTTTTGAATTTTTTATTTTGATTATTTTGTTTCTATGGTGTCTGGAAATACGTCGCCAACTTCTAACCATCTTCAAACCTCCACCAATCAATTGCTATTTCAGCATTACGTAGCTTAAATATCAAATGCACTACAACCATTCATTTGTTTATTAGTTAACTACCCTAACAATACAAGTACATCCCAAGGACTTCCTTCATTTGCTACTGGGACGTTCCTGGGATATCCTTCATTGGGACATGGTAAGTACTAGGGACATCATCTACTTTTCAACAAAAATGATACATATGGGATGTCTTTCTGGTACGTCTCAAGGATGTACAAAGTTATAAAAATGGACATCAAAAGGACACTCTAGAGATGTTCACTGAGATATGTGAGGACAACAGATCTTTTTACTACTTTTGTACATCAAAGAAAAAAAAGAGAGAAACGAAACGTGCACATTAGGCAAAGGGAGGTTAACATTGTTAACAGATTACCAAACAATGTTGCCAAATCCAGAAACCGGACAAAACCACAGAAACGAAAATTAAATGATATTTTATTGAGATGTGTGTATAATTTATAAAGTATACGGTGAACGAAAAAGGGACGTTAGTTAACCGTTTGTCTGGGACGTTTTGAGGATGTCCAAGTCTGTGACATTTGTACCTTTCTCGTAGGTCCATAAAACGTTCAATGTACTATAATGGATCTTTTTAAAACGTCCGGTATGTCCGGAAAAGCCGTTTTTAAACGTTTTTTTGATGACTTTGTGCTATTAGGAATGTTAACTGTTTTGGAACATTCCCTCTTTTCCAATAAAAATGTTAACAAGAATCCCGATATTCACTAGTTTTTTTTTGAGCTTCGGCTGCCAAGGCATTAGCTCTTTCACTTATGGTCAATCGAGTTATATTTTCTTATAGAGACCAGGTGTCTTCAGGAAAGTGAGTAAGTTCTTCTTAATTGATTCTTCGCTATTTTTTAAGTTCACTTTTATTTCAGGAGATTTAATTCCATTTTGTATGTACTATTCTGACTCTACAAAGTGTTACTTGCTCTCTTCTAGATAATTCTTTGGGATACAACCACTTTCTTGGTGTCGTCTTGATTATTTTTAGTTGCCCATCATATCTAGCTCTTGCCACACAATATTGATTTTTTGCTTTACAAATTTCTTCACGTCACCTTCGTCGATTGTACCAGTGGTAGCATCTTTGGCAGCAGAATCTGCCAATTCGTTTCCCGTAATGTGTATGTGGCTAGGAACCCATATGATTGTTGTTGTTTTATTCAAGGACTGGAGCTGAATATTTAAGTCTAAGATGTTGGTTGCCAATACATTTGGAGTGAAGATGTTTTGCAAGGTTTTTATTGCACTCAAAGAATCTGTACAGATTAGGCATGTAGAATTATCTTGAAGAGAAAAATATAACATAGCTTGCCATATCGCATAAAGCTCCGCTGTAAAAATACTGCACGTAGGGTTTGGTGTCCAACGGTAAGGATTATTCTCTACTACAAAGGTGGCGCCGACACCATTTCCTGATCGGGATCCATCAGTGTAAATAGTTAGATATCCAGAATATTCTTGAATTTGCTCCAAGAAAATAGTCCGGTATACTAATGGTGCGGTGTCTTCTTTTTTCAATTTGCTCAAGGATAGGTTCATATTTGGGGTCTTGCTTATTTTGGTCGAAATTTTCATGTAATATAGTATTTTTGAGTGAAAGTGAATTAAGTTAATTAATATTTAACAATATAACCTATTAAGTGGAACTTCCACAAATTAATTTTCAAAAGGATTCATTTCTCGTTCCAACAAATTACATGGGGCATTTCGCATTAATATACTACAGGAATATCTCGTCTCAACAAATTACCTAGGGCATCTCGCATCAACAAATACCCTCAAAGTTAAAAAAGATCTCTCGTCAGTAATATAGGCTCTAGTAAGCCTCATTACCTAAAATATAATAAAAACGATTCTTGTTAACCGATTCTTATTTAATCGCCTTTATATTTATTGAAATCAGGAAAAATGCTGTATGTAAACTTCTATTCTATTAACCAAAAAACTTGTTCAGATGTGTGCAAATTAATATATACTCAGGACGTGCTCAATTCGTATATCTTTGTAATATTTTTACTTTCCCGACCCACCTCCTAGTAAGTAGTATTGTGAACGAGCTAAAAAAAAATTCAAGATAACAACGGAAATATGCATGTTCGGGTCCCCTGAGACGATTTCCCCATTTCCAGATGGAAGTCTGTCTTCCTCTGTGTGTGTGTATGTGTGTGTATTCTTCCACGATAGAGGCCACACGTTTAATCCGATTGAGCTGAAATTTGGTATAGAGGTTTGGGTTACCCGTCTGAAGAACCCGTTAGTTTTTGTACGACATCTGTCAAACGGAAGTACCACTATCAAAAAATGACAGATGCAATATGTCACGGAATTGGACATGCAATATGTCATTTTAGAGCCCTAGAAAAACTCTATTCAAAACAATCAAATTATTTCTCCAACTGTCACCTGTCAAAAATAAAAAATGTCAAAATTTGAAACTTCAGCATTAAATATCTGAAAAAGCATTAGACCGATTGAGCTGAAATTTGGTATATGGGTTTGGATTATCTGTCGGAAGAACCAATTAGTTTTTGTACGAGATCTGTCAAACTGAAGTATCACTATCAAAAAATGACAGATGCAATATGTCAAAAATAAAAAATATCAAAAGTTGAAACTTTAACATTAAATATCTGAAAAAGTATTCATGGATACTCGGGAAAGTTTTTGGGGCGACACAACCGATTTTTGTTGAAAAGAGTGAGGAAGATGGCGTATAGGTTTTGAGAGAGATAGAGATTGACTGAACCCTCGATTCATCTTTCTCCAGAAATAACATTTCTCACCGCTGGGCACGTGCTTACTAACGGGAATCAGTGGTATTACATTTGATCATTAAGAATAAAGCGTGAAATATAATTATAAGGTCAACGAACTTACCTTAAGTGAAGTTCGATCTTAATTATACATATGAAACGCCTTATTGGAGATAATCAAATAGTACCTCTGTTTTCCGGTAGTGAACATGCAATTTTTAAAACTAAAATTAACTAAATGGAGTTACAAAATAACGACCAAACTATTCTCCTCTCTATTATCGCTCTGGAAGTCCCATATCTCTAGTTTCCATAACCGCCATAACCTCATATCTTTTAAAGCTGGTCTGAACTAAGATGATCGTGGGAAATAATTTCTAAATCCATATACATATATTATAAATTATGTACGGACGAGACTCGAATAATGCGTTTCATATAATTAAGATCGAACTTCACTTAAGGTAAGTTCGTTTGATCTTATTTATATTTCACGCCTGGTTCTCAATGATCAAATGTAGATGTTTAAAGGAGTTGAGACCCTAAGAACAAGTTTTTTAACCAAAGTGATAAATGCCAAAGAGGTTTATTTATACACGATGTGACTACTCTACTAAAAGAAACATAAACACATTTAATCCTTAACTAAAGATTAGAACATTAACTAAACAATATTACTTTAGTCTAATAAAAGTAACATAAACACAATTATACCATAACCGTTGTCTGAATAAAGAATAGTCTTCCAACCTCATGAGTAAAACAGAGAAGTAAAAGATGAGACGGACATATATTGGTACGTAGCGACACACCAGATTTATGGCGGCAATATTTGCAACTTCTCAGGTAGATTATTTTTTCTTTCTAGTAAACACTAGATGGCTCTCTAGCAAGTAATTCGTAAAACAAAAAAATACCGCAAGCTGTCTTACTCTGAAAAGGTGTATTGGTTGAGGCATTGTATAAAGAAGTCTATATACAATGGTTGAGGTATTTGTGATGTTAGAACATTGTTTGAAAAAACATTCACTTTTTCAACTTATTTTTTTTTGCAAGAGGAAAAAATCTGTATATAGTTGGAATTGAATATGTACACAAAAACAAAATAACAACAAAATCTAGTGAACTGAATGCGCTTCAGATATTATTCTTCCAAAAATAAGTTTATAATTAATTATAAACTTTGCGAATAATTTTTCAATTCTTAAAATATTTTTAAAATATTCAGTTTGCAAAATAACAGAAAACGCTTTATTGGTGGTGGTAAATTTTAGACTTCCTAAACCTTAAAGTTTATAGAGAGAAGCCTTATAATACGGCTCTGTCTGGTCTGTCTGTTCGCGTTTATAACTCAAATATGAAAAGAGAAAAAGACAAACGGTCAAGATAATAAACCTAGCATACCTTGAATAGCTCCCAAATAGATTTTCAGCTTTTTATGACTGCCGGTTTCAAAACTGCTCAAGGTTTTACAAACCAGAACCGTAAGTGATACTATCGGTTTCAAAAATAGCATTCAGACGTGAATCGATATTTGAAAACACATTTGAGATATATTCATGGTTCCTGAGATAATGCGCTTTAGATCATATACGCTACGCTAGAAGCGACATATAGGTTCCCTAACAACACAGGGATATCCTAGAGGTATGTCATTTTTATGTACCGCGGTACAAGGACATGATTGGGACGTCCAGTGGATGACCCATCTGGTATATCCATAGGTTGTCCCTTTCATGTCCCTGGTATTTCTGATATCCATTCACATAAGAAATATCATCGAAACTGTTTAAAAATCTTGTTTTCTTTTTATCAAGAAATTGAAAAAAATTGTTCAAGAATTTCTGGGATGTGATTGTTTCGCATGAGCAAATATTGTTAATGCATAATACCCTTAATCTGAATCTCCAAGGATGATACAAATTATACACAAATCGCAATAAAATTTCGTTCTGTAATTTTATCCTCAAAGGCTTGAAAGGAAAAGTAAACTAAAACCAGTGATTTCATATTTGCAGTAAAGTTGTTTTGTATTGAAAATCTTTGGATTTATTTAATTTTCCACATTTTCCATGCAATATTTCATGAAAAAAAAACAGAACATTCGAGGAAGTCCTCATATATCCCAGTGATGTCCCTGGAACATCCCTAGAGTGTCCCTTTGATGTCCTTTGTTGGAACTTGGTACATCCCTGGGACGTACCAGAAAAACATCCCAATGTGTCCTTTTTTTGGAAAGGAGATATCCCTGGGATGTCCCTAGTACGTATCATGTCCCAATGAAGGATATCCCAGGGATGTCCCAATAGCAAATGATGGACGTCCCTGGGATGTACAGGGGATATACTTGTGTTATTATAGTTACTTGTTTGATAGGACCCGGGGGGGGGTCTACCGTGTACTCAGTCAGTGATTGATCGTTTTAAAATTTCGACATGGTTTGACCAATGAGAAATCAGAATCCACGTATTTTGACCAATGGCAAATCAGTACTCGACTCAGAGTACGCTGTCAAACTTTACCCCTCTTCTACCAAACAAATATTACATGATGCCGTATCTTGTGCTGCATATATCTAATGTTTAGAAGTCGTTACGTGCCTGCTAACGCACAGGCGCTTCTGACTTGTTTTAATTTATAATCAAGTACATAACAAGTCAAACAGAAGCGCCTGCGCGTTAGCAGGAACGTGACGACTTTGAAACAAAAATTCAGCGTTAAATTTCACGTCATAATGCTATTTTTGAAACCGGTAGTATCAGTTCCGGTTCTCGTTTGTAAAACTAGTTTTGAAACCGGAAGTCAGAAAAATCTGAAAATCCATTTGGGAGCTAATCAAGGTATGTTGAGGTTACTACCGTTTACCGTTGGTCTCTATCTCTTTTCGTTTCCGAATTATAAATGAGGGCAGACGGACAGACAGAGCTGTATTATAAGACTTTAGGGTTTAGAGTCTAAAAATAAGGTATGGGGATCAGGATCAAAACCGTAAATAGCAAAAATATTTTGTTAAATGAGCAGGCAAAAAAAGTAATAAAAAACTAGTAAGAGGATAATCTCTGCGTGATTTTTCAAGACTACGGCCCGTTTCCATCAGTGGAAGAAAGTCCGATTCGAAAAAATTGGAATTTTTCCAATATTATCGAGATATCTCGGATAGAAGTTTCACTTAAGGCGGGACCGGGATCCTCGGACCCGAAATTGCTCATCTTCAGATTGAGCCTTTTTTTTTGAATAAAAACCGATGGCCGAAAGAATTTTCCGGATCGGTCGTACCGTTCTCGAGTTATCGTGCGCACAGACATCGTCACATCCACACAGACAGACTTTTTTTTCGCGGAAAATCAATTTTTTCCACGTTTCATGACATTTTAAGTCATTTGGAGCAAAAAAAATTTTTGAGATTTTTGCACGATTTCAAAACTACACGGTTTGCCACCCAAGGTGAAGTATTGGCGGCCGTAGTAAAAACGAACTCAAGTGGTAAAACTACAAAATAATTATACATAGAAAGGAGATAAATCAGAAAAAATGAAATATTGGAAGAATCACGTAACGAAAAAAAAAAAAATAAAAACCTAAAAAAACAGAAAAAATCGGAAAAAATGAGAAAATATCAGAAGGTTCAGAAGAAATCAGAAAAAATAATAAATAAAAAAGCTAGAAGTAGAATTTTTTTTTAAAATAAGCCTCGAAATAGATACCAAGTTTTTTGTTAATGTATTTATTCTAAAAATAGATCTTTCAAAAACAAAAACCAGGTAGCAAATTCAATGTTTTTTTAACAAAATCTTTAAAATCCTCACAAAACAGTTTAAAATTTCATTTTATTAGATCCTGAATAGATGCAAATGTAAAATGAAAATTTCTCATATATATATTACCTACAAAGTCTCATTTATTTAACGTCTTCTCGTTTGTAAAAAATTGCCCAATTTCACAGATAATCCATATAAAATGGGTATTTTTTTATATTTTGGCAACCTTGTTAGTCATCAGAAAACAGCCACCCAACCAACCCAATGCTAAAAATTGTATCGAAAACAGTTTTCTTCTTTTTAAATTTGAGCGAAAACAGTTTTCTTCTTAAATTTCATCAAAAACACCAGCGGGCAGCGCCATCTGAACGTTTGGTCCAAAACTTGTATTTGCCATCTATACGTTTGGTCCAACAATACAAAAAAGTAGTCCATAAGGTGGGTCACGGACTTTTTTTCGAAAACAACTTTCCGAAAATATTTTTTCGAAAGTCTTTTTTTCGAAAAAACACTTTTTCGAATATCTTATTTTCGAAAAAACATTTTTTCGAAAAAATTTTTTTTCGAATTTTTTTTTCGAAAACAATTTTTGCTTGATATAACAGTCGCTCCACAAGTGAAGTTAAGTGAAGTTAAAACAAGTAAGTTAGGTAATTAGTTACTGTTTTTATTTTAATTTTAATATTCCAAAAATTCTGTGAGCATTATAAACATTTTAAATTAACATATAAAAATTAGATATCTGCAACACTTTTAATAAAAAATTCTAAATCTAAATCGGTACATTCCTCGTCGAAATTCGTACAGATATTTCTCAATCTTACACTTAAATTCTTATAACGCTTTTTTTGCTTATGTTTTGGCTCTCCGGTAGTAATCTTTGTATATTTTAATTCAGTCATACATTGCTCCTTCTTTAACGTTTTCAAAAAGGTCCAAAAAGCAGGTGATGTGAGACCAAGTGTTGATACAATACCTCTATACCATCCTTCTACTCTGTTATTTGTAATAGGATTCATATTGATTAAGTTATTAAAACAATTCCACATATATAGTCGAATTTTGGCTGTGCTCGGATCCTTCTGACTAAGCGGCCAATCCACGTATCCTCAAAATAGTTAATAAATTCTTGAAGTTCTTGAGGGAAAATTACGTGCTCCAAAAGAATATCAAATGCTCTTACAATATTGGAAGTTGGAACAAACGCTAGAGCCTTTAATAATTTAACTTTGTAAGCAAAATCAGCATCAGCGTCATATTTACTTTTAAGGCCCAACTTTTGAAAATAACAGCCATAATGTTTTGCTTGAGGGAACACTTCTTTTATTGAATTTATGACACTTTTCTCGAAGTCTGTCATAATATAGGTGACTTCTAAAATTCCAACTTCCAACTCGGTAAATGTTGAGCATTTACGAAACTCTCCGATTTTCATAAAAATTGGTATAAATCATCTACAAAGTGTAAATATCACTTTCCAAAATAAATTTTCTGCCGCAACCACTATTAAAGACCCTTTTTCCATTTTTATAAATATATTATTTTTAAGGTTAGTTTTGTATATATACATCACAATGACTTAGACGATGTTGCCAAGTTGTGTAAAATATCTTAAAACAGCTTTTTTTTTAAATTTATATTGACTGGTTTTTATTGGACAATATTTTTTAATTTTTTTTTTCTTCAAAATATAAAAATAGTGCGATACATAATATAGCAACTGATTTTCATTATTCAGCGATATTGATATTAAGCTGATAAGAACGCAATAATATTCTTTGATCTGTGTCAGTTGGTCGGGACGCAGAGGTAATTTTTGAATAAAATTGAGAAAAAAATAGGTTCATTAGGCCAGTTAGTGAAAAAAGAACACAAAAATATGTAATAAATGTGTTAGATTCGCTGTCTTTAGACAAATCTAGAATACAGTGCTTTTCTTTCGAAAAATTGTTGAACAAACTTAATCCTTGTTGGGTATATTAAAAATTGAATAGGACTTAGGTGGTTAGATTAGTCTAGTAACTGGTTAGCTTTGAGTTAGTTAACTCTTTTTTTAAATACATCATTATAATAAATTAATTTTTTATAATGAGTTGTTTTATTCCATTATTATAAATAATACTTAAATCTGAATTAAAAAAAATGGATTATAATAGGAAATATGGAAAAACAATTAAAATTCTAAATCTTCTTCTTCTTCTTCATCTGCTCTGTACTCATCATCATCTTCATCTGAAGTATTATTTTTTTCTGGATTATATATAGTTCCCGCCAATTAAAAAAATTCCAAAGTTCTATCCAAATCAAAATGTTTGCATTTTTTGTAAAACATATACCGTGCCAAATTCCCTGAAACATGCGCTTTCTTACGACCATTTGACACAGTTATTGCTTTTGCATGCCTCCAAGACGATTCAATCGAATTCGTATGTGCTCCGGTTTCAGGATCTTTGAAAGTTATTGAATGGTTAACAGTTAAATGATTATATCCATGTTTGGTTAAACAATCGTATGATTTCCAACAATCTGAGATAATGGTAGTACCCTTTTCAATGTATTTTTCAATAATTGGCAAAAGGGTATCAGTATCTCGATGTTCAACCGTTACCATAAATAATTTTCCTGTCCCCCTTTCAAAACCTCCAAAGACCCATTGCCCTTCTACATGGTGCCCCCTGTTATATTTTCGTTTTCCAAATTTACTCTCATCAATTTCGACAATTTTACCCGGACCACCAAGTTTTTCATTGTTTTCTAACAAGGCATTTAACAATACCTCTCTACAAAAACTAGCCCAGTCCACTGCTGTTGTTCGATTTATGTTAATTTGGATGCAAATAGCTTCCAAACTAACATTATATACCCATAAATTAACAAACCCTAATATTTGTATGGTATCTAATTTAGATTTGTAAAAAAAAGTTCCCTTCTTTAAACTCGTCTTGTATCCACATGCCTGGCGTTTTTTATTTCGATTTTTGATTAAATTCGGACATCTCCAAAAATATTTATCTGGCCTAAAATAAATTTTATGATTAAGATTTGTTTATTGAGTGATTTTGAACCCATTTAAACTATCCCTGTGTATAATTATCGAATTACTTTATGGAATAAGCGTTAAAGATGAAAAACTTACAATCTTTCATCTAAAGATAATTTTAAAGTACCATTACATTGTGAGCACATAAAATGCCCTTCCTTTGGTATCAAACCCCAATTTTGGAGATTTTTTATCAATTCAGCTTTATTTTCATTGAATTTATATAATGTTTGTAAATTCATGATTTTCGAATTTAATTTTGACATATGACATGACTACTAGATTTTATTCACTTCTTAACCAATTTTCATTATTTATACATGGCAACATCGCTTTCATGGTTCTGGTATGACAATGATGTGAAGTTAACAACGCATGTGTAAATGACAATTTTATGTTTGAATGGTTGACTCAGAATCAATTCGAAACAACAAATGTGTCATAATTTTACTCTTAAATTAATTCGAAGCGTCAAATGTGTCATAATTTTACTCCAAACTTCAAAAAAACCGATATTTAAAATTAAGAAAAAAGGTGTTAAATGTTGGTTGCGGCAATTTATTTTTTTTGGAAAGTGATATTTATATGCTCTAGATGATTTGTGAAAATTTTTGTGCAAATCGGCGTTTTTCGTAAGTGCTCAACTTTTTCCGAAAACTCTTTAATTTTTTTAAAGACTTTTTTGTACGTTTCCTCTTCTTTATTTGGCAACAGCATGTACAGCAATGGTAAAACTTCATCATTCAATTTGACATGTATCACATAAAGTTGTTTAAATATACGAGGACATACTTTAAAGGTTCCGTCCATAATAAACCAGCACTCGGCAGAGAACAAAATTCTCAGATTTTCTTGGGTAGCAAATATTATACATCGATTCTGGTCTTCTGGGCCTGAATCGTATTTGTAGATAGTTAGGTATTTCTAAATCTTTCATATGCTTGGGATTGTTGGGAATATTTTTTTGTTTCTTTCTTATCCTACGAACACTTCTTTTCATACTTTGAATTGAGGGCAGTAAAGCTAAGGTTGTATGGCTCGAAGATGATGTTGCTTCCGCAACAATATTATGAGGTGTAGCACTAGATAAGCTGGATTTCTCTCTAATATTTTGTAAAACTTCGCGCACTTCACTCTTCTCTGGATAACCGCTGTGGTTATGTTCACCTGTATTTTTCATCACGGATCCCTCTTTTCTAAAAATCACTCTGCCTTTGCAACCTTTCGCAAAATCCTCACATTTCCAATATACAATTTTATTATTTTCTTTATCTTTAAGATAGAAATATCCATCTAAATTTAATTTCTTATTTCCCGAAGCAGTTTTCAAGTATGACATATTTTCATTAATATTATTTTTATGTCTACTTCAATTAACTTATTACTATAGAAACAACTTATTAAATGGGTAAAAAACAACCCATATGAATTTGTTTATAAACTATTCTTTTTAAATTGCTATAGTTAGGTTTTCGAAAAAAAAACGATATTTTCGCAATAATTTTTTTTTCGAAAAAGTGTTTTTTCGAAAAAAAGAATATCGAAAAAATGTTTTTTCGAAAATAAGATATTCGAAAAAATTTTATTCGAAAAATTGTTTTGTTTAAGACACCTTTAAAATGGTGTTCAGTTCCTATATGCGGAGATATAAGAATGGATAATGCCGATCTCATACTGTTGAGAGTGCCATAACTTGCACCCTTATTGAAATGATCAGTCAAAAAGGCGATTACCGACCGAATGTCCTTATGAGAAATATTAATATTATTGGATTTACAAAATGTTCACCATAAGCTTAAAGCACTGCTGTATTGTTTCATTGTGGAAGATGATATTGAGGAAAGTAAAATTTCAACACTACCAATAAGAACTTGTTTTAACTCGAAGGCCTTCCTGATAAGATTTCTGCCATTAGTAAATTCTTCGTCCATAATGGATGAGGGGACCTGTTTGAGGACAATAATAAATTTTTACTTGGGTTAAATATTAATGGTGGATAAATTAATAACTTTTTAAACAAAGGGGACTACCACAATTCCTTTTGCTTTATCACAATTTATTTTTTGTAAAAATCTTTGAATGACAGCAAAGGGGGGAAATGCATAGAATTTATGATTATACCATGAAACGGTAAAAGCATCTATTGTCATGGATTCTGGATCTTTTTTCCATGAAATAAAGCTTTTGCATTTAGCGTTAATTCTGTTATAGAAATCTCATATTCTGTTTCTTGTGGTAATTTTCTGGATTCTAATTCAGCTTGAGCATTATCGCCAGAAGAAATATATGATGCAAATATTATTATGTTTCGACATTTACACCATTGCCAAATCTTTCTTGTAAGCTGGTTTAAATTTGTAAATCGAACTCCTTCCATACGATTTATATAATACGATATAGCCGTGGTGTTGTCAATCCCAAGTAAAATTATTACATTCTTTTTAGATTTTGCAAAACACTTTAAACTAAAAAAGGCAGCCATCAATTCCAAATAATTAATATAACAACCCTTCTCCCTATCATTCCAACTGCCACTTCCAGTTCGGTCATCACACACTCCCCCCACCCCAGCCAAATCTATTAGTGTAAAGCCAAATGTATGGCGACCCCTAATTTTCCTACCAACTGGGCAAAAATGATTTTATTAGACCAGATAAAATTTTTTGAGTAATTCGGATATTTCATTTTGTTTATCACCAGGTAAAACTATACACATAGAATTTGAATCAAATAGAAAATCCAGAAATCTGCAACACATAGTAGGGGTCAAATGACTTTTCTCATGGTTCACAATGAACCATAAATTATTTAAAATTTTACAAGTAATGTCAATATTATTTATACATTTATTAAATGACCTACCTATTAATAGAAAATCATCTAGGTAAATAACAGACAATAAACCTTGAGAACATAAGCAATGAGTCACAGGTTTTAAAATCTTTGTAAAAACATAGGGAGCACATCAACCAAAGGGTAAGTAAGTAAATTCGTAAATTTCCTTAGTGAATTTAAATCGCAAGAATTTTTTATCAGACTGTCTTATATTAACTAAGCTTCTTTTAAATCTACTGAAGATAAAAAACACTTGGAAGTTAAACGTTTAGCTGCTAAATCATTATTTTCCATTTTGAAGTGCTGTACCTCAAGATATTGATTTGGGTTCTTTAAATTAAGAATTAAGAATAGCCACTAGAAAACTTTTGAGATAAATTGCCCTTCACAAGCAGTACCTTTTTGAATGCCACCTATCTCTAACAAATGTATAATTTCTAAATTCATTTGTTGATACTCTGTTTCTGACCATATTTGATCAAAGGATTCTACTTTACTTACAATATTTCTTTTAAAAAGTAAGGAGTATCCCTTCACCCATAACAATATAAATGGATCAGTTGTATTGGTCCGCCGCCTTCGCAGAAAAGAAGCAAACCGACCAGCCCTAAAACTTACATTGACTATATCCGACAACGCTGCCTGTAGTTGGTCTCTTTCTTCACAAGACTGCGATAGTGGTGATGTTCTGCTGATTTTCTCTTGAATGGAAGTTGACGGCTGCCACTCAGGTGGTAACTTCTCTTCTTGGAGTTTAAAGTACTCTTCTTCTTAGGTACTAAGCCCTAATTTTGAGTTTTTCTTATATGACACAGTTCTACTGTAGTCTTCTTAATACCTTTGTTAGTTTGCAAGCGCTCAGTCAAGTTATCACCAAAAATGAAACCATCTAATGCAGTACCTGCAATCACATCTTTTAAACTTTGATCCAAATTCATGCTGATCAAGTTCGATAGATTATAATGAAAATCTGCAATCAAACGTGCTGAATCACTCAAAACCTCAATATGCTTCTAAACAGTTTCCATCTTCCTCTTCTTCTTCATTTTTAAGGAGACAAGTTAAAATTTTACCTATGACCGAGAAAGCAGCACCACTTTGTCTTTAGATTGACTCTAGGGAAATATCCCTTTTTATCGCAGTTTCCTTTGCTGCGACTTTAATTTCAGGATTCAGCTTTGGTGGATTGATCGTAAGACAGTTACTTGGGGTTGGATATTTCTTAAGTAAGGTATCCTTAGCACTATTGTCTAAACATTTCTTCAATATAACATCCCACCTTTTGCTCAAGTCAGGATGGAGATACTCGCCTTATATTAAGGAATCCTCTTCAACCTCTACACCAAGAGCATTTACGACGTCCTCATTCAGTGGAACTTATACAAATTCAACATCTAAACTATCAGTTTCTTTATTTGGAGATTTGCTAAATAAAATTAAGTAATATTTTTAACTAATAGTTATTGTAGGTATCTAGCCTAACAATTATAGCGGGAATTTCACCCTTAAAATTAAAGCGGGCATCTCAGCCTTAAAGTTATGCGGCATCCCGCCCTCAAAGGTAAGTCGACATCCCGTCCTCAGAACTGCTACCTAAAACACACAAGTACTTACGATTCTTGTTATCCATTATATTTATCTGATTCATATCTATCGGAATCAGAAGAAGTGCTAAGAGTATAGCGTCTTCGTAGCTTTTTGATCTTCCTTAATTTTTTCTTCAAACGATAATTTTCCATTTTTAAAATCTCAGTATCATCTGAAGTAGATGAGTAACTACTAGATAAAGTTCTTTTCTTGTGCTTCATCGTATAAATCCAGAAAAAACTTGTTCGAATTGTAAACGACGCGTTTACGTTCACGCAAAACAAAAGAATGAGGTTATAGCGGTTATGTATACTACAGATTGCACTTCCAGAGCGATAATAGAGTGGAGAAGAGTTTGATTGTTAATTTTATCTTTAAAAAGTGCGTGTTCACTCCCGAAAAACAGGTACTACAATTGTATCATTGAGAACAAGGCGTGAAATATAATTGATGAATAACATGTCACTGAGAAGTGTCAAATAGACTTCATAATTTTTAGTATTTCTTATTAGTTTTAGAGGAAGTACATATTTGATAAAGACAAAGTGTCTAAAAGGGACATGAGCTATAATAGTCACTTTTTTATTAGTTAATAGGAATCTTTATCGTAGCAAAATTTGGCCATTCAGATTTCACCAGGGGTCGAGGAAATAATTATTGAAATTTAAATATATATGTTCAGTATGTCTCGTGAAGGATACCAATAAATTAAGAGGATTAAAATTTTATTGCCAAATGTTTGCTTTTATTATCTCATTAGTCCTATCTGCGTTTGAATTGTAGGAAAAGTGAAATAGAAATTTAATTATAGGTCTTTTCTCAATTTTAATATGCATGATGTTGCGTAGTAACTAAATAAAAAGGGTAGTGCCGAGTAAAATTTAAGTATAATATATTTTTCTCCATGACCATTACTGAATGTATGAATTCTGAAATCATTTTTAATAATAGAATGTAAACATTCACACTCTAGAGTCTGAATATTTATTCGATAATACTTGCCTCTTATGCATTTTGCATGTGTTTTCATTCTTTATCAAGGTAAAGAATGGATTTTCTGTAATCGAATTAAACAATATCGATTGCCGTGGACTTCAAAAGTGTCAGTGTCAGATATAAAATGGCGACGGTAATAATTATTTTCAAACAAGTTTTAATTTAAACAAAATAATGAGTGAAAAATCAAGTTAAGTAGATATAGAATTTAATAATATCTGAAATTGTAAATTATGAAAAAACACCAATGCACCAGATTTTAATATCGGTAAGTGTACCACAGCACTATAAATATTAATACAATGTAATACAAATATGTCAAAAAATAACTTGTGTTCAGATTTAATTTAATTTTGATTTATACTTTTTGATCGTGGAGAAAATATAGTCTGTTACTCGGTCAGAATGAAAAAATTCGACACTCGTGGTTCCTCACACTCGCATTCGCTCGCGTTCGGAATTTTCCACTCGTTTCGAATTTTTCATTCTAACCTTGTTACAGAATCTACTATTAGATCGTTGTAGTTATCGATATGAATTTTAAATAAATAATTAGCTACATATAATAGAAATTACTAATCTATATTTTTTTACTTGAATAGGTAGTTAATTTTTATAAATTAAAATACAAATCAAGAATATACCTATAACAAATAAATGTTTATTTAAATGCTATATGCCCTATTGAATATAATTAAAAATAAGATCAAAATTTCAGATTTTAATCTTTTGATTCATCCTTATATTTAAAATTAAAGTTATTCAAGACGGCTGTGAGCTCTGCATCGTCTAATGAAGATTAACAGGTCTTGCAAATTATATCATAAGAAGCGCTGACCGATAGATAAAATTCCTAGAAGTGCAGTGTCCTGGAATATGAGTAAGCGTTATCGGTGTTAGACATTTTTTATTATTTTATTGTAAGTCTGTTCTTAGCATTTCTCGAATAAAGTCACCATAATTTTTATACTTATAATTTTTCAAAAATAAATTTTTTTAAACGATTTTTCTAAACGAAATACGTTTTTGGCGCAGTCAGTAGGATTGCTACGAGAAATCCGTCGTGGATAACTTTCACTATATTAATAGTTAAGTGGCAATTACGAACTTTTTTCGACGTTTCGAACTTATACATTTTTCCTGTGGGGAAATATCATCTGTGGTGTGACAAGAATTACTATACTGGATACTCCATTAATCTAAGACGACAGCCGGACCTTCGATGCAAACGAAAACGGTACTGTAAGTTGATTTTTCTTTTATGTCAGACTCCTCTAACATTGTTTCCTCATCCTTAAGTGATCGCGAAAACGATTTAGAGTTTAGTTATTCAAGGTTTAAGTTCAATTAATATTGCTGATAAAATAGTATGTCTCTACCAATTTTTCAAAAAGTTCACGCCGAAATCATACCAGTTTTCAATGGCGACGTAAATGAATTACAGTTTTTTCTAGAAAGTATCGATAGCATAGTTTACCATTTTTACGACAACGTAAATACAGGAAACTTTCAAAATGTTATCATTTTTAGAACTATTATAAGTAAATTGCATGGACCTGCTCGCGAAGTAATTAATATTAGTGGTTCTACTAAAATTAAATAAATTAAAGAAGAATTAATCAGACATTTTAGTGATCCAAGAAATGAAAATTTGCTTATCTTTAGATTTGAATAATTTAAGACAAGGTTCTAATGAGAGTCCTTATGAATTTCATGATAAAGTTAGGAAATTACTAAACACTATTTCTAATTATCTTGCTTTACATGAGTATAATGTAGCTTAAAGAAAATTTAAACAAAACTCTTACAATAATCAAGCTCTTCAAGTATTTTTAGCCTGCTCAAGAAACCCTTATGGTATCATGGTCCGCACTAAGGATCCTAAAACTCTTCTTGAAGCCATTAATTTTATCAAAAAAGAGGATAATATTAAATATTTGCAAAATATTCACGCCTATCAGTCTCAAAATATGGTAAAAACACATAACTATCAATTTAAACAAAATAATCCTAATAAAAATGTTCAGAATGGCCGACCAAATAATAATAACAACCAATTTTTTAACAAAAATCAAAATTTTAATTTTAATCAGTAGGGAAATTTTAATCGACCTTGTAACAAAGTTACTTTTTTCCGTATTATTTAAAATATATAAATTAAATCGCGCACGGCACTGGAGTAAAATTAAATTAAAATTGTGAATAAAAGGCCAGTCGTACCAGTTGAATCGTCGCCAGGCAGATGGAGACACTCTCGTCTCTGCTTCTTAGATGCCGAAAATCGTATCGAGTAGGGCAATTCAAACCGTTGTCGGCAGCGGCAGAGGCAGCGAGAAGCCAGACTTGCTGTGGCCGTCCCAATTGGAACAGCAGTGCAGTCCGTCGACCTTTAGAGATAGGTCAAGCTGAAGCCAAGTTCAAGTTGTACCGGAGTCCAGAACCGACAGTCCGACTACATCACGCCGCCAAGCCAATCGTCCGTTACACACCTTTTCTCCGCCGGATTTTGGGTAATAAATAAAAGTTTGATTTAATAATATTTATTTTGAGATTTAACATCCCAGCAGCTAATACCCTGGAGTATTTTCTTTCTCCACTGACGCTGCCCGTGCAGTGGCCTTCACACTCTAAACGGAAGGTGGCCCGAGGCAATCCGAAACCTGGACCAAGGCGCCAAAGTGACCCGTAACGACCGAAGTGTCGTTGCAACCTAGTACTAGTTATTATCAAAATAACAACAATAACAATAATAATAATTTTACTGGCCCTGTAAATATTCAACCAAGGCCACAAAGTAATCAAAGATTTTTCACCAATCAACAAGTGTTTGGACCTCAAAAAATGGATGGAAACCAAACCCCAATTTTAATCACAATAATTTGCCTAAACCTAAACCTGTACCTATCAGTACGAATTCTAGACAAACTGCTATAAATAATCAAAATCAATTACAACAAAATCGTAGATGGGTCTCTGAAGAGTTGAATAATGTCGAATATTGCGATTTTCAAAATGACCCAAACGATTTAACACGCGAATATTCTGAATATGAAATTGCTGGTTCCTCTTCCAGCGACAATTACCAAACTTTTCGGGAGGACGGCCCCTAAAATCTGAAACCTTGATAGAATTCAATAATTCTTTTGATAAAAGGTAATTGCCCTATATTTCAATAAATGATCCGCAATTAAAGTTACTATTAGACACAGGTGCTACTAAATCATTTTTATCACCAGAAGTCGATAAATATTTTTCAAAATTTAAATCAAATGAACCTTTTGTGGTTTCGACCGCTTTTGGTTCCTCGAAACACAATTATTTCTGCTTTTACAGAATTTAAAATAAATCAGGACATTAAATTTTTCGTATATAAATTTCACTGTATTTTTGATGGACTTTTAGGAATAGATTTATTAAATTTATTAAATATCAATATTGATTTACCAAACGCGCAAATAATTTGCAATAATGCTTCTTTACCAATTCATTATTTTAATGCTACTCCCAAAGAAATAAAACCTAAACTTTTGTTAGGTAATTGTGTTTCACAAATAAAAATTCCGGTAACTTCTAAATCAGGTGAAATATTAGTTCCTGAACAAATAATTGGCAATTGTGTAATCCCTAGTACATTAACAAATTCAATAGATGGTTGGGCAATTGTAAATATTTTTAATAATTCAAATGAAGAAATAAATTTTACTGTATTATATCCAATCGAAAGTATTCCAGTTGAGAATAATTTTGAGATTTATAACCTTACTATTGAACCGATTACCGATAACTGACGATTGATGATTTAATTAGAACAGATCATATGAACGATGAAGAAAAACAACATATTCTAAATTTCTGTGGAAAATATTCTGATATTTTTCACAAAGAAGAAAACGCATTAACGTTTACAAATCAAATTAAACATAGAATTCAAACTCACGATGAAATAACTGTTTTCACTAAAAGCTATATGTATCCCTTCGTACATAAGCAGGAGGTACAATCCCAAATTAATCAAATGTTAGAACAAAACATAATAAGACCTAGTAATTCGAGCTGATCCTCACCAATATAGGTGGTTGATAAGAAACCTGATGCTTCAGGGAAAAAGAAGTTTAGGCTGGTTATTGGTTTTCGCAAGGTCAACGAAAAGACCATCGAAGATCGAAAATGGGCATTACGAATTTTTGAGAATGCCATTTGGCCTCAGAAATGCCCCCGCAACCTTCCAAAAGGTAATGGATAATATTTTGAGGGGATTGCAAGGAATTATCTGTTTAGTGTATCTAGACTATATAATTATTTATTCTACATCCTTGCAAAAACAAATGGTAAACTTAAAGAAAGTTTTCCAACGTCTTCGCGAGACTAATTTTTAAAGTACAATTAGACAAGTGTGAATTCCTGAAGAAGGAAACCGAATACCTGGGCCATATAATCACTGCGGAAGGCATAAAGCCTAACCCTGACAAGATTAAAGCCATTACACAATTTCCTATACCAAAAACCACAAAAGAAATTAAAAGTTTCTTGGGGTTATTGGGATACTATAGAAAATGTATACCTGATTTTGCCAAAATAGCAAAGCCATTAACTTCTTGTTTAAAAAAGGGCGCCAAGATAGATCTTGATCCTCAGTATATACAATGCTTTGAGACTTGTAAAGAATTACTTACAAATGATCCGATTTTAAGTTATCCAGATTTTACACAAGCTTTTAATTTGACTACAGACGCCAGCGCATATGCGATTGGCGCCGTACAAGGGCACGTTGGCCGAGACAAACCTGTGGATTACGCATCGAGTACTCTTAATCAAGCAGAGCAAAATTATAGTACGATTGAAAGAGAGTTGCTTGCAATCGTATGGGCTACAAAATATTTTCGTCCGTACTTGTACATTAAACGCTTTTTTGTTTATAGTGATCACAAACCATTACATTGGTTATTTTCTATTAAAGAACCAAATGCACGTTTAACTCGTTATATACTTAAACTTGACGAGTTTGATTATACTATTCTATATAAAAAGGGGTCATTAAATAAAAACGCAGATGTCCTTTCAAGAATTAAAATTAACGAATTTAATGCTAATGATATCCATGAAGTTAGCGACGATTACCAACTAAATACACCAAATAATTCATCTATTGAAAATAACACTCAAAATTTAACTGTAGTTATTGATCTGGAATCAATAATAGGCAACTTAAACGAAACACCTAATATAACATGATGTGGATATCGAAAATATCACTAAAGAAATAATTCAATTTGCAGATAACGAAACGGTGCACACAAGTACCAAATATCCTATTTTAGAAATACCAATATCTGAAACTCCAATTAATAATTTTCAAAATCAATTATTTTTAAAAACCGTACTTTTCTCTCCTTCAGCTCCAAAGATACTACGTCTATTTGAAACTTAAACCCCAAACATCGTACAAATATCAGAAAATAATTTTGAACAAGAAATAATAAATACATTCAAAGAATTCACCTTACCAAAAAAACTATTCGCTGTCAACTTAGACAACCCAAATTTAATTTCCCGGTTATGTACAACCTTACAGAATACTTTTAAAAACTCAGCTTTTAAAGTTATTATTTGTAATAATGTGTTAGAAGATATCATATCTATCACAGACCAAATAGAAACGGTAAAATTATGCCACGAGGGCAAAACTAATCACAGGGGCATAACCGAAACAGAATCTTAAATTAAACGCCGATTTTATTGACCCAATATCAGAAGCACGACCACGAAATATATAAATAATTGCGAACTCTGTCAACGGGTGAAATATGACATAAATCCTCCGAAACAAAAATTTGAAATAAGTCACACCTAACAAACCGCTTGAAGTAAATCATGCCGATGTTTTTACTATTAACTTCTTGTGGACCGAATATTCAAATACTCATGAAAAAAATTTTTCATTGTGCTGAATATAGTAGAATAGGGTATACAAAAAACATGTTGGGGAAATTTTTTAAAAATTTTATTTTTTTTAGAAAAATAAGGGTACGTATCAAATATGATATTACGGTCACAACTGACTAAACATGAAATTGTCTAAAGCAGTTTCTTTGTTTAGATAAGTACAAGTAAATGTGACATTTTTCACAATAAACTGATGTTAGATTATGGCAAGTTCTGTTCCATAGGTATTTTGTTGAATTTTCTTTTCCAATTTTCAATAAAAGGTTGAACCTTATAAAGACGATCTATGTTGTTTCTATCGATTTCAATATTATTATTCATGTGCAGTGATGCTTTTATTTGCAAGAAGCGATTTCTACTCATAATGTCTGCAACTTGAGGAATTCTTGTGGAGTGTGACCAGTACATATTGGTTCTTGATAAGTTATATATCGACATATACATACATATGCCAACAAACTGTTCCATCTCATTTTTTGTTACCGAAAGATTATTAGGGTCTTTTTGTATGGCATACAGGTTTGATTGCTGTACGAGGAGTTCAAAAATTTCTTCATCGAAGAAATCCTCAAAGTATGTGCAACCTTCATCTACTTCTCTGTCGTGTGGTAAATTTCTCAAACATTCTGGTTTGCTTCTAGGATGACCCTCGGGTAAAACCGCTTTCCAGACTATTCTTGTTTTTTACCTCTCGCCCTTCAGATAAGAGAGGTATAGGAATCATGCTAAAAATTGGGTAGTGAGTTTTCAATGGATAAACACGTTTTAGGGTCCCTAGAATACGATTTTAATATTTTCGCGATGATGTCTGTGTGTGTGTGTGTTAGTGTGTGTGTGTGTTAGTGTGTGTGTGTGTGTGTGTTAGTGTGTGTGTGTGTGTGTGTTTGGATGGATGTTGTAGTAACGATAACTCAAAAACTACTGTATAAAAAAATTTGAAATTTTGCATACAGAATTCTGATACCCTAGATTAGATCTGATTAGATTTTGGTGCCAATCGCACAACCGGAAGTGGCAGTTGCTATGGGTGATGACGCCATTATTATACAAAACGGCAATAAAGTTTTACACATATATTTTGTATACCCTATAGTTTATTTTCATCTCATTAAAATTTTCGAAACTTTTGCCATTGTTGCCAGATTTACAAAAAAATAATTTTTTTTCATACTTTTTTGTGTCAACCTGTAAATTTTTGATTCTAAAATGGCGAGAGGTCATGTGCTGGCCACATCAGATTTTTTTTATCTACTTTAATGTCAGAAGAATTATTTTGATCACTACGATCACTATGATCATGATCACTATCATCACTGGAACTTTCCTGTTCTTTACTATTTCCTACTTCGTAATCTGGATCATCGCTATCATCTAAACAGCTATCATCACTGTCGAGCGGTGGTAAATGTGAACGACTCATCTGAAAAAGTTTTACATACTCATAAGATCCATTGTAACATATTTGATACAGTCTGATATCTTACCTTAGGTACCACTATATCATATGTGATACAAATATAAAAATCTGATGTGGCCAGCACATTACCTCTCGCCATTTTTGAATCAAAAATTTACACGGTGGCACAAAAAAGTATGGAAAAATTTACTTTTTTGTAAATCTGGCAACAATGGCAAAAGTTTTGAAAATTTTAATGATACGAAAATAAACTATAGTGTATACAAAATATATGTGTAAGACCTAATTGCCATTTTGTTTAGTAATGGCGTCATCACTCATAGCAACTGTCACTTCGGGTTGTCCGATTGACACCAAAATCTAATCAGATCTAATCTAGGGTATAAGAATCGTGTATGCAAAATTTCAAGTTTTTTAATTCAGTAGTTTTTGAGTTATCGTTACTACAACATCCATCCAAACACACACACACACACACACACACACACACACACACACACACACACACACACACACTATTACACACACACACTAACACACACACAGACATCATCGCGAAAATATCAAAATCGTATTCTAGGGACCCCAAAACGTGTTTATCCATTGAAAACTCACTACCCAATTTTTAGCATGATTCCTATACCTCTCTTATCTGAAGGGCGAGAGGTAAAAAGCACAAAATTTCACTGTATTTTCAACTTTATTACCTCTCGCTCTTCAGATAAGAGAGGTATAGGAATCATGCTAAAAATTGGGTAGTGAGTTTTCAATGAATAAACACGTTTTAGGGTCCCTAGAATACGATTTTAATATTTTCGCGATGATGTCTGTGTGTGTGTGTTAGTGTGTGTGTGTGTGTGTGTGTGTGTGTTAGTGTGTGTGTGTGTGTGTGTGTTTGGATGGATGTTGTAGTAACGATAACTCAAAAACTACAGAATAAAAAAATTTGAAATTTTGCATACAGGATTCTGATACCCTAGATTAGATCTGATTAGATTTTGGTGCCAATCGCACAGCCGGAAGTGGCAGTTGCTATGGGTGATGACGCCATTATTATACAAAACGGCAATAAAGTTTTACACATATATTTTGTATACCCTATAGTTTATTTTCATTTCATTAAAATTTTCGAAACTTTTGCCATTGTTCCAGATTTACAAAAAAATAATTTTTTTTCATACTTTTTTGTGTCAACCTGTAAATTTTTGATTCAAAAATGACGAGAGGTCATGTGCTGGCCACATCAGATTTTTACCTCTCGCCTTTCAGATAAGAGAGGTATAGGAATCATGCTAAAAATTGGGTAGTGACTTTTCAATGAATAAACACGTTTTGGGGTCCCTAGAATACGATTTTGATATTTTCCCGATGATGTCTGTGTGTGTGTGTGTGTGTTAGTGTGTGTGTGTGTGTGTGTGTGTGTTTGGATGGATGTTGTAGTAACGATAACTCAAAAACTACTGAATAAAAAAATGTGAAATTTTGCATACAGGATTCTGATACCCTAGATTAGATCTGATTAGATTTTGGTGCCAATCGCACAACCGGAAGTGGCAGTTGCTATGGGCGATGACGCCATTATTATATAAAACGGCAATAAAGTTTTACACATATATTTTGTATACTCTATAGTTGATTTTCATCTCATTAAAATTTTCGAAACTTTTGCCATTGTTGCCAGATTTGCAAAAAAGTAATTTTTTTTCATACTTTTTGTGTCAACCTGTAAATTTTTGATTAAAAAATGGCGAGAGGTCATGTGTTGGCCACATCAGATTTTTTACTTTTGAAAATAAACAACTGTTACTGTCATTCATAACCTCGAACTACTAAACTTATTGTGTATATGGGTTCACCACGTTTTCCACAGATGGCGGTAGCATTATAGAATTCTAATAAAAAGATATGTATCAAATAAGTTACGATGGTTTAAGTAGCTCACTTTTGATTTGCTCAACTTAAAATAATTTATACATAGGATCGTATCATATTTGATACAACGGTCCACAAGAGGTTAAATGACACAAATTCCTAACGATAGTTGATAAATTCTCTAAATATGCTCAAGCATATCCATTAATTGCAGTAACAGCTATTCATATCGCTAAAGCTTTTCTTAATTTTCTACTACACCACGGTACCCATAAAACATTGGTATTAAATCTTGGAACAGAACTAAAAAAAATTGTTATTGAAGATTTTGCTAAATTACATAAAATAAATCTTCATTATACAACAGCATACAATCCAAATTCTAAGAGTATTGCCGAAAGGTTTCACTCGACATTAATTGAACATATCCGAATTTTGCAAGAAACACGAAAAGATTTGAATATCTTAGATCAAATGCCTTACGCAATTTTAGGGTATAACAATACTATACACTCAGACACAAAGCAACGACCAATAGACTTAATTACTGGTCATCTTGATAGTAATAGTCCATTCAATATCGATATTAATGAAAAATTGTATACAGACTATATGACACGACATAAAGAATTAACCTCTTTAATTTATAAAAGACTTAACGAACATATGACACAACAGAAAAATAAAAGAATAGAAAAGGTAAATGAAAACCGACATGACCCTTTGACATATGATACCGGCACGCAAAAAAGCAACCCCACGATTTATATGTCTCCTTGTAAAGAAAAATGGACGCCTTAAATTTAAAACATATAAAATTAAAAAACAAAAAGATTCTAATTCTAATAAAATAGTTATTTCATCACTTCATAAAAATAATTTAAAAAGACCATTAGCTAATCAAAAAATTGTACCGTTGCAGACTCCTCCTCGCCGTGGCGACGATAAATGCAGCACAAGAAATTAAAATCACAAGACTGGAATCCAATCCGGGCATATTACCCTATAAATTAGGTTACGCAAAATTACAATCATCCTATCATTCATTTATCCATTATTTTGATTTAAATCCTATTGAAACTGAACTCATAAAAATTGATAATCAATTTAAAAATATAATTTCAACTATTGAAAACAAAAATACAATATTCACATCTGAACTTAAAAACACAATTAATTCAATTTCATTTCGAATTTTTTTTTTTTTTTTTTTTTTTCCTAAGTTTATTGGCTTTGGCAGAGACCAATTAGCCAGATTCATTTCGAATTAAACAATGTAAAGAAACTATTTTCATTTTAATAAAAGATTTAAGAGAGGACTCATAGATGGAATTGCTACCATATTTAAAAGTATTTCCGGAAACCTCGACGCCGAATATGGAAAAAGATATAACGAAGCTATTGCTTTATTAAATTCAAATCAAAAAGATATAATAGCAAAAACATTGAACTCACAAATTTCTTTGACTACTAAAATAATCGATGATTATAATAATACTATTTCTCTTATAAAACAAAATGAAATACAAATAGCCGAAAAAATTAATGATCTTAGCAACGAGTTGGAAAAATTTGTAAATGACTTTTCAAGTTATTTTTCAGCAAAAAATGCTTTAGATCAGGTACATGCAGTTCTCAAAATTATAACCGAAATTATAAATAATTTAGAAAATTCTCAAATATTTGTGACGTTAAATACAATTCATTATGGTATTCTGAAAATCGAAGATTTAGAATTTATTATAAAACAGTTATTAAAAATGTATTCAAAAAACAATTTATTATTTGGTACAGAAATTCAAAATTTACATAAATATTACGAAATTATTAATATAAATTGTTATTATTCTAACGAAAGGATCGTATTTGTGATTCACTCTCTATTATCCTATCCTGAAACCTACATTTACTTTCATCTATATTCAATACCTACCAAAAATAATTCAATCATTATTCCACCTAAACCTTATCTGGCAATTCAAGGAAATAACTATGAGTACGGAGAAGAGGAATGCAAAAACTGGCACTCACTTTATTTCTGCACGAAAATAAAACCAATAGAAAAAACTAATACCGACGATTGTATCCATCAAATATTGCAACTGAAGAACCAAGATCCGTCAGCTTGCGAACTCATCCCAGCCGAAATCAATTCAGAGATAATTGAACAAATTAATTCAGCCCCCTACATAGCAGTGTTTCCCAAAGAGACGAAAATTCGAATATCCTGCGCAAACTCAGACCTTGCTGTTCTTAAGGGTACTTATTTCATAGAATTCCTGAAAGGCTGCTGTTTTCAAACTCCGAAAATCAAATTCTCAAATTACAATGACGTCATTCGTGGACAGCCACTACTACTACCAGAAATCAAGATAAATAACGCCATTCAAAATCATTTGGAAAAAATCAATATTAGGGAAGTTTCCCTAGACAAAATTCATCAGTTACAAAAGGAACAACATCACATCCAACAAATAAGTCTCCAAAATCCTGCAATAGTCATTATTGCCGTCGTAATCACTTTAATCAAATATTGGCAATCCAAATTTAAAAATCAAAAATCCATACCACCGCCGAAACAACAATCCACCTTCAAAATCGATATCGAAGATGATGAATAAACGATCCATACCTGTATGACTCTTTCTGGGAAGGGAGGAATTATATCATAAGAAGCGCTGACCCATAGATAAAATTCCTAGAAGTGCAGTGTCCCGGAATATGAGGAAGCGTTATCGGTGTTAGACATTTTTTATTATTTTATTGTTATGGTCTATTTAATAACCAGGAGGAGCGATTTGAATTTAAGTTGGCAATTCTGTAGGCTTCTCATTGGTCAGTTTGCAGTCGGTTTCACAGAGCAAATTTTAGTGACATCAGCTGATAATTGACATTGACAGTTTTGACATTTTATAATTTATTATTATTATTTTTAGTTCTCTTATTGCTTTTGTAATCTTGTTATTTCATCAGTTTTAGTTAGTTTTCCACTCTATTTCGTTAAAAAAATAGTTCTTTTCAGAACTCAGTAAGCAATTTCTGCAATTATGGATCCTTATCCCTCTACTCCTACTGGTAGCAGTCACTCGCGTAGTCCACCAAAACAACGAAAACGGCTAAGTTTAGGGAATTTAAGTCAGTCAGAAAAACAGTGCATACTAAATATATACAAACAAGTATTGGAAGATAAACCAAAATCCAAAATTGTTGATTTTAAATCCAAAATTTCTAACGTCGCCGGTAGGTTATATTTATTACTTTCTAATTAAAAATTGCATTAGCGCTTAACGTTTTTCTTACAGGGGTTGCAAAGTCAACAACTTACCGAGTAATAAAAGAATACCGCAGTAGTGGAACAATATCTAGTCCAAAAAATATTGGAGGAATACCAGGACTTCTAAAAACATTTGATGAGGGGTTTAAAAATGCTGTTCGGAGAATAGTACATGATTTCTTTTTTAAAAATGAGTTACCTACATTGAACAAAATTTTACAAGCTTTGAAGAAACATTTAGATTTGCCACAAATATCTCGGTCATTTTTATATACTTTCTTAAAACAAATTAACTTCAAGTAAGTTTGTAACTTTGAAGAGTTAAACGTACCTGGTGTTTATTTATTATATTATATTTATTATATATATATACTTTCTCCTCATATGCTCTTCTCTGCCATTAGATGGCAGTAGAAGTAGCTTTCATGATTATATATATATATATATTTTTAGATACTTGAAAAGAAATCGTCAAAGTGTACTAATAGAACGTGATAATATGTGTAGATGGATGTTGATATATTTAAGTTCCATAAAAAAATATAGAAATTAAAACAGGACAATCATGGACTAATGAAGGTCATAGCAAGGGAAAAACATGGATGGACCAAAGTGTAAGTAGCAGACGTCAAACATTTACTGAAAGTTTATCCACGGGCCCTGTTGGTTTTCTACTCTTTTGACAAAGTTACTTAATGATGCTGTGATTGTGATGGATAATGCATAGCCGAAAAGTTGTAAAAACTAAAAATATTGTCTTCGATATAAATATGAAGCGGTGTGAACTTTTGCACCTAATTCGGCAACATAAAAGTAAACATAAATTGTATGTTGTCGATGAAATGGCACAAGAAGCCAATAAAGTTGTGTTACGGCTTCCACCATACCACTGTGAATTAAATGTCTACACTTGATGGATTAATGGATGACATGATAGAGGCATTAATAATATCTGCGAACACTGGAAGCTCGGACTCTGATGAATCTGAATCTTCTGATATAGATTAATATAAATATATATATTTTATTGTATTTGTATATGTTATAATTTGGATTTTGTTTCTTCTTATATTCATAAAGGAAGATTTATTAAAATTTTAATTAAAGTTAATTCGTGTTTATTTAGCCAGTTAAAAATAAGATTAATTACCATATTTTACATAATAACTTCTTTCATTTAAATTTAAAAACAAATCCCATTTATTCCTATATTAATTTGAACAATTTATTAAGAAATATGATAAATCACTTCTTTTGCCAAACATAACCAATGTATCTAAAATATTTTTAATTTTTTTCCCAATTAAAATAAAATATTTCCAAAATTTAATATCCTTTAAAAGCCATAGTCACAGTAATTGTTATTTTAGTGGTGATGCTGTTTTCAATTTAGCCTTTTGTCCGATACAGCCAACTATTTCCTAGATTGTGAACACGGCTATTTCTGATTTCGGAACACGCCCTTTATAATATAAAATCTAGTAACTTTTAGTGGTGTAAGTAAGGTTTATTGAATTACTCCTCCTGGTTATTAAATACAGTATAGTCTGTTCTTAGCATTTCTCGTATTTTTATAATTGTAATTTTTCAAAAATAATTTTCTTTAAAACGATTTTTTTAAACGAAATACGTTTTTTGCATTAAAAAAAATCAGCCGTTAGTTTTTTTAATATAAATTAATTGATTCAGATAAACCACGAGGACGCGAAGAAAGTCAGGTTTGGCCGACTGTAACACACTGTATTTATATTTTATTTTTAATTAGAATTAGCTTCTTTTAGTTTTAGGGTATTAATCATAAGAATGGAATGTGGTCTGAATAAAGAGACGAAATATATGTCGAGTAGAGTGTTAACTTGATTGGTCATTATTTTACGATTACTTTTGCTAGAAATACATCGAATCTTTAACGAAAAAATATCTGTTTTATTTTTAATAAATTAACAAATAGTCGTTATTTACAAAAATCTCATAACTGCAAGTTTCCCCCTTTGCGATTGCTTTATATCTAGAACTTAATTCACATTTATAAAATTGAACTGTATTAAACTTTATGATTTTTGTTAAAAAAAAATAATCCTTGTTGAAAAATACATTTATGTAATTTGAAAATAATAAATATTGATAGATAAAAATGGTTCAGTAGTTATAAAAAAATCGGCTGTGTCACCCCAGAACTTTCCCGGCTCGGCTGTAGAAAATAATAAATTACAAAATACTAATGACATTATATATCACACTGCTAATTAGGATCCTAAAATCATGGGTGAAAACTATTTTGATTTCGGGAAAAAGTTTGATACAAAATTTGTTGGAAATTTTATGTTTTACAAGTTCTTCGCTAGAACATTTTGCACTAAAGCTCATTGTTTGTCTTCAAATAAAATAGAAAAGACACAAAGCCTGAATGTGTATATTTTTCGCCCTCTAGCGGCGAAACTATGGGGAATTTCTTACACAGACACCGCGAAAGAACTTGGGCATCATATGTGTCAACTTCTATTAAATTAAAAAAATCTGATGTGGCCAACACATGACCTCTCGCCATTTTTGAATCAAAAATTTACAGGTTGACACAAAAAAGTATGAAAAAAAATTATTTTTTTGTAAATCTGGCAACAATGGCAAAAGTTTCGAAAATTTTAATGAGATGAAAATAAACTATAGGGTATACAAAATATATGTGTAAAACTTTATTGCCGTTTTGTATAATAATGGCGCCATCACCCATAGCAACTGCCACTTCCGGTTGTGCGATTGGCACCAAAATCTAATCAGATCTAATCTAGGATATCACAATCCTGTATGCAAAATTTCAAATTTTTTTATTCAGTAGTTTTTGAGTTATCGTTACTACAACATCCATCCAAACACACACACACACACACTAACACACACACACTAACACACACACACAGACATCATCGCGAAAATATCAAAATCGTATTCTAGGGACCCCAAAACGTGTTTATCCATTGAAAAGTCACTACCCAATTTTTAGCATGATTCCTATACCTCTCTTATCTGAAAGGCGAGAGGTAAAAAATGGTTAAAATAAATAATCACAAAAATCAAAACTGTATCTTAAAAACAAACGGCAGTTGGAGAAAAATGGGAGAATTTTGGACTCGACAAGATGTAGGAGATAATAAATTTTGGACAGTTCCTTACCAACCTGAATATTTTGACCAAAACAAAAATATTATTTTGAAGTAAAAAACTATTACACGGGTTAAAACATATGATGTTTTTATTACTTCGGCCTGAGAAAGCCACTTTAACATTAAACAGAAGAACTATACGCAACACGAAATTTCAATATTTTCAATGTTCCACCCATGAAGGTTAAATCGAAAAAGTTTCAAGCCAAATAATTTTATAAAAATTAGAACACAAAAAAGATCTAATGATCTGTTTCGATATTTTTAAAAATGGATTTTTTTTAAGGCTTCAACCCCCTCCAGCTTCACCCCTGTAGGTCGGATAAAAAAAGTTTTATACAAATTAATGTTATAATAATAAGTATATGAAAAAAGTGTCATAACCTGTTTAAATATTTTAAAAAATGGCGGAGATATGATTTTTTTTTGAAATTTCATCCCCCTCCAGTTCCACCCATAAAGGTCAAATCGAAAAAAGTTTCAAGCGAATTTATTTTATAATAATATGGACGAGAAAAAGTCCAATGACCTGCTTCGATATTTTTAAAAATGGCGGATGATTTTTCTGACGTTTCAACCCCCTCCAGTCTCCACCCCTTTAAGGTAGAATGAACAAAAACAATAAGGTTAATCTCCTAGACATGAGAAGACGAATGGCAAAAGAATTTTTGGTTCTTGAATTATCGTCTCCACATCCATCCATCCAATCACACCGATGGACATGAAAATTTTTTCACTTAATCGTATTGTGGGTGGATTAAAACGCCGAGAAATGTCATTTTAGCAAAAAAAAAAATTTTTTATGATTTTAATACTTCCGATGCGAACCGAAATAATTACTTCTAATGCAAAAAAGATTTCTTAAAAATATTAATTAATTAAAGATGAAGATTTTATGAAAAAAGGAATTTTTGACAAAACCCTAGTTTTTTCAAAGAATTTTGGTGATATATTTAAATAGTGTAATTTTTATGAACAAATCCAAATTTCTAAAAATAAAAACCGTACTTCTATTATTAGTAAAATGAATAGCTTTAAACATAATTACATATAAAGATTAGTAAAAAATCAAAATTTTAGCATAAATAACTGCTGATTATTAAACAGATAATATAAGATATTTAATCAAAACCCTTTTATAATTCAGCTGGTTCCATCACTGTCTTCTTGAGTTAAATTAAAAAAAACAGCTTGAACACATCAAATCATCTATAGAGCAATTGCAAAAAGTTTTGTTAGTTAAAGCAAATCTAACGAAAGGTAGGGTACAAAGCTTACATTCACTTAAAAGAAAGTTTAAATCGCGGGTACCGGACTTCGCTAATCTTAATTTGTGGCCGTTCTTTCACCAAACTGGATCATTTATCATTAAACTAACATGGTAAGTTTTGTCAACTATTTTTCTTAACATTGCGCCGTCAAGATTAGTCTTTTTATTTAAATTTAAATGTTATATTAAAACAGTTTTTTAAAACATTTGCTTTCGATAAATAATATTAAAAAGGCAACTTTAAGATGTCAAAATTTTATGGAAACCTTTTTAATCTTACTAGAAGATTTGTAAATATTTTATTTGTAAAAATTAGAACATTTTCGAAACCTAAAAAATTTTAAATTTAAAATACTTTTCTCGTACAACTTAGTTGTGTTTGGAAAGTAAAAACATTTGCAATTTATGTTAAAAATGCTAGAAATTTTGTTAAATCAGTAAAATCATACAGTAATAAAATTCCTGGAAATTTTTAAAATTTAGTAGAAAACTTCATTTTGTCGACTATATTGCTAATTTATACAATTATAAAAAAATGAAGAGGATTTTTTTTAGATAATCCTCGGTATAACCTAGTTGTTTTTTTTTTTCAATTAAATATAAAATTATTTTTTTCCACTGTCATAAACTTTTGCACATAAGAATATATTTTGTTTTTGTCTTTTTGTCTTTTGTCACAAACCTCAACCACCGTTGACACATTCATTAAAAAATGAAATTTAATTATTAATTTTTCAATTTAACTTGAAAATCTGGAATTTCAATAATATAAATAGACTTCAGAGTAAGAGCACCAAAGAACATAAAGTCATACTAATAATAAATAATTATTGTGGTATGACTTCGAGTGTTTTTATTATTCATTGAATAATTTAGAACATTTAAGTATGGATAATCTTCTGTTATCGAAAATATCAATTTAAAAAATAAATAAACTTATAACCTGTATGTGCTTCTTAATTAATAAAGATTTTTTATTAACAGAATAATTGTTTAAACAATTACTTTACTAGATGGTTCAGAAAGTTGCCTAGGACTGCTTGTTCTGTTAGTTATTATGCTATTTTTTGTTAAATATGAAAAATATAAAATGCTTTTTATCTAAACCAATTTTGCCACAATTCAGTTTTTTTTTATTTAATTAAATATTTCGTATTTGGATATCCTTCCTCAATTTTAATTTTACGAATATGATTTTAAATCGTATATTTCATAATGTGAAAAATGTAGTGACTTTATAGAATTTAAAATTGGTATTTTTGCAACAAGTGTCTTAAATGATATTTTTTTCACGAATATGAATTTATCGCACAAGTCACAGCCCAGTGCGACAATCACATGAGTGAAAAACGGCACTTTATACAGTAGTTGCATACTAATTATTTTTAGTACAAGGGAATAAAGTGAATCATTTAATCACGAAATCGAATACTGAGCGCCCGAACCGCAAGCGAGGGCTTCCTTCAGACGAGTCATTAAATGCACTTTACTCACGTGTGCTAAACCTGATTGTTTCCAATTTCTTAAAATATAGAACATAAAGTAATATTTTCTGCTGTTTGTAATATTGATATTTATCAAGTAATCAACGTCTATACTATTGTCTATTTATAACTAACTAATTTTCTCGTTTTAAATAACAATGTGGGTTATTATTATTTATTTTTCCTACGACCACCTATGAAAACTACAAATAGCACAACTGTTTTGATATTTGGAAAGTGTCTCATATCAATATAGACGCATACCAGTCGTGTGTTATAATAACGTGTTATTATAACGCACACTTGAATGAATTACTAAAAACAGGACGAAATATGCTACTTATGTACATACATAATAAATTTTACTTACCATTTTAAAACTGATCTAATAGTTGCTTGTTATTTTCCTACGACCACCTAATAACTAAAATGTTTTGAAATATTATTTTAAGGTTATAAGTGTCCATATGAATTATGAAACAACTTCAGGGTAAACGAATGTATGCAACACATAAGACAGACGTTTTTGTATTGTGTGTTGCATACATCTTCTAACCCGATTCTTAAATTTATTAATAGTTTGTGATTCAAAATTAATTTTAGGTTTAAAATTGCAAATTTTTCAAGTTATTAAAGTAAAAAATGTATAAAAATTATTTAAAATATTTTTTTTAATTGGCTTGATGCTAAGGTTATTTTTTTATAAAAGTGAAATATAATAAAGTAGGCTTATGTCAAAATTTTAAAGAAATTACTGTTTCTATGTTTTGTGAATTCTGAACAGAATAATTAGGTACTTTTATAAAAGATATTTTTAAAGTTTAAATTATTCTACTTTATAGCAAATAAAAAAAAAATTAAATTTTGATTTCTTACATAAAAAATGGAAGTTGATAGTGATAGCGAATGTGAATATACATCACCAGAAATAATCGTGTCATATGAGAAAACCAAATAGACTATTCTTAAAATATTGTTGGTCGTAGGAAAAATAGTGTACAAAACTCGTTGGAAAGTGGATTTCATGCACTCGTTACGTTCCGCACTCGTGCGAAATATGCTACTTTCCTCACTCGTTATGTAATATACTATATTGGAATCTATAATTCTGTATGTGTGTGTAACATCAAGATATTTAAAATCTGGCTTCAGATTCTTGTTTAGGACGAAAAAGCTTGTCAATAAAGTGTTTTTAATATTCATACCGAACGAGCCATTACCGATAAAATGGCGGCCAAAATCATATCTTTTAAACGGTAATAGACATTAAAATGGGATAACAATTAATAAGCATATCTATTCATTATTATAATAAAAAAATTACACTACTGACAGACAGACAGACATACATATACATATTATCTTTACCACTATCCTAATTTCATCTTTTTACTTGTTTTCAACTCCAATATCAAAAATTCATATCAAAACACGTACAATATTTAGGTTAGATTAATATTTATAGCGCAATTTTTAGATTTATGCGTCTGTGTGACTGTCAATGTATGTGATTAAAAATATTTTAGTCACTAGTGATTAAAAGATGTATTTTAGCCACTCATTTTTGTTGCGAATAGTTTATTATAATAGAGAGATTTTAAGCCCTTTAATTATTCGCTTTTTTTCCGTTATCGTTATTGTGAGCATGCGCAACGGAAGTTTGGCGTTCCTTTAACTTTAACTTTAATAACAAAGCACCGTTGCCACACGTTTCAGATTTTCGAGCATATTTAATAATTTTGAAAAAGGAGATGTATGTGCTGCTTAAAATATTTAACAGTAAACTATTTAAAAAATATATCTGTTTCTTTAACCTATGGAGTATTTGTTATATTTTTTCTTAATATCGTAAAAATATTGTTCAATGTTCAAATATCATGTTTTTATTTTTTTTTGCAATGTCATGATTGTAAAATTTAAATTGAGTATCTGAGAACACGCAAAAGCATGATTTAAAAATTACACAGGTTAGACACTCAGACGTCCCAAATTCGTCCAAGTTTGCGCATGACGTCAGCTGGAGTACAAACAAAATAATTTAACATTGGATTGCATAGGGTTATTGTATCTTTCGGGTGGTTTTTATTTTCTTACGGCTATATATTTAATAAAAATGTACTGTAAAGTATTGTACACTCAAAAGTGATAACTACTTTAATAAAGGTATAAACTTTTTTTACGATTCCGATGTGTTTTGTATTAATAAAAACTATTTAATGCTAGATGTAAAAACCAGAAAATGCCCAATTATGTTATGGCTAATTTTATCGTGAAACAAATTGTCAAATATGTAACAAATAAAATACTTTAGATTAACTTTAGTGATTTTATAAATGTTTAATCAAAAAATTATTTTAAAAAAGTGATTTCAAATAGCTTATATTATCAGTGAAACTTTTTGATGCACATTGTTATTGCAGGTTTATGTTACTTAGGTTTTCATATACCTAGTGCTTAATTTACACTCAAAGAACGAATATGGCAAATGTAAATACGAGTATAACTTAGATTTACAGTCATACAAGTTGGTATGTAAAATAAATGTTATAAACTTTTTCATAAGTTGTGCAGTGCTTTATTGTCATTATTGAATAAAATGCTAACTAATAAACGAATACTTAACTACTTAAAACTATTACACAATACATCTTACAGAACTTTTTTTGTATTACTTAAAATAAAGTCTAATGTTAACATGTTTATTCATATAAAACTTACTGTTTTTGTAATAAAGGACACTTCGAAAATCGAAAAAACTTTGTACTGTTTTTAGAGCAAGTATTACTTTTACACCAAACATAGCGCAATACATTTTTAATCAGTTTATAGGTGAAATTAAATAAAAATATGTCAAAAAAAGATAATAACCTCATATAATGACACATTAAAATTTTTTGATGGGCACCAGGTGACGTCACATATCCTGCGCAATGTCTAACCTGATATACTTCAACCATGACGCAAAAGTGATATTAGATTCTTGAGAAAAACATAACCTAACTACTGTTAGAGTTCTGTCAGATTTGACGTTGGCCTGCAAAAACATATTTTAATTGTGTATACTTTGTGGATACTTTTTAGGTGTGTGAATGGTCCTGATATTATTAGGAATTCGAAGAACCCTTGCTAATCTAAATATTTCCGGCCTTTCGAACCTGAAATATGGTTTCACAAACTTATACTCTATATCATTAAGATCAAATTCTGGGATTTCCACTATCCCAATCTCAGGCACATGGAAAATATCTCTAAGTATAGCCTAGCTTATTAAATCCGCATTACGATCTCTTATATATTGATAACATTTTGCAAAACATTCTCCATTTCAAAATTAAATATATACCTGTATATATATTCTTTCAATGTTAATACACAACAAAACACCAGAAATTCTGAAGTTAGAAAAACCAAAAGAAAACAACTATCGCCTGTCACTTTGTGAAGTTTAAACTTGTGGTTTAAAATGTCTTAATTTCATTGCCGTGCTTATTCTTATGGTTAACAAAAATAACCAGAACAACGGTAAAATAAGGAGATTTTTTAAAGGGCTTAAAATCTCTCTATTACTACGAGTAGAAGGCGCTTATTATTTGTTAAGTTCAGAAGTTTACTGCCGATGCGCTATAGCCGAGGCAGTGTAATCTGAGCGAAACACAAATAATGAAGCTTTCTTCTCCGAATAACACATACTATTTTTTCTTCAAACGTAAAGATAATTCAAGTTATATATAGCAAAAAATAGAAGACATTTTCAAAACTGATAAACGTCAAATTAAATAAATATTTAAATGACAGTTCCTACCTATTAGACATGCCTTGTTTACATTTTGGTATAAAATGTTTTGAAGTCGACACATCTTCTCTCTTTCTTATGATATTTCTCATGTTTACAGTGTTTCCGTGCAAAAAAACTTGGATAATGACTTCAAGACAAGGATGAAAAATTGATCTCTAATTTTCATTATTTTTGTAATAGAACAATAATGTAACTCATTGCTGTACTAGTAAAAGAATATAATATTTCTACGGTCTGTGTTGCCAAATGTAATATAGTTATTATTATACGCTTGAATAAAAAAGTAGTCTTTTGTTAACGAAATTAGAAAAAAGATTTTTTCTATTATCAAGAAATATAAAGGTATTAATTAAAATAAAATCAATCTACTTAACACACTAGTGCGTAAAGTACTTATCTTTAAGCACTAGCGAGTAAAGTGAAATAACATGATGAATAGAGAGTTTTTAAGTCAACTAATTTAACGTCAGTTTTAGACGTTGTTATGGTTATTTTTATTAACGATAACGATTACTACGTTTAGGCACAGAAGAGATTTTAAGCCATCTAATAATAAAAGATTCCTTACGTTTTGACAGTTCGGCGTTATAACCTCAAATACTATTAATATGTTTTAATTCTTTCCTTTAAATGTATTAATATTTTATGGATTTAATAATTGAAGAAAATTTAGAAAATGTTGGTGTTACAAGAGATCAGTTTTACGCAATAATTTTATTGACGTTGCCAGATTTTGCCACAGAAAAAATTTAAGTTTTATTTTTAATAGAAAATAATTATTTAAGAATCGTTCATTCTTGAGTGTAGAAATTTAACTACAAACTGTTTCATATGAAGTTATATGTACTACAATCTACTAATTCAACGATGCAATTAAAAAAATAACCATAAGCATAGCAACTACCTTGCGCTATTTCTCCGTACATAACTGAAAAAAGGGACTTAAAAACTCTCTATTAATGCTAATTTGAATATTAAGAATTTAAACTAAAATTTGTTACATTATCTGTCAGTAGATAGAACGTCCTTTAACTTTAAAGACTCAATAACTAAAGGCGATGACGTTTAGAATAAAATTTAACAAGTTGATTTCTTATACAATTGTCACAATCTAAACGTCATTGTCGTTAGTTACAGAACCGTTAAAGTTAAAGGACGTTCTATCTACTGACACAATCTGTCAGTAGATAGAACGTCCTTTAACTTTAAAGACTCAATAAGTAAAGGCAATGACGTTTAGAATAAAACTTTACAAGTTGATTTCTTATACAATTGTCACAATCTAAACGTCATTGTCATTAGTTATAGAACCGTTAAAGTTAAAGAACGTTCTATCTACTGACACTTATATCTTATTTAATAACAAAATTAAAGCTTAAAATTGTTATACATTCTATAACTTCAAAAAATATTTGCCAATACCGTTTCGTTGTCGGATCAAAAAGGTGCAGTGCATAATCGACTGTTTTGAAACTTCCAGGTATGATAAATCAAACACAATGAAATAATTGATTGTACTCCTACTTGATTAATATCTTATATGTCGAAAGCCAATACAAAAAGTACAAAAGACGAAGTAAAACTGTCTTAAGATATTCTATGGTTAAGGTAGAAAAACTGCTATTCAAAGTTGTACATTTATTCTTAGTAACTAACCTAACACTTATACTACTGTGCACTGTCTTTCTCTGCATTATTAGCGATATTGCTTTTTTAATGGATTTCTGAGATATCGTCTTTTATTATTGTTGTTTGGATACTGAATACTCGTTGGACCATAATTTAGAAAAAGATAATACGATTGACACAGTACGCCTCTGCGTAACACTAATAATATATTTTAGAAAAATATATGTTAAAAGTTGATATTTAGGATGGTACAATTAACTGATAAATGATACACTCCCTCGCGAACCCACGAAAGATAGAAATCTTATAAGCTGATTCAGTCGATACGTTTTAACCTTTGGCTCAGGGACTATAAGAAATTAGTGAATTAAAATATGAAAATACTTATTCTGATTAATTTTTACGAATACCAAATAAATTAAAACGTAGGGAAAAAATTGTCGTTACGATGAGATATATAAAAATGGACAGACGCCGAAATATTTGGCGACGGGACGAAGAGCGTAGCGTCGTGGAATGGCGTCGAATATTGTAACTTCTGCTGATGGCGTTCGTAGTTTAATTTGTGCGAATGGACTGGGTTTTGAAGAAATAAAACCCAATTGTTTGTTGAAACTATTGGCGTCGGCGTCTCGACGCTAGATAAAAGATTTTTGGTGACGATGTTGGCAGTTTGAAATTTGATTTTTGACTGATCTTTTCTCCCGCTTTCAGCAACGTTTTTATGCCGAGTTTAACTAAAAATTCCTCGTCATAATGGTCTGTGGTACCGTGTACTATTTGTTTTTCTGTAAAAACAGACATCTAATGTATCTTGGGAAAAATGCAAACGAAGACAAAATAAAATATAATTAAAAATAATGAGTTTTGACAGTCTACACTCAGACATATCAAGTGGGTTGAGAACTAAAACATATTAAATAAAATAAAACGAAACAAAATACCATAAAATTTCAGAAAAATAATAATATGATATATGGGAGGTTGGTTGGTCACAACACTAACAATTTATTAAGAACTTATTAGATGACCTAGTTATTATAGCATGTGGTATTATAATAATTCGCGATAATTTAATAAAATAAGTTTTATTAAATCTAGATTTTCCTAAAAATTAGAAATTTTCATATTTACTATAAACTTTATCATATTCGTAACAATTAATGCTAATTATTTTACTTTCTGTAATGGTGAGATCAGCAATAACAAAAAATAAATTTTCGTGCAATCGTACGCGAAGTGAGTACTTCGCGTTCTCCACAGCGGCCGCGAAATTAAATTTCGCAGCCGTTGCCCATGGTAACGGCCGAAAAAGCAAAGGTCACTTTCAAATTTCACATTTCTACAATACGAAACTAACAATGTTATTATTTTTTAATAATCACAGTATTAATTTTTGAATTAACAAATACATACTTATATTATTCAAGATAAATATTAATTTTAATTGTACAGTTTGTATTATTACTTGTATTAACTCTAGAAGTTGAGGCAACAAGATACTGAAATATCACTATCAATGTCAGCCATATTTGTGTTCTGTCAAGAACTGTCAAAAATATTTTGTATATTCAAACACTGTCATTTCCATAGCAGCTGTGATTTTGTTAATTAAATTGGACTGCTGTTGATTTTAAAGCGATAATATATTTATTAGCAATGATCTAGTTTAATAATTTTAACGATTGCACGAAAAATAGTGTGTATACCACGGCCGCGGAACTTTTTGGCGACCTCAAGATTATCTTGCCTCGGCCGCAAGCGGCCTCGGCGGTAATATTTCTTTCGGTCCGCCAAAAAGGTATTTCGCGGCCTAGGCATACAAATAACTATTTTTTTGTTGGTAAAATGCATCTTCAAGAATATTCGATGATATTTGGATTTAATAATACCCGTTAGATAGATTCTTTTCAAATTTTGGTGGTTTAATTTCTACAACATATTCATTAGTTACAGCGTCAATAGAAGCTCCTATGAAACGATATGTGTTAAAAAAAATATGCCAGCCTCCGTTTGGAATAGTTTTGTCCCCAGAATATTTTCTGCAAGCGAATCATCAATAGTATTGCATTAAATAACGTCTAATGCTTTGGAAGCAATTACTCGTCCATAACGCATTTCACTCCTTAATGAATTCTCACTTTGTTTCCTAGTATTTAGTTCGACTTCATCGATAAGAATTTTTGCATTTTCTTAAAACAAAAACGTTCAAATTTTTGTAATAAAAAAACTTTATTATCAACTATCTCTGCACATATTCATTTTTTGTACTGTTTTTGTTTTTTATTCATGGTAACAAATTTTTTAGAAGAAGTTGCCCCAAACAGTACTAATTTTTCCAATAGTATTAATTCTCTGTATTCGATGGTTCTTCACTTTTTCAATCCAGAACATTAAAAAAGTTACTGCATGCTTACTTATATCCATCTTTCGATACAAGACATCCATAGCATTTTGCAAATTCAACCTTCTGATCATTTTCATTTAATACTGTTTCAACTTTATAACATGTAGATTTAATTTTAGACTCCAGAGTAAATTTTAGTAATTGTCATTATCTCTTTTAAATAGATTAAGTACTGTATTTTTTGACATGTTATACCGAATTGTTAACTTGATTTATAATTTTAAATAGCCTTTTAATGTAAAAACAAATTAATTACAAGTTTAGTTTATACAGCATGTATCTGTAATGTGAAGAGGGTGGGTTGCTTCACAAGTAGGCTGTCCTACAGCACTTGTTATACAGTCTGTATATTAGTAATCAAATTGTAAATTAGCCAAACTTAAATTAAAAAAACTGACTAAATGCATAAAACTATTTTTTACACCAATCATTTTTACAATGATATTTTTTGGATTTTTTTCTCTATATTTGAAAAGAATTAATGGAAAAGAAGCAGTTTGTGAAAACAATTGAATGAGAATATTCAATAAATTAAATTGACACTTCACTATGTCAATTGCACTATGAATTTTAAAACTTTCAAGTAGCATAAATAGCACTAATCAATATCAAAATATTTATAAGATACCTTAAACTATTTCAAATGAAGATATATCTGATAAAGAATTACTTATCTCTATTTTATTTGATTAGGTCGAAAATGCACTTGAAATGCTAGGAATTCAAAAGAAAGTGCTTATTTGCTGTCGAATTTTTTATAATAATTTAAAAGAAACTCTCTTGACAAACGCAATAAATAATTTGGATTTCCTATGATCGCCTACCTCTGACTTCACGTTTAGTCTTCAATTGTTTTTATTATCTACTACGAGTCAATAATCCAAAATTATCTACTTGTAGGAGAGAATAGTATATTCTTCAACAAGCATAGAATGAAGGCTATTATTCACGAGAACTAATATTCCGACACGAGCGGTGAATAGGAGCCATAATTCGATGCGACTATACTTTTCCACGACTATGCAAGAAATTATGTACCTAAATCATAGTTTTTATCACAAATCTTTAATTGACACTCAAAATATTAAACTTTGACTTTAGTGTATTTGACATTTCAAATAAAATGGCGACTTATTAGGATGGTGCGATTGGTTAGTTATTTTCAAAGTAATGTGATTTGTTTATATTAATATGAATTCTAGAAATCAAAGGATGTGATTGGCTAATTTAGCGTGGATTCTTAAATTTATTCTTCAGCTGGTGGAAGAATGTATATCATTCTTCAACTAAAAATAGAGTTTGAATTGGGAATTCGGAACATTTGGTTTTCAACAATGTTGAAGAATATCGTCACCACTAACCAAAACTACACTCTTTAAAACACTCTACGTACGTTTCGCTAACTACGTTAGCATCATCAGGAGTCGATGATAAACTAAATATTAAACCTACGATCTAGCTATTTATACCTATTATCAAGCATGAATGCGATTCGGCGCTACGTGCGGAGGCTTTCTCCAATCATTTGGACAAAGCCCGCCAACCTTATCTAATTAATCTGTATAGTAGACTATTTATTTAAGCTATTTTTACATTTAATTTTTTCAACACTTTCAAACGCATCCAACAACCTTTTGTTGGGTACATTTTTAAGTAATTTTACATTATCCACTATTATGACAAAAAGCATGTTCAGCAACAGATGATTTCTCTGTGCGACCGTATTTCAAATGTGCCATGTGCTCTTTAAATCTAGTTTGTATAGATCTTCTGATTTGTCCAACATACTTTTTGTCACAATCAGAACAATTTATTTCGTAGATTCCACTTTTTTCCAAATGACTTGTTTTATCTTTTGTGTTGTTTAATATACTTTTCAAAGTGTTGTTTGATTGAAAAACTACTCTCAAGCCTGATTTGTGAAAGATCGTTTGTAACCCTTTAGTGAGGTATGTGTTATATGGTAGAGAAACAAACTTCTCAGCCTGTTTATCATGTTGGACAAAAGTGGTATCCTTTAAGTTTTTCTTAAATGTATGGCGATTAATTAACTTATCTACTAAATATCTATCATAACCGTTAATGGCAGATATATCTTTGATCAGATTCTTTTCTTTTGTATATCTTTCTTTAGTTAGAGGGAAATTTTTTAAACGATGTACAAGAAACTGTAAACTCGTCAACTTATGTTGACCACAACGAAAAGAATCTGAAGTAGCGGTGTCTTTCCTACATATGTCAAATTCTAAAGTGTTATTATTTCTAATCACTAAAGTATCTAAAAATGGTAGTTGTCCATTATTTTCCTTTTCATATGAAATTATCTAAATATTCTTTTTTAGTATCAAAAATAGCAAAAATGTCATCCACGTACCTGTACCATATTCTCGGAAAATACTCAAACTCCTGACTAATTTGGGTTTCGAAACTACTCATGAATATAGGTTAGCAAAGAACGGCGATAGTCAATTGCCCATGGCAGTTCCTTCGTGTTGTTTATAATATTGATTTTGATATTGAAAGTAATTTTGTTCCTTGCAAAGTTTAATCAAAAGTAAATATTCATGAATAGTTTCATCATCTAAATTGTTGGACCTGAGCACATTCTCAAGATATTGCATGGTCTGTGGAATCGGTACACTAGGAAATAATGAACTTACGTCGAATGAGATTAAAATTTTTAATTTTGTTTATGAACTCTAAAGAGTTTTTAACTGAATAGTGTTGCTGCTCGATGGGTAAATTTCCAAGCTCATTCGCTAACCATTTTGAAATATTACAGCTGGGGTGAACTTATTGCTGATACGAAAGTTTTTTGTATTTTCAGAAGGCAATACAACTTTGACATCGTAGGGTTACTAACTGTTAATCTATATTTATTTGAACTGGAAACAAGGTTTTTAAACATTTTTAAAGTGGTATTAACTTCTCGTATCATTTTTGGTAAAGGATTTTTAGGAATTAACGTATATGGTTCACTTTGGATCAATTCATTGACCCTTTCAAAATAATCAGTTTTATTTAGTATAACTACCTTGTTTCCTTTGTCCACTTTTAAGTAAAACCAGTCTTTCTGTCTCAAGTTTTTGGCAATATTAATGTCTTTTCGGGACGGTGCAATATTTTTCGAAATCTGGTTTCTGCAAGCCTCCCGGATAAAACCTTTTGTGCTTTCTTGGAGACCCTGAATAGAAGATTCAATGTATCCAATCAAGTCACTCGGGTTATTTCCAGAAGGCATTGCAAAACCCAGTCCTTTATTTAAAAGCGCGAGTTCCGATTGTTCATAAACTTGAGACGACTGATTTTCGACTATATTTAATGTTTCAGTGGAGAATGTTTTCTTTGGCATAAGATTTTTAAGTTTTTTAAGTTTAAAGATGACATTTTTTTGGTAAATTTAACGTTAAGAACTACAAACATTCTCCTCTGAAATTCACACCATTCGTCAAACTCTATATTTGTTAATCTAAAAGTTAATTTTTTAAGTCCGTATGCCTCTATTTCAAGGATACTTGTTTCCAGTTCATAAACAAAATTAAAAATACTTCAATTGCAGATGGGGAAATTTTAGTTCATTATTTCCTAGTGTGCCGATTCCACAGACCATATCTTGAGAATGTGCTTAGGTCCAAGAATTTGGATGACGAAACTATTCATGAATATTTACTTTTGACTAAACTTTGCATGGAACCAAATTACTTTCAATATCAAAATCAATATTATAAACAACACGAAGGAACTGCCATGGGCAATTATCTATCGCCGTTCTTTGCTAACCTCTTTATAAGTAGTTTCGAAACCCAAATTACCGTTACTGAGAAAATGACGGCCAAAGTTAAAAAAATCATATATCTTTTAAACGGTAATATATATTGAAAGGGGACCACAACTAATAAGCACCTACTGATTAAAAAAAATACTGCACTAACAGATTCCAAAACAGGAGTTTGTGCGGTACATGCTCTAGAATAGCATTCCCAGATATTTTTACCTATGGCCTTTTTATCCCAATAGCTGTGATCGTGTTTTGTTTATTTAACGCCCACGTTGTGTTTACTAATCGTAGTAATAATAGTAACATTATTATTAATAAATGTAATAACCCTAGAAACTCTGTTAAAGTTTTTTGATACTGTTGCGCTCCGGTGCGTCTTACTGATGGCGCAATTTAGTTTAAAATGTATAGGGAAATCCGGAGAACCTAACCACGGTCATAATTAATATATTAATCATAAATAATAAATAAATTGTAAATAACCTTTTTGGAGTTTATAAAAGCTCCGTCCAATGAATACCCACTATTGGGACATTTACCAAAGAATATGTACAAGAAGTTCCTGCACTGCCTCTCTTTGTATTATTGCTCTTTTGAGGTATCAGAAATACCTTTATATTATTATGTTTTTTATATGGGCAACCCTATCGAGTTACTACTAGATTAGTACCAGCGATGTAACCCATATTTTAGGTCAGTACTCGATGATTTTTGAAATTATAATGCGATCGACACAGTACGTCTCTGCTTAACATTGACAATATATTTTCAGTCGATACTTATTTTAACCTCAGGTTCAGCGACTATAAGAAGTTGGTAAATTAAAATGTGAAAATTATTATTCTCATTTATTTTTGAGAAGATCAAATAAATCCAAACTAAGTTAAAAAATTGTCTTTTACGATGATAGATGTAAAAATGGTAGATGCTGAATTATTCAGCGTCAGAAAAAAGAGCGTAGCGACGTTGAATGGACGTGGAATGTTGTAACTTCTGCTGATGGCGTTCATAATTTAATTTATAAAAATAGAATGGGTTTTGAAGAAGTAAAACCCAACTGTCGGTCGAAATTATTAACGCCGAATACAAAACTTCTGCTTCTTTCAACCACGTTTTTATGCCGTTTGAATAAAAATTATTCGTTATAATATTGTATAGTACCATGCAGTATTTATTTTTGTATAAACACAGGCATATGAAATGTTTTGATAAAAATGAAAATGAAGACTAAATAAAATATTATTAAAAATAATGAGTTTTGGTAATATACACACAGGTAGAACACGTACCTTGAGAAAATCTAAGACGTAACAAAGCACATTAAACATAATATGTTTTTGAAGTGGAAAAGTGTACATCAATGTGTTGAAAGTGAAATAATTTATAAAAAAATCGACCATCACCAAAGCAATCATCCACAGAGAATACCTTCCATAAAAAACAAATAACAATGAAGACAAAAGTATAACATTATGGTTACAAGTTAAAATAGGCAAACAGGTATTTCACCACAATGTTCGTGTATTTTTAATAACCATTTCTTCAAGCAACAATAGTCGTTTTTTAAATTGTTAAATGTCCTGTATTTATTTTAATTTGTAACCACAATGTTGTACTTTTGTCTTCATTATTATTTGCCTTTCATGGTAGGTATCCTCTTGTGACGATGGTTTTGACGATAGTCGATGACCGAAAGCGCTAAGCAGAATTTTACTAAAAACAATTTTTTTATAAATTGTTTCAATTTTCTACACATTGATTTACCCTTTTCCAAATTGTTTAATGTGTACTCCTGATCCAGTCTATTTATTATAATATGTTTTGGCTTTCTCTCAAAATTCCTTGAAAAAATAACAATATGATATGCCAGGGATTGGTTGGTCACAGTAGGCAAACTTTAATTACCGTGTATACATTTTGATCTTATGCCACCAAGTAGAATGTTTAGATTTAGCTCAACAGACCGAGGCATTATCGGTGTACCCTGTATGTTAAAAGTGTTTTTAATTTATTCGATTTGCTCAATTCCCTAAGCACGTTTCGTAATCTTTTCATGTTACAAAATACAATGTCGCTGTGTCAATTGTATCATGACTACCTATTTTTCGAAAAGTAGTGACAAGTTGACTTTCCAGACATCTGTAAACGAGTTAAGATCATTAAGAGCGTTTTAACAGTCAAAAAGTCGATTTTTTTTTAAATAGTTATGTGACATGAACTTAATTAACCATTTGTTTGAAGTTTATTTTCAAATAATTTATTTATAAAAACTAAGCTAGTAAACCTTTATTATTAAATTAGGTTTATTAGTTTTCGATAGCGAAGCAGAAACTTAATAATAATGTAATGTCGTGCGTGCGTGTATGTGTATGTCGACAATATATCTTCCGTTCTAGACATCTGATTGACTTCATATTTGATACACAGATACCTCTGGTCAAGGCAATCTATGGGATTTTCAGTCTCAAAGATTACTCCCGACTGGAGATAGAGAAGTTTAATGATCACATGCATTTCAGATGGCAAAAATTTATATTATCGATTCTTACAGTATTTCAATTGCTGATCATTTGTATTTAAAGTTTTCTCTCAGATTTTACATCTTTTACTTTTTTTAGTATTCATTTCGTTTAGTGCAATAGCTTTGTTTTCAGATTCTGTTACGTACAGAAAGTGCGTAGTTAATTGTGAATATCAGAAACATTTGTTAATGAGAGTGGTATTTATTAATTTCGTTTTAGTTATATGGGAAGGTGTTGTATGCAGGGACAGTCTTTTTTAATTGAATATAAAAAATTAGTCTGACATTTTTTCTTTGTTTTTGTTAATGCAATGCATAGTAACCGTAAAAGCCTTTTTTAATATAAATTAAAATTTTTCAAAATATGATCATGACGGTTACAAAACGCAAGTCCCTCTATACAACAGAATCCCACTATTCACTAACCCCCTGTGTTTAGTGGGTTTTTGGTACGTGCATAGTGGGACAATTTAAGTAGTAAGGCATATGATCGAAAAAGGTGGATAAAATATAGTTACGTAAGTATAAAAATTTTTATTTCAGGTCAGTACAGATTTACAAATTTAGGTACCTAGTACCTACTCTATTTTGTAAGACGAAAAGTTAAAATTGAAACGCCACTGCTTTGAAACTCTTTCAGTGCCGCCGATCATAAATGGCTCAGGAAGTTTAGCGACGATGTTTTCTTCTTGAATTAAATCTTCGTCTTTTTTTTCCGGAAACATAAATTTTTCATTATTGGTTCTTTTCAAAAAATTAACATTATACTCAATAGCCTGAAATTCGTTGGTTTCCATTTCTTCTATTTGCCCAACGAAATATTTAATTCTTCTTTTCAAAGGGTATTTGACAAGAACAAAATCTTTTTCCTGTATTTCAGGACCTCTATTTTCAGGGAATTCAACTGAAATTTCAGTTTCGTCATCGCATAGTTCTTCGATTGATACATCGGTGTCACTGAAATCTGCGAATAGATTCTTCGTAACAGCCTGCACGGCCTTCACTTTTGCAGCTTTATACGCTTTTTTGTCCTCTTTCATGCGTTTTTCTTCCTCAAGTCGCTTCTTTTCAAGAATTACTGGCGACTCAGTTAATATCGTAGACACAACCTTTTTCCTTTTCGAAATACTTTTTCTAGTAGCAGCTTTTAAATGTGGCCTTATAGATTCTGGAGTCACGATATCCATTTTGGAGGTTACTTGAGAAGGCACTGACTCATTTTTTGTGGCATCTGCATCTCCTGATTTGTTATAATTCTAGATCAACTTGGTTGAGTAATGTCTACTAATTGGGTATTGTCTAAAATCCCTGACAAACCTGTTTCAGACTGATTCTCGCCATGTTCTCCGTTAGGATGTTCACGATCTGTTACATATGCATAAAGAAAATCAGATTCCTTAAATATTTCTGAGTTTAGAGGGAATATTCCTGTACATTCGAATCCTTTTTTATTTTTTTTTTTTTTTTTTTTTTTTTTTTTTATTTTTTTTTTTATTTATAAGGCGTCGACTGCAAGGTCATTGTCCTTCAGACTTTTTAATTTTAAAAATTCAGCTTTTTAGATCTCTGATAGTATACTAACATTATTTAGGAATGTTAAACATTTTTTAATTAATAATGTATTTGTCAGACAAAGGCGGATGTTATTTGGTATTAACATTTGACGTCGTTGGTAATTGTGTGTTGGACATTCTAATAATATATGATCTATAGTGAAAGGACATCTGCATATTTCACATTGTGGTTGGTTTTCCCGAAGTAAAATGTATGATGACGTGAGACGAGTATGCGCTATGCGGATCCTAGTTAAAATGACTTGCTCTCTTCTTGTAAGATTTAACGGGGGGTGCCATGGATCTGTAAATCGTTTAACCCTGCTAAGTTTTGATTCGTGTTGTTATATTGCATGGTGTAAAGGCACTTGGAAAAGATTTGCCCACTATTTCTGCAATGTTGTACAATGAAGTTGGAACGCCGGGATAGTTTAACATCCAATCGTCCATAGCCCTGTTGTAGTAACCCTTAAATGGTCCAAAACAAGTTACATCAAGAGGTTGGAGTTTATGACTATAATGAGGAGGTAGCGTAAGCAATACAATACCATTAAGCTTACAATACTCCAATACTCTCACATCAGTGTGGCTTTCATGGTTGTTATCTAGAATAGCATATGCGGTTTAAAGTTTTTTCGGGGAAAAACGAAAAACGGCGGTACAAATGTACCGTTTGCGTAAATAGTAGCACACATGGTCACTAAAATTCCTCTTTCAGCACTTGTTACTTTTCCTACTTGTTTTTGGCCACATGGAGCTAATATTTTAGGAGGTCTGTGCACAGTTGTAACTGCAGTTTCGTCACTGTTATATATTTGGTTTGCAGTAAAACCATGTTTTTCAATAACTGTGCGCAGGTTGTTAAAAAATAATCCAACATTATGTTCGTTGAAACTGGTGGCACAGCTTAAGCTTGTTGCTTCGGGTGTACGTAGACTTATTTTGTGCCTGGCTTTAAATAATAATAACCATTCTTCTCCTGCATATTTATTTGCAATCCATGATTGTGGAATCTCTTTTTGATTGGCCATTGCAAATCTGTAGGCGAATGATCGTGTTTCTTTTGCTGATAGACCGTAACACATATGTGACGCAGTAATCAGGTACTCAGAGAGCAACTTTTCTTCCTCTTCTGTAAAGATTTGAGAAAACACCATGTTTTCTTTCAAAGCAACAGTTTTGTCTAAGATCCTCTTCGGTATCTTGATATTTCTTAACAAATCTATGCAAAGCCGATTTGCTAACCTCATATTGACGAGAGGCTTCTCTCATTTCCATTTCTTCATTAACAACCGCTAAAACAGCTCTCTTCATTTTTTCAGCGTATTGCTTGTGATTTAGTTTACTTCGTTGAAAAAGTTTGCAATCCTTTCGTGGTCTTTTTTTGTTAGCCATGTTCTGTATCCAAAAATAAACATTGTAACCTACTTACTGAATTTTGTTCGTTCATTTAATACATTTTACGTGGCAAATAAATGGACTGTTACATAGTGGGACGTCCCCATTATCCAAAATCCCACTATACAACACTGTACGCATTTTAGGTTATAACCAACTATTTGCGACATAACTCTAAATAATATTGATAAACCCCTCTACTTAACTTCTAAACACACCATCCAACAGTTAACTATAATTTGCACAGCTTAAATACTATATTTTAATGTTTAAAATTCACTTGTTTTGTAGCGTCACTTAAAAATGTTGCACTAACAAAACCAAACTGGCACGATTAAAATGCGACTGAGCGGTTATAAGCGAACATTTGAAACTTCTGCATATCTAGCGGTGGGGGTAATCCACAATATCAGTTGCACAGATTTTTAAACGGTACAGTCGCGGAGAAAATCAAAATACCAAACTCTTAATGATAAAATAAAATCGGGTTTGTAAGCTTATTGTCCCCGTAATTTTTCATAAATAATCAAAATCTACTATTATCTAATAGATCCACAGCGTATACGATTTTTGACAGTTAATGTCTTCCATTACTATTACCCTAGATTAGATCTGATTAGATTTTGGTGTCAATCGGACAACTGGAAGTGGCAGTTGCTATGAGTGATGACGTCATTACTAAACAAAATGGCAATAAAGTTATACACATATATTTTGTATACATATTTATGCTACGTTTGAATATCCACATCGGATGCATCTGAGATGTTGTGAATTTTTTATCACGTGATAGAGGATTAGATTTAGATGTAAATGTAATAAACAAACGCTTTGGAGGCATTGGTCACGTGGTAAAAATGACAATGAACTTTCTTTGCTTTTTAATTCATTACGCTGTGATTTTAATGCTTTAAATTTACGAGATTTTCAGTTAAAAGTTATTTATAACATATTTCTATGGCTACATATTATTTTTTTATACAAAAAAACTCTTTTTCGAGACTTTATACACTAACAAGTGTAGTGTTCTTCGTGGCTATGGAAGAAGCTGCAGAAGTTACGGCAATGGCAACATTTTCATTTGCGGCCAGAGACATTTGAAGCACTCTACTTACTAATTTATTTTTTAAATGACAAGTTTGACAATCTAAACTACAACATCTCATTTCACATCGAGATGTAAAAAATGTAATCTGGACACATACATCTTGGATAAACAAACGCAGATGTAGATGTAGTAGATGTGTCCGATGTGGATAAACAAACGCTCCCTAATGTAAAAAATGCATCGGATGTGGATATTCAAACGTAGTCGTATTATTAAAATTTTCAAAACTTTTGCCATTGTTGCCAGTTTTACAAAAAAAGTGAATTTTTTTCATACTTTTTGTGTTAAGGTATAAATTTTTGATTCAAAAATGGCGAGAGGTCATGTGCTGGCCACACCAGATTTTTACATTAAATTTTTAAAATAAGCCGATTTTATAACGTATAGTGATAGAAATGTCGAAAAAACTAGAATATCTAAGGTATTGTGCAAACAGATGGTTGCGACTTCTCATGCATCCTTTTGGCAAAATAAACTGTTCTTAAAAACCATTGGTTTCTGTAGTATACATACATAAACAAAACTATAAACTTTGTATTCAAATTTTCTAAACAGTGAAATGAATAATTCCCCACATTCATTGATTTTCATATGTAAGTTTTGATTTCTGTAACAAATTGTCGCTACCCGTTGTATTAAAAAAACATTTGGAACTAGGCAACACTTAATACATCAAAGTAGGCGGTGAGCTCGTAAATTTAAATTGCCAAGTTTCGATTTTCAGAATTTAAAAAATTTTCTAAAATGGTTCAAAAACTAATCATTTCAAATACAACTCGTCCTTCAAAATTGTATTAGATAAAAAGTAATTTTTTTTCTAAAATGGTTTAAAAAATAATCTTTTCAAATACCACTCGTCCTTTAAAAATTTATTAGATAAATTTTGATTTTCTAATCTCAAACTTTTTTATTTAATGCAAAACCACTGAAACAAATCGATTTAAGGTAAAAAAGTTTTCGTGGAAACTAAAAATTTATCAACAGTAAAAACACAAATTGCGAGACCGGAGGTCGAGCGATTTTGCCAAATGTTAGTTTTTCGAGGAAAATTACTGATGGAAAAATTTTGAGTTTAAAAGAAATTTATCCTTAAAAAAAAGCTTGAGTGTTTTTTTGGCAAGATAAATTAACGACAAAATATAGAATGAACAACAACAATAATTATATATATTGATACAATTAAATTATTTCATTATTACTATTTTTTAACAATTTTTATTATTCTTCCATATTTCAATATCAACCAAACAAATAATTTTAACTGACAGAACTAAGGTTAAAGTGACGTGCCGACGCGATTCACAGCTGACAAAACTGTCATCATTAAATGACACATTTTATATAGGAGTTAATTTATCGATAAAATTTTGATGACTCGTGATATTGCTTTTCTCTTTGTAACGAAAAATTTCGAGTTCAAAAGGAATTTATCCTTAAAGAAAAGCTCGAGTGATTTTTTGCAAGATAAATTAACTTCTATATAAAATGTGTCATTTAATGATGGCAGTTTTGTCAGTTTGACAGCGATAAAAAAGGTGCATAATCAGACTATCTGTCAGTAGATAGAACGTCCTTTAACTTTAAAGACTCAATAAGTAAAGGCAATGACGTTTAGAATAAAACTTTACAAGTTGATTTCTTATACAATTGTCACAATCTAAACGTCATTGTCATTAGTTATAGAACCGTTAAAGTTAAAGAACGTTCTATCTACTGACAGTATATCTAGTAGCTGGAATCGCGTCGGCACGTCACTTTTACTTTAGTCCTGTCAGTTAAAATTATTTGTTTTGTTGATATTGAAATATGCAAGATGAATAATAAAATAATAAAAATTATTAAAAAATAGTAATAATAGTAATAATGAAATAATTTTATTGTATGAATACAGATAATTATTGTTGTTGTTCATTCTAAATTCTGTCGTTAATTTATCTTGTAAAAAAACACTCAAGCTTTATTTTTAAGGGCAATTTCTTTTAAACTCAAATTTTTCCATCAGTAGGCGCGTTCGGATATTACATCAAATCGATCAGGGTGCTCAATATCGTTCGAATATTGAAAAACGAGGATATCGAGCTAAATCTACATCGTTCGAATATTACCTATGAGAGGACTTCAAGGCCGCTCGATCTTATCGGAGGTTTCAGATCGAGCAAGCAGATAAAATGGTTCGTGCGTGCGTCATAGTCTTATTTTGTCTGTCATGATGTCATTAAACATGATTTCTCTTCCCATAATAACAATCATTGCTGATGACTGAATTATTAGATTGATTTCATTCATCTCTTCAAAATAAAATACGTAAATGTGGAAAAATAAATAATTGTAATTTTAGTGTATAGGTTATCTGATTATCTGTCAGATGAAAATAATATGTAATGTGTTATGTTATTTGTCACTTGACCAGTAATCCGTTCGTTTATTAAAGATTGCTCAAACATCACGTGACAACTTATCCATCTGCTCTACTTACATGTTTCGAGGTAATATCCGAACGCGCCTAGTAATTTTGCTCGAAGAACTTACATTTGACAAAATCGCTCGACCTCCCATGTCAGTTTGTCTCGTAAAATTACTATTGGCAAAATTTTTCGTTACAAAGAGAAATTTATCCGATAAAATAAAGCTCTTGTGTTTTTACTGTTGGTAAATTAACGACAGAAGATATGAATAAACAACAATAGTAATTATCTTTATCGATACAATTAAATTGTTTCATTATTATAATTATTATTATTATTGAATTATTTTTATTATTTATCTTGCATAATTCAATATCAAAAAATTCATTATAACTGACAGAACAAAAATTAAAGTGACGTACCGACGCGACGTATGACTACCCCTAATATCACAGAACGTCCTTGGGACGTACAATTTATTTCCATTTACCCTTGGAGCATCCATGGACTTGGTATGTATGTAGTTTGAATGTTTGTTTTTGGACAGTATTAAAACGTCCACGATATATCCATTGTTTGTACAATTTATGTAAAATGTCTATATGCTCATATCCAGTAAGTGTCCGTGATAGACATAAATACAGACTATATAACATATGTCGACTTAGTTCGGTGTGAACTCCAAATAGGCGTTGCTCTTAGCCCAAGAGGACATGCCTTGTATGAACGTTATTAAAAATATGGTCCATAATGGAGTTTTTTTTTTTTTTTTTCGACTATAATTTTTATTTAAAAAAATATCAAAAAATGGAAAAGAAAAGTTTTATTGTATCTCAAATTTGCTACGAACTGTACTAATAAATCTTTGATACGACGTTTCGTATCATAACGGCCCCCATCAAATTATTGTTTTTAAACGGACCTACATTTTTTATTACAAAAATTCATAGACCATTAAAATCAAATTCAATAATAAATCACTTTTGACTTTAACTACGTTTTATCTGTATTAACTAACATAATCGGTGATAATAATTTTTAATAACGGTCCTGTCGTAGTTCTTTTGTAAAACAAATATAACATTACTTACCAATTTCATTTTCAGTAAAACAAAAAAAGTATCATACTAGTAGAAAATAAACAAGCAGACAAATAATCAACCTGCGTCAATATTAAAAAATTATTGATAGAGAATTTAATTAAAGACAAATTCAGAGATATTTCATACATTATATTTTCTACGTCGTTTTGTATGACAAATAATAATCTTTATTAACAATCTATTAATACGAAAATGGATCTTATTTTATTCAAGAAGGTGAAAATAATTAGATTAACTAATAATTTAATTTAAGAAATAGCTATAAATATTCAACCAATGAATTTAAAGTATTACTAGGTACATAGTACATATCTATTAAAAATGAATTATACTTAAATTAGTTTTACCACTGACTTTGTAAATTCTCAATCAATATTTTTTAAGAACGGTGAAGGTCCATTATTTTCTGTTTGTTTAATTTCTACTATTTAATTTATTTTATTTCACTGATAATGTATATATATTTTTTTCATTCATTTTAACAAAATTAAAACAAATTTACAAAAGAACTATGACAAGACCGTAATTAAAAATTATTGTCACTGATGATGTTAGTTATTTTAGTTAAAACGTCGTTAAAATGACAAGTGTGGTATATCACTGAATTTGAATTTTAACGGTTTATCTATTTTGCAATAAAAAAGAGAGGACCGTATTTAAAAAAAAATAACTTGACGGGAACCGTAAAGATACAATAGAACATTTGTTTTCTATTTTTTCGTACTTTTTTCAATAAAAATTCTAAAAAACCAAAATAGGATTTTTCGACCAAAACATTTAACCATATCTGTATCTTTTACCTTTTCTGATGTAGCAATGTTATCTCTTCCAATTTTAGATATCCTGTATATAATATACTATTCTCTACCGTGTATAATATACTAGATAATAAAAACAATTGAAGACTAAACGTGATGTCAGATGAAGGTCTTAGGAAATCTTTCAAATTACTTATACGCAACTATCATTGCGTTTGTCAAAAGAATTTTTTTTTAATTATTATAAAAAATTTGGCAGCAAATAAGCACTTTCTTTTGAATTCCTATCAGTTCAAGTGAATTTTCGACCTAATCAAATGAAATATAGGTAAGTAATTCTTTATTATATATATTTTCGTTTAAAATACTTTAAGGTTATGTAATAAATATTTTGATATTGATTAGTGCTATTTATGTCAAATGAACGAATTCTTCATGTCTTCCTTGCTACTTGAAAGTTTTAAAACTCACAGTGCAATTAACATAATGAAATGTCAATTTAATTTATTCAATATTCTCGTTCAATTGTTTGCACAAACTGCTTCTTTTCTATCAAATTCTTTTCAAATATATATCCAAAAAAATCCAATAAATTTCATTGTAAAAATGATTAAATGTTATAGTAGTGGAAAAAATAGTATATAAACCACGGTAGAGAAGATTTTTCTCAGCCTCGCAACTTATTATCCGCTCGTCCTTGGTATATAATACTATTTTCGTTTATTCAATGAATATATACATTTTCCACCAACATAAAAAATACCCCGGAAACATTATCAAAAAATCACAAAATAAGTGGAAATATTTTTAAGTTGACAATTAAATAGTTATTTGTATGCCTAGGGCGCGAAATACGTTTTTGGCAGACCGAAGGAAAGATTATCGCCGAGGCCGCTTGCGGCCGAGGCAAGATAATCTTGAGGTCGCCAAAAAGTTTCGCGGCCGTGGTATATACACTATTTTTCGTGCAATCGTTAAAATTATGAAATTAAATCATTGAAAATAAATATATTATTGCTTTAAAATCAACAGCAGTTGAATTTCATTAACAAAATCACAGCTTCTATGGAAATGACAGTGTTTGAATATACAAAATATTTTGACAGTTCTTGACAAAACGCAAATATGTCTGACATTGATAGCGATATTTCAGTATCTTGTTGCTTCAACTTCTAGAGTAAATACAAGTAATAATACAAACTGTACAATTACAATTAATATTTATCTTGAATAATATAAGAGTATGTATTTGTTAATTTAAAAATTAATACTATGTTTAATAAAAAATAATAACATTGTTAGTTTCGTATTGTAGAAATGTGAAATTTGAAAGTGACCTTTGCTTTTTCGGCCGTTACCATGGGCAACGGCTGCGAAATTGAATTTCGCGGCCGCTGTGGAGAACGCGAAGTACTCACTTCGCGTAAGGTTGCACGAAAAATAAATTGAACAAAGTGTGAGATGGGTTAGGTTTCTCTATTTTATGGAGATATATTCCATGTTCGCTGAAAAATGAATGTTTACGGTCGGTGCATATCATTTTCTAATTCGTTTACAACGTACACGTAATACACTTATCTTTATGTTGCATTAAATTCGTCTGTTTATTAGTTCCGCTTGTACATCATATTCATTTTTAAGTCATTAAGAAGTTTATATAATCCCGTAATAATTTCTTTTCGCATTTTATATACCGGGTGTCTACTTATATTTTCCCATTATTTAACTGCCTATAATTTCTAAACGATTCGGAATAGAAATATGCGATTTGTACCAAATTGTTTTATTTTAGTAGATTGAATTTTTTCTAGCAATTTCGATGGCGGATTTTTGACTTTTTTTAATGAAAAGTTTTGTTGTAATTTGAAAGAATCTACCTAGCGATGCAAAGTTTTTCAAAATCGGTGAGTAAATGACTGAGTAATTCCTTTTAAAATTTTCAAAAATGCGCCATTTTTATTATAACGTTATCGAAATCGTTAGAAAAAAATTCAATTTATTTAAACAAAACTTGTACTAAATTAAAATATTTTAGTAAAAACTGCATATTTTTATCCTGAAGTTATTATTAGAAGTTATGGACAGTAAAAATAAGGGGAAAATATAAGTGGACACCCGGTATATAATCCATCTTTATTATTAAATTCGAAATAACTGAATAAAATAGAATTTACTGCATAAAACCCAATTTTATACATGTAAATGTCTGTTCTAAAATAAAGTTTCATGACCTCATTAAAATGGTCAAGTAGAGGCATCTGTTTTATTTATATAAAATTCTAAATTAATTCAATTTACTACCTCTATTAAAGTTCAAGAGTCTCTATTTCTGACCCACTGTGGGGTGATAAAATTGACAACAAAACATTGATTCGTAATCCAAAGTTGTTAAGTTTATCACAAAAAAATCACAAACTAATGAACTCATTGGCAATCTTAGCATAAAACGTATAATAGAAAACCAGAAAAAACTTACTCTTTATTATAGGTAACCAAGTTCAACTACATTGGACTCAACATTGAGCGAAGCATTTTTCTGGTGCTCTTTTGTTTCTTTAGATATGACAATATTTGAATCAAATTGGGAGTTCAACAAAAATATAACCTCACGTTTTTTTCTTTATTAACAGTTAGAATTAATCAAATAAAACCCATTGAGTGTAATTATCTATCATAATTTGAGCTATATTTTTGAATAAATTAATTTAATAATTCAAATTTCTTAATTATTTGAATATGTCATACGATCGTTACGTCATGTACGTACAATGCAGTTATCGTCAAGCCATTAATTGCAAACGTGCAAAGAAGGGAATACGAATGAAAAACAGCTTAATTGCACATAAGTGACGTAGGCCAATTTTTTCATGTTATATTAAAGAAAAAAAAAATAGAAAAAAAACGATTTTTTCATAAAAAGAAATTAATATTTTTTTCTCAAATAATGTGAAAAAGGTGGTCTAATATTTTAAATTGAAATTCCCAATTTTTGATTTTTCAATTTGTCTTTTGAAATATAAGTTTCATGTCTATTTACCCTAATATGGAAAGGCCTTAGCTGGATTTTTTGGACGTCGAGAAAGCATGATGTTACATCAGTGCGTGTTTTAAATCCACCATTTTATATATTCGATGTTTATCATATAAATCAGCTACGTTTGTCTATCTGATTATAACCGGCTGAAGGGGGAGCCACATTTTTGTCTGTGATCAAGTAAATTAGAAAGTACATAATTATAATAGGGCTTCTAATGGACAAGTTTCGTAGTAGTGATAATATGATTTACATTTGACTAAAATATAGGCAAAAAGTAACAAATCGGTAAAAAAAAATTAAATCGGTAAATAAATAACGTTACTTTTTAGCGCGGATTGTGGTACGTGTAACGTCACGTCTTCGCATAGCCAAACTACAAACCAAACTCGTAAGTAAAGCGTCATTATATCCAAATACGAACCCGAGATTTATAAGTGAAGGTGACACGACTAAACTTGGACATGTTGAATCAGGAACCTAAGAGAGCTTAAATTGAGATTCTCGACTAAATTGACCTTTCGGAAAATCCGACATCTTGAAAAAGGAAAAATTTTTGGTTTTTGCAATAACTCTGCTCTGCATTTTACGTATATATGATTTATTGTTGTATTTCGTTGCTTTTTTCAAGCCCTACAAATAAGGTCCTATGAAATGTTCACCTATCTTGGACCGTTTTCGACATATCGAAAGATGTAGAAAAAAAAATGTAGACATTGACATATATTTCCGCTTTTCTCTTTTCTGATTAGTCTCATCGAAAACAACCCATTACTAAACTCGTAAAGCATACTCATACTTACACCTTGTTTTTTTTATTTTTCCGTTCCGACAAAACTTTTAGCGCCCCGTGAAGTTTACAAATCCGCGTAAAATGTCGGTTTCGAAGCCGCGCGGCCGTACATATACACGGTCCGGTCGGACTCTGGGCGCTACGCTGTTAATATATACAGTGGGCGTAAAAGCTATTCGTACCTCCGATGTATGAATCGGCGTATCGGGTATACGAATACTTTTTACACTCGTTTACTTTTTACTCGTTTTACTGTTTTATACTCGTGGCGACACAAATATTTTTTAAAACACAAAGATAATTGTTGAGCCTACATAAATAAAGAAAAATCTTGGAAAATAATAGGGAATTATATTTTTCAAAATAAAAATATTACAGTATCTCGAACTGTAGATGTAATTGTAGGTATGAGTATGCTCTGCGAGTTTGGTAAATGCGTAAAATACTGGAGAGCAGAGTTATTGCAAAAAAATCAAAATTTTCCCTTTTTCAATATAGCGGATTTTCCGAGAGGACGATTCACTCCAGAATTTTAAGTTAAGCTAGCTTAGGCCCTTGCTACATGTCTAAGTTTTATTATGATAACTATAACATATACAGCCAATATGCAACCGATGGGATTTAGAGTGAATATTTGAATATTACAGTAACGTACCTACTCAATCTGTGTGGCGATAGTATGTAGACAAATTGCAAAAACTAAAAATCGGAGTATAACTTTATAAGACATTAATATTATTGTCCATTACGGGTTTATACATAACAAATCAAGATTTACGACATTCTGAATTGGTCGAAACAAAAAAAATAAGGCGAAATTTTGTTTTTTTTTACGTTATGACGGTGCCATTTGGCTTCTATACTAGATAGAAACATCGTTTTTGTTTTATCTGAAAGCTCTGTTTTTTTGTCTCTGTAATAGCAATTCAACATTGTTAAAAAAAAAATTCTCAAAAAATTTAAAAGAATCAAAAAACTTGAGAGGTACATAATTTGGTTCAATTTTTCAATTGTCCACACCGTACAATATCCCTTATTTGAAATGAACTAGGTTATCCATTTCCCAAATGTGGTGAAGTAAGTATAGGATAAATCAAAATCTATGTCTTACCACATGAAATTTAATATATTGATCGAGGTTTAAGCAACATGTTTCGGCCTATACGGCCATCATCAGGCACTAAAAATTACAAAGTAGAAATGTAATGTGTGATTTACATGAAAAAATATTAAAACTTACAATAGTTTGACGTAAAATATAGTGTAAGATTATACAGGTTAACAAAGCATCTTGAAGTTATCGATATGTGGTAGAAAAATTAAGCATATAATAAACACAGTGAAATAAAATTAAATATAAAATTAAACAACAAACCATGGTCCAACCATTCCATCATAGAATTGGTTGGACGACGATTACCCTCTCTAGGTGATAATAAAACCTAAGAGAGCTTGTTTAGTCTCAAATAGTGAAATCGAAGTGCATCCTACGATGCACTTACCATTAAATTAAAAAATTAGATTGGAGAAAAAATTTTTTGTGTTAACTACGCACCATATACCACAAATGGTAGGTAGAAGTAGAGAACGGAAACAGTACCTACATTTGACAAGTGACATTTCAAAAAGCGGTAAAATTTAAAATTTGAATTAAAGTAAAATTTAACAGGTTTGGCAAAGCAACTTTAAGATTAAATGATACATAAATTGGTAAATTGTAATATATAAGAAACAATGTAAAGACCGTAGTCCAAGATGTCATCACAAAAATTAAGAAAAAATAAATTCAAATCAAATCAAAGTGCATCTTACGATGCATTTCGTAATTGAATTTGAAGGAAAGTGAAATAAATGTTAATGGCTAAAATTTAATCTTGGTCAGAGAAACACGCGAAACGAGTAGAGGCCATAATGAATCCGGCGAAAAGAAGAAGAGTTGAAAGGTGTCAAGAGGTGGGAAGTGTCAAGAAGGAGAGGTACGGTAAAGGTAAACATAACCTAGGAAACTGACTGGAACAAAACCGAAAACAATCGGGAAGAAAAGTAAATTAAGAATTATGAGGGACAGCTGTTAAGGTTTTAAGTATATTAAGAAGATAATATTTTTTTTAGGGTGTCATCCCTATGGGTTAGAGACGGAATAGAATGAAATTAATTGAAATTTAAATTTAGGAAAATGTACTTTTCTGAGGGTCTGAGTTGGTCGTTGACACAAATTACGTATCATTTAATCTTAAAGTTGCTTTGCCAAACCTGTTAAATTTTACTTTAATTCAAATTTTAAATTTTACCGCTTTTTGAAATGTCACTTGTCAAATGTAGGTACTGTTTCCGTTCTCTACTTCTACCTACCATTTGTGGTATATGGTGCGTAGTTAACACAAAAAATTTTTTCTCCAATCTAATTTTTTAATTCAATGGTAAGTGCATCGTAGGATGCACTTCGATTTCACTATTTGAGACTAAACAAGCTCTCTTAGGTTTTATTATCACCTAGAGAGGGTAATCGTCGTCCAACCAATTCTATGATGGAATGGTTGGACCATGGTTTGTTGTTTAATTTTATATTTAATTTTATTTCACTGTGTTTATTATATGCTTAATTTTTCTACCACATATCGATAACTTCAAGATGCTTTGTTAACCTGTATAATCTTACACTATATTTTACGTCAAACTATTGTAAGTTTTAATATTTTTTCATGTAAATCACACATTACATTTCTACTTTGTAATTTTTAGTGCCTGATGATGGCCGTATAGGCCGAAACATGTTGCTTAAACCTCGATCAATATATTAAATTTCATGTGGTAAGACATAGATTTTGATTTCTCCTATATTTCCCTTATTTGATATATTAACCCACACTTTGTTTTACACAAAAAACTGCAAAATTGTTTTAATTTCGTGTCGATTACATATGGAAATCCGAAATATAGTTTTTGAGATTCAGCCATTTATATAGTTGCGCGCTTGATTTACGCAGAATGTTATTCTTGCATTTAGTGGTTCGCGTTTGCATGTGCACGCATATCAAGCCTGACTTTTTTGTCTCAGACATTTTATCGGATATTAGAAGATTGTTGATGGCAATATTTCATTCTAAATGAAGACTGATGTAACTTGTGGACAATGATGTAATTTATTGTTTTTAAAAATTAGAACCTTTTTATATACCCAACGTGCTCTAATATTATGTTTACGTTTAGACTTTGTGAGAATTTCAATCAACATACATACATTCTTTGAAAAAAACATATTTCGTATTTTATTTTTAACTGCAAGTGCTTTTTGCGTATAGATGATTTTTGAAAAAATTCAAGAGCCGCTTGCAAAAATTGCAAAAGTTATAAACAATTAACTGAAAAAAATGGGGTTTGTTTTTTTGAAAATAGCTCAAAAACTATTTGACATTTTTCAAATTGGAAAAAAGATTCAAAAAGGGAGGAAGTTTCACAAAAAAAATTATACCTCCCGGAACTGTAGCACCAATATTTATAGTTTTCTCAGAAGGTTAAAAATACGGCCGAAAACGGGGACTCTGGTTTACGTAAGCGCCGCCCACTTTGGACCTTTAATGAATAATTATTATTTAAACTCATTAAATATGAAAATTATGAATTGAAAAAATTCAGGCATCTACTGGATACATTTATGAACAATAATACGGGGTCAAAAATTTTTTAACGCCATTTTTCTATTGTGCATTAATTAACAAATTTTTCCTACTTTGTAAGTACGACAATTGTTAAATAACAAATCTGAGATTTTTTCCTTTTTGGACCTATTTTTGACAGGTCTCAGAAGAGATTCCCGTTGGAAAAATTAAAAAATTGTTATTTTTCACTTTATTTACTTGGGTTAAAAATTAAAAAAAAAATTTTTTCCATATTACTATTGATCTGTTTTTTATGATCAGAAGTCACATGAACATGATTTTTAATTTTTTTATTTCATATTGTTTATAAAATTGTTATAAACAAATTCGTTGTTTATAAGTTAATTTAAATTTTTTTTGGAAGCAATCTTTGACGCAAATTTTGATTTTTTTTTAAAAAATCGTTACTTTTAAAAAAAGTGATTCCTCAATAATAATTACAGGTGGTAGAAACAAATTGTTAATTAAACAATACGTTTTTAAGCAACAAAAAATTTTTTTCTAGGAACGATTTTTTTTAATTCATACTTTGCATTAAAGAGTATGTTTCAAACAAAAATTTAAATTATCTTATAACAATTTTGTAAACAATAGGAAATACATTTTTTTTAAATCATTTTCATGTGACTTCTGATCATAAATTTCACTTTCCGAACACTCCTAGTAAAGTAATTAGTTTTTCTGCATCATCAAAATACAATAATAAAGAAAGTTTAAAAGGAAACTTTTTATCAAAATCTTTTTTAACTTTCTATAATTTTGGCTATAACTTCTACAATATTATTTTAAAATTATAAAATATTTCACACATACTGTACTTTTTCGAATATATTGTTTATTTTTTTCATTTGTTATATCATTTTCCATTTAACAAAAACACAAAAAAAATAAAAAAATTTTAGATAACAATTACAATTTTAAATTCGAAGAAACTAAAATATATTCTTAATTTTGAGCTTTGTATTATCTTTCGAATGGTACAAATCCTATTTTAATAACTTTAATATTATTTTTAAAGTTATTCAATTTCTTTTTAAATATTTAAATTCAAAAAATTTTCGAAATTTTTTTACGAATTCTACAATTTTTTTTAATAAAATTTTGAAAAAAATCAATATTATCGAATTTTTTACTGCAAATTTAATGGCGTTTTTTTCCAAATTTTTAATATTCAATATTAACCTTAAAAAAATAAAACCTTTTTTAAATAATTTTAAAATCAATAAATAATTAATATCTCATTCAATTTTATTCAAATTGGGTAACAGAACTTTTTTTAGGTTTTTTGGATCAAAATATATTAATAAAGTTAATTTAAAAAAGTTAAAAAAATCTTTTTTTTACATTTTTGGCTATAACTTTTACAAATATTATTTTAAAATTATGAAATAATTTACACATATAGAACTTTTCGATTCTTTTTAGATGTACTATTTACTTTTTCATTTATTTTATACTTTTTGATAACACAAAATTACAAAAAATTAAAAAAAATTCTTTATTTTGGCCATAATAATTACAATTCTAAATTCGAAGATAGTAAAATAAATTGTGAATTTATAGTTTTGTATAATCTTTCGAATGGTAAAAATCCCATTGTCATATATTTAATATTTTAAAAGTTATTCAATTTAGTTTAAAAATCGTAATTTCTTTGATCCATTATTTTAAAAATTCCTCAATTATTTTAATAAAATTTTGAAAAAAATCGCAATTATAAAGTTTTTTAATACAAATTTAACCGTATTTTTTTTAAAATTTGTAATATTAAAATTTATCTAAGCCAATTAATTTAATAAGATAAAAGAAACAGTAATAATAAAATGTGTAGACAATTTTATATTCTACAACTTTGATATCTTGTAATTTTTCATAAAAATGCATAATTTAGGCATTTTAAAAAAATAGATGAAAAAAATTCACTTTTTAATAAATCTGGCAACAATGGCAAAAGTTTTTTTGAAAATTTAAATCATTCGAAATTAAACTATAAAATATAAAAAAAAATCGGCTCTGTCACCCCAGAACTTTCCCGGGTCGACTGTAGAGAATAGGATTATTTATATTATAAAATACCAAGCATTACATTAATTTTTGCAATACATTAAAAATAGCTAGCCGTTGGTGAATACGTCTACCGGATTGATATTTCAATATTGATAATGACATAAGTGGCGCTTGCCCACATTGTATAACACACTGCTAAAATAATGTGTGTGATCTATTGGGAATTATGGAAAAATTATGATACAAAAGTTGTAGGGAATTTTATGCTCTACAACTTTGCACTGAAACATTTTGCACTAAAGTGCATAATTTATCTTCAAAATTAAAAAAAAGGTGAAAATCCTAAATGTGTATTTTTTCGCCTTCTAGCGGCGAAACTATGAGGAATTCGAAAAAAAGTTAAATACAAAAGTTAAAGAAAATTTGATGGTTTACAACTTTGCACTAGAACATTTTGCACTAAAATACATTGTTTGTACTCAAAATCAAGAAAACCTGGGGAAAACATACATGCACATTTTTTACGCTACCTTTAGTATTGGAAATTATGGAAAAAGTTTGAAACAGAAGTTGTAGAGAATTTTATGCTCTAAAACTTTGTACTATAACATTTTGCACTAAAGTGTATTGTTTGTCCTTAAAATTTAAAAAATATATTTTATACACATATGTAAACAGAGAAAATACAAATATTTAACTAATATCTTTTGTGTATATAAATTTGGGAGTTCCATTAAATATAATATTAGTAATTTTTTTTATTGATTTTCTTCCGTCATTTATTTATTCATGTTTATGCTATATTTCTTATGCAAGCTACCAAAGGAGTTAAAAAGATCCAAAATAATATGTAAACAAAAAGCTACTTCGTTTAAAATCTAATCTGATTTATTATATTTATATTAATAATAAGATAAGTTCCATTAAAAAACTATAATGGGCACAAATTCGTCCTGAGTCCGTAGAAACTGTTTATTTTAAACGACGTCGACGGCTATATTGTGCGAGTAAGAAAGCAAATCTCATAGGATAGCTGTTAGCGCTTCAAAATACCATTTTTATAATCAAAATCCTGAAAAATCTGCGGAATATTTTTTAATCAAATTTTTTTTAAATGATTTCTTAACCTGTTCTTAAGCTCGGAAAGTCCCTGAGATTGTATAAAAATATTCTGTTGGGTGATTTTTACGAACTATCAATTTTCATTAATTTTCATATGCTAATATTTTCAAAAACTAAATATTTTCAGGATTCTTAATAACTTTCCTACATTTGTAGTGACCTAAATTTTAACTGACCGTTTGAATTTTTCAAAAATATTGTCCCGTTTTTCTGGGATTTTGTTTCTACGATTGCATTGGAAAGGCATATGCTACAGAAAGTGTACCTCCGCTCTTAAACTACGCTTCATCACTTTACACCTTTTCTTTCTTTTAACTTTTTGCAAAGGTACTTTTAAAAAGACTTTTTTAAGTTGAATTCAAGTGCCTTAAAAGCGAATTTAATATGGACACCCCTTCATTTAAGTCACTCGATCGCGTGAATTGAACATCTCAGTTGAAAAATGTTCAACTTTTTGCATTCAAGTGAATAAAAATCGGGTGTTAAAAATAAAATGGAGTCTAGATGGTCGGACAAGAATTCTTGCGAGTGTATTACCATTTATGAGGAAAATAATAAAATAATATATTAGGTATAAAAATGACAGAAACAGTCACGCTTAACTTATTTTGGGTGTAATTTTTTTCCGTAAATATTGGAATTGCTGCTCATCCATCCAACCGTAGATAATTCTTCTAATAGCTGAAATCTTCCAATTTTAGATCACATAGAAAGTTATTTGAGGCACCTTGCACCCTTCTTCGAATAATTAACTGTCGAACCAATTTTCTCTTCTTCCGTTGTTTTTCTTTTCATGTTTTCTGCTAGTGCTAGACTTAAAAGTGTTTGAATAACTTTCTTTACGAGTACCTAAACTACTCATTGCGCCATTTTAAATCAAGTGACCTGCATTTATTTAGAATTTGATATGTAAACTTTAAATTGAATGTAAGTCACTTGAATTCAACTCACTTGATCAACTCACTTGATTAATGTAAACGCCGCTTAAAGAAGCTTTGTTTATAATCCCGCCTAGTACACTAATTAGGAGAGATGACGTCAGGCCACTGAATCGGACGGAATAAAATTATTGTTGCGAAGCGCAATTTTAAATGTTATAACCTTGTTAGTTTTTGAGATATCTTTATATATCACTTTCACACTTTTATTCACTATGATATCAGAATCAAAATGGTAAAGAACAGAGGTATATTTGGTTAAAGGGGTAAGATGCCCAAACATTTAAAGAAAAAGAAAACTTAAGGGGAGCCAAATTATCAAAAATTTCAAAAATCAAGTATCGAGCTGTCATTAAATAATTGGTATTAAAATCGCAAATCAAAGACGAATTAGACACTGCACCATCATTTACCACAGTGAAATTTTGGGAAGGTGAATTTAAATTTTGGGATATGTTCAAGATGTCCATATGATGCTAGGCAACCATCGAATTAAAGTTAAAGAGATAACAGAGTATATGAATATGTCTAAATAAAGTGTTCGTCACTATTGAATCAATATTTAGGCATGTTAAAGCTGTCCGCTCATTGGGTGTCACGTTTGCTCACTTTGGACCAAAAACGTGTTCGAATGAACAGTTCTAACTCTCTGCTGGTGAAGTTTAGGCGCAATAAATCACAAATTAATTACCGAAGATGAAACTAGGATACACCATTATACTCCAGAAACAAAAATACAGTTGGAGAATCGACTCCAAAAAATGTAAAAGCTATTCCTTCGGCTGGGAAAGTGATGGCGACTATTTTTGGAATAGTCAAAAAGGAAGAATCGTTACAAGAGCATACGCCGCATCATTACTAGACATGCAAAAATCAGAAATTACACAAAACGGCGGATACAAAATTTTTCACTAATGCTTAGTCTTACACCTCAGCGGTTGTCATGTCGAAAATCCATGAATTACAATTTAAACTGCTTGACGATTCTCCTTACTCACCAGCCCCAAGCCCTTAGCTAAAAGCTGTGCTCCGAGGGCAGAGATTTTTTCGAATGAGGAACACATCACTTTCGTAAACAACTATTTTGCAGAAAAAGACGTCAGGTACTATTTCTTTGGATTAAAGAGATGGGATTATCGCATAGTAGAATGTATACAGGTGAAATCAATATATGGGATGGATTTTTAGCCACTGACTAGAGATATAGGGGTTATAAAATAGTATCACAGGCATTTTAAATGGCAAAAGTTTTTTATTATCGATTTTCACACCACTTCATCTACTGCCAGGAAAGTTTTCTATCAACTATCAATGTCAGACATACAGGGTCCGGCAACCTCTGTCATAGTTTTTTAACTCTTATTGTGTAACACTTTCAGATTTATTTGAAAAGTATCTATTAATTAATTGAAAAAAAAATTATAAATTGAAAATGGACTTATCCAGTAGGAACGAATTTATTGGTTTTATATTAATAAATGAATAGCTTAAAGAACGTAGTTGCTTATGTTGATTTTCATTGTTCTTATAATATTCATTAATTAATAAAAATCAATAAAAAGTAATTAATCTATTTTGAAAGTAGCGCGCTTCTTTCCTTCTTTTAATCATAACAAATGAGAAAACGAGAGTTGCCAGTTTTATCGATATGACAACATAGCCAAATATCATCTGTTTCAATTGGGCCACGTCACAAGCCACTATAGCCCCGATATTCAAATTTTAAGAATTAATTACAGCCTCAGGATCGGTCTCAGAATGGTTGGACCTGGTGCAACGTGTTATGGTAGGCCAAAATTATAAAATAAAAATTTAAAAAAAAATCACTGGATAAGTCCATTGATATTTGACAAAAATACAAATACTGAAAAAATAAAGTCAGTTCATTGAGACGAGTGAATTAGGTTTGTTTTTAAATATTGAGGCGAAGGACTAAGGTGTTTCAATTTGGAAAAAAAATATAAATTATAAACTGATATTTTACAAAAATACAAAACTGAAAAAATAAACTCAGCTCATTGAGGCAAATGACTTATACGTTTGTATTTTCATATCGAGGCGAAGAACTGAGGTGTTTCATTATAACAAAATATAATTTGCAAATTGATATTTTACAAAAATACGAAAATTGAAAAAATAAATTCAGCCATTGTGGCGAATGACTTAGGTTTGATTTTTAATATCGAGGCGAAGAACTGATATTTTACAAAAATACAAAACTGAAAAAATAAACTTAGTTCATTGAGGCCAGTGGTTTGCTTTTAAAATTGAGGCGAAGAACTGAGGTGTTTCATTTTGAAAAAATATATAAATTACAAAGCAATATTTTACAAAAACACAAAAACTGAAGAAATCAACTGAATCCATTGAGGTGGCTAAAAGCAAACATTTTAAACTTATCTTCATATATACAGGGTGGGCCACTAGTAAACTAGGCAAATTACTTAATTTTTTTCAAAGAAAATGCCACACTTTTTTTAATTCACAGCCCAAATTTTTTTTGAAAAACTACCAGCCATCTTAAAGAAAACAGACTTTTCCCAAAAATATTTCAATTGCAGATCCCCCTATAAAAACCTCAACCTTTTTAGATTTAACGCTATAGCTTTTAAATTACCAATTTACAAAGACAAAGGATTTTTTAGGCTTCGTTTGAAATTTTTATTTTATACAGGGTTGTCTAAAATAAATTTTACATTCCACAAATTTGCACTGAAGTTTTTTCAGTTTTTACAAATGGGACATCTTGTATAAGTAGTTATCAATATATACTGAATTTTATCCCCTTCAATTTTACCATTTACTCTCCGTACCTATTTTTCGTCGTTTGAAAGTTATTTAGAAAAAGCACATTTTTGGCAAAAATCTAAGTAGGCTGTTCTCGCTTAATGAAGTGACAGAATGTTTTGTGTGTTTATAGTGACAATTCAGATTCTTTTTTGCTGTTTTTATTGTGTTTTGTAAGCTTTGGTTTTTGTTTTGGGATAATCCGACAGAATCTGTGTGAAAAAAAAATATAAATGGTTTTGAAAAATTGCTACCCGATTTAACTAAACTGGAAACGTGGCGTATAAACCACCAGTAATACCCAAACGTGCTATCTATGTTGACAATCAATTATCGGTTATTTTGGCTGTAACAGACAAACACAAGTCAACAAAATATTTCTGAATTGGTGGGTATTAGAGAAAGGTCTGTTGGATGAATATTTAAACATCATTACCGTCCATACAAAATACAAATGCATAAAGTGCTGCAAGACATGAATTTTATTAAACGATTGCGATTTTGTAACTGAGCAAAATCAAAACTTCCAGAAGATCCAGCATTTTTTGAAAGAGTATTATTTTCAGACGAAGCTTCATTCCATAAAAATTATTTACGCGATGTAGCAGATGTATTACATCAACAGTTTCCTAACAGATGGATCGCAGGAATGGCCCAACAAATGGCCAGCTCAATAACATTGTTCATTAAGACAAGGATATTTATTTGATTGATTATCTACTCTTTGATCCAAAGCGGGAACATCCTACTTAGATTGTTACTAAATATATGTTTTTGCTGAAAGTTTTTGGAACGTAAAATTTATTTTAGACCTCCCTGTACAAAGTAAAAATTTTAAACTGAGTCTAAAAAAATCTTCAGGGGCCGCGAAACTTTTTAGCGACCTCAAGATTATCCTGCCTCGACTAAAAAGATATTTCGCGGTATAGGTATATAAATAACTATTGTTCCTTTGATATTACCTAATTACTATTTAAAAAAAAAATTACCGTATAGCTTTAAATTAAATATCCAAGTACGCATTTATAAAATGTGCCTATGCAAATGACCCTCTTTAAACCACAATAATAAAAAATGAATTCGATTAGAAATTTCCCTAACTTAACATCATAATAACTGGACAATTAACTCTGCAGAACGATCATTGCAGAGATGTAATAAAACGAACAAAGTGTAACAGGTGCGCCGGAATGATTTATTAATTTCTATCTATGCTACACTTTCACTAGGGCGACAAAAAAATAACTGGTTCTTAGTTCCTTTCTATTCATATAAAAATTTTTGATATTTATCCTCAGTCCGGACTTCGCAACAAATGAAAGTTACCGTATCATCTTATGTGTCGCGTGTAACTTGAATTGCGTATAATTACGTTTTATATTATTATTACTAAATAGCTCTAGTTTATATTTTCTTCTTCTTAACCCATGGGTCGTCCGGTTTATCATTTTTAAAACTTTTCAAATACCTTTAGTAAAGAAGTTGTGGAATTCATTTTTTTTAAACATTAAACTATTTGAGTCACTAACGTTTGCGCTTTATTTCGTACTTTTACTCTCAATTTTTTATTTTTGATCTTAGGAAAAAAATTCTGACACAAATGTGTTCACAAAATATAACTACGTGTTATGGTCACGGCAGTTTTTTTAAAATTAGTTCAAAAAAAAAGTTTTTCGGATGTAAACATTGCCATTATTTTTTGGGTTTTTTATTTACTTGCTGTAACGTAATTAAATATTTATTTGAAAAATTAACTGGACAATAACACAGAATAGTAGATTCTGTAACAAGGTTAGAATGAAAAATTCGAAACGAGTGGAAAATTCCGAACGCGAGCGAATGCGAGTGTGAGGAACCACGAGTGTCGAATTTTTTCATTCTGACCGAGTAACAGACTATATTTTCTCCACGATCAAAAAGTATAAATCAAAATTAAATTAAATCTGAACACAAGTTATTTGTTGACATATTTGTATTACATTGTATTAATATTTATAGTGCTGTGGTACACTTACCGATATTAAAATCTGGTGCATTGGTGTTTTTTCATAATTTGCAATTTCAGATATTATTAAATTATATATCTACTTCACTTGATTTTTCACTCATTATTTTGTTTAAATTAAAACTTGTTTGAAAATAATTATTACCGTCGCCATTTTATATCTGACACTGACACTTTTGAAGTCCACGGCAATCGATATTGTTTAATTCGATTACAGAAAATCCATTCTTTACCTTGATAAAGAATGAAAATACATGCAAAATGCATAAGAGGCAAGTATTATAGAATAAATATTCAGACTCTAGAGTGTGAATGTTTACATTCTATTATTAAAAATGATTTCAGAATTCATACATTCAGTAATGGTCGTGGAGAAAATTCTTTTCTGAATCCATATATGCCAATTTTTTTATTTTGCGTTGAGATTTGTAGGACTTAACTGATTTCGCACTAAAAATGGTATTGTAATGTGGCGCCTTCGCACTCTGCGGAGCATATTGAATCATTTCTGGGCGGAGCATACTGAGAACGTATTTAGTATTTTTAAAGACAGGATTATTATATTTCCAAGTTTCATTAGTGGTTATAAAAAGTTTTATATTAGAGAACTAGAATTTGCTGTTTAAAAGTCTTGTGATTATTTTCTAAAAAATGTTATTATTTGTTTGAAGTTACGTATTTTAAATATTAAGTTTGTATTTAAATTACTGTTTACAACAAAAAACAACTAACCAAAGTTTAATTTCGAATGATTAAAATTTTTAAAAACTTTTGTCATTGTTGCCAGATTTATCAAAAGTACTTTTTTTCAATTTTTTTTTTAAATTACCAATATAATGCATTTTTATGAAAAATTACAGGAAATGAAAGTTGTAGAACATAAAATTTTCTACACATTTTGTCATTACCGTTTTTTTGAATTCCTCATAGTTTCGCCGCTAGAGGGCGTGAAAAAAAATTAATTAATTAATTATGGATTTTTATGAAAAATTACATAAAGTCAAAATTGTAGAAAATAAAATTTTCTGCAAATTTTGTCTTTACTTTTTTTTCGAGTTCCGCATAGTTTTGCTGCTAGTTTTTATTTTAATTTTTAAGCAATTTTAAACTTTATTAAATTATTATTATTTAGTTAAATTTTAATACTAAAAATTTAGAACAAACATCTTTAAATTTGCAATAATTAAATTTAATATTTATAATTATTTTCAAAATTTTTTTACAAAAATTGTGGAATTTTTAAAAATTATATTACGATTTTCAACTAAATTGAATAACTTCTAAAATATTAAAGTTATTGAAATAGGAGTTTCACCATTGAAAAGATAATATAAAACTCTAATTTAAAATGTATTGTAGTTTCTTAAAATTTAGAATTGTAATTATTATAGCCAAAATAAAGATTTTTTTTCAATTTTTTCTAATTTCGTTTTATCAATAGGTATAAAATAAATGAAAAAAGTAAGTAACATATCCAAAAAGGATCCAAAAGTACTATGTGTGTAAATTATTTCATAATTTTAACATAGTATTTGTAAAAGTTATAGCAAAAAATTAAAAAATTAAAACAATCCAATGAATTTTTGACAAAAAGTTTTTTAAACTAACCTCATTAATGTATTTTGATCCAGAAAACCTAAAAAAGGTCTGTTTCTCATTTTGAATATAATTGAATGAGATATTAATTATTAATTGACTTTAAAATTATTCGAAAATAGATTTTATTTTTTTTAATGTTGATATTATTGTTAAAAATTTAAAAATATCCTTAAATTTGTAGTAAAAAACTCTATAATTGTGATTTTTTTCAAAATTTTATCCAAAAAAATGTAGAATTCATAATTTTTTTTTGTTTAAAAAAGATTGAATAACTTCAAAAATATTAAAGATATTAAAATGAGATTTATATCATTCGATAGGTAATATAAAACTCTAAATTTAGAAAATATTTTAGTCTCTTCGAATTTAACGTTGTAATTGTTATAAACAAAATAAAAAAATTAAATTTTTGTCCTTTTGTTTTATCTAAAATGGTAAAACAAATGAAAAAAATAAATAGTACATCCGAAAGAGATCAAAAAGTACGTAATGAGTGAAATATTTCATAATTTTAAAATAATACTTGTAAAAATTATACAAAATTATAAAAAGTTAAAACAGAATTCTTAGAAAAAATTTATTTTTTTTAAAATGAGATTACTAGGAGTGATCGGAAAGTTGGGTGGGATTAGCCCTCATTTTTTCTTTTTTAAATATAATTTTCGTTTTCCATTTATTTCATTCTGAAAAATTATTATTATTATTATTATTATTATTTCCTATTTATTTCCTATTTTTTTCCTCATTTGTCCAAATATTTCTCTTTTTTCCTATTTTTTTGTTCTTTTTTTTATTCTTTACTGTTTTTTCCTGTGTTCCATTTTTATCCATTTTTTCAATTTTTGCCTATAAGTATTTACCTATTTTCCTTTTTTTCTCATTATTTCCTATTTTCTCTTCTTTTTTTCCCAATTTCTCCAGTTTTTCTCATTTTTTCCTGTTTCTTCTTTTTTCTGATTTTTCTGTTTTTTCCTATTTTTCCCATTTTTCCTATTTTTCGCTATTTTTCCCTTTTTTTTTTAAATTTTTTTCTATTTGCTACTTATCCAAAAATCACTTAACGCGCCTAGATAAGTTTTCACTTCAAAAATAAAATTATAGTAAAGAAAAGTAAAAACTTGTTTTTAAAAAAAATTTAAAAAAAGTTTGCAGTATTTTGATCTTCTTCCAATTTTCGATATCTGCAATAGTTTTCAAGGTATCCGCAAAAAAAACCAACACATTTTTTTTATTAAATTGTTTATAACTTTTAAACTAACAAAGTTGATACCAACTTCCGTATAACCGGAAGTAGCTGGTTGCTCTAAATATTTTAGGTCGATTGGGCATCCCCGAAAACCTCATATCACAAATTTTCAGGTTTGAATTCTGCCTACTTTTCCAGAAACCTCTAATTAGCCCTCTAAAAGAATCACCCTGTATTAACCAATTTTTAAATGCTACGAACAAATTTGTTAATATCAGCGTAACCAACAAAGATAGAAAAAAAATTATAAGATGAAAAATGGATTTTTTAATAAAACTAATACGATTGCACACATAAAAATAATAAAATATCGAGTATCACAATTTACATATATACGAAGGTGCGGAACCCTAAAAATGAGGGAATGGTAATGAAAAAATCATATTTATTAATATATTGGTATTTGTTGGTAAAATATACGTAACAATAAACAACATGCATAAATTGTGAAAATTTTAAGTCTCTAGTTCCAACGGTTTAGCTGCTAGACCGGTGTGACAGACGGGCGGACACGCGAGTGAGAGTAATAGGGTTCCGTTTTGAACCTTTGGGGTACGGAACCCTAAAAAGACCATTCTCCCGATGCTGCAGATACTGGTAGCGTTAAAAAAAATCGTATTGTCACTGCAGTATTTGGAAATGTTGAAACTAAATTATTCTCTAAAATGTATCCTTTATTCAAGCTGAACATTTGATAAATAAATCCAAAAATGTTATTAAATTGCTCTAGTATAGAGAAGAATACTTTTACTTTGTAATTCATTTTCGGGTCTGTTATTGGTTCGTCACTACTTTCGTAATCAAACTATCTTTTCTTTTTTCTTTGACGAACTGTTTGTGAACATAAAAAAGTAGGTTCAATTTCTAATTCTTCGGTCAGCTTCTTGGTGTCTACAAGAAGTTTGCTAAATCTCTATTCATCTCTTAAATATGAAAAAAAATGTTTTTATTTTGTTTAAACAGTCTAAACAAGTTTTTAGATAATCTTAAACAATGTCAAAGAATCCAGATACCATAAAATAATTTTGAGCAGTATCATTTATAACTAAATTTAATGAGTGCGCCGAACAAGTAACAAAAGTTGCTCGCGGATTTATATTTAAGATTCGTGTTTGTAATCCACTATATATTCCGCGCATGTTTGCTCCATTATCATATCCTTATCCTCGCAAATCATATATACTTAAATTTAATTCTCCTAAGAAATCTATCACAGCCAGAACCAGTAGAATCAACTACAGGGCAAAATAAAATGAAATGTTCAGGAATTTCGATTTTTTTCGTCAACTGTTTTAGTAAAACAAGCCACAAAACTTTACATACGAGGCGCCAGTATCATATGTTATCTTGCCTGAACTCGTTTTTGGACGAGCGCTCCGTTAATATTAAAGATAGGAAGCTGTATTTAATTCTTTAGAGCGCGTCTGTGGCACTTTTTTTTAAATAATTTTAGTAAGGTAGTAAATAATTTTGTTTTATGCCGCTCTACCCAGTTCTGCGCAGAAAAAAATTAGACTGGAGGGTAGAATCATTTAACATTAACCGGAAAACACAAAAGTCACGTGGTGTGTGGGCCTCTTAATTGTTCCGTATGACTCACATCTGGTGTACATAGTTTATCATAACGCTACAGCTGCTTTGATTTTTATGTGTGCGTCGAACATGTTGTTCCATTACAGAACCAAGTTTGGTGAACGATTCTATTAATTTTAAGAAATTTCCAGTATTATTTTTATATAATTTGTTAGATCTACCACGTACAGCTAAACTACGACATAGAAACTGCACTGCTAAAATTATTCTTTCAATGGACTCGATACCAGTATTTTTTTTCTAGATCCAATAAACGTCAAGTATTATAGAATAAATATTCAGACTCTAGAGTGTGAATGTTTACATTCTATTATTAAAAATGATTTCAGAATTCATACATTCAGTGATGGTCGTGGAGAAAATAATTTTGACACAGAACGTCACACAAATACGACTAAGGACGTTTACCAAACGAAAAGAGAAGTCAAATGAACGTAACTTGATTGATTAGACTTGGCAACGTGGCACTGCCGCGCTTTTCTGTAATTGGATATTGAGGAGGGCGGGAATTTAAATATTTTAAAAGTAAAACGGCATTATTTTGAAATACGCTTGTTATTGGCAGTAACGGATATAATTATTAGTAAATATGCTCTTCATTTAATGAGTTTTAAATGCCATTATATTAAAATTCCGACCTGTGAATGTAGCCCATTCGGTATCCGAAAAGTGTAGAAAAAATTCATTACATCCTAAACCAAAAATATTATAAAGAAAACATGAAAATATGCAAAAAGATCAAAACTGTAAGGTTTAATGTTTTTTTAAAAGTATTAGGGACAGGTAATAAATTTGTGTTTACTAATAGATAATAGTAATAACAGGTATAGGTATTTAGTTACACTACTTACCATTTTTTACACTGAAATATCCACCTCACTATCTATCTAATCAACTAATCAGATTTGAAGAACGGAACAAACTTGAATGACCCATTTTACAAAATCCGGACATATTTGTATTAATTTTTATTTATTGCGGCTTCCGACAAGCGACTTTTAAGCCTGTCTCGAATAAAAAAAAACAATAAAAACATTTCTCTATATTAGATTTGTTTTGGTTTCGTATTTACAACTGTTCGCAAATTATTTGAGAACTGCGCAGAACAAGTTCCGTAGTGGTATATATTTATTAAACCGATTCCGAACTGATTCTAGGAACCGAAACTAAAACACTAATTAAACTCTTCTTTTTTATTATCTGGCCTCTGTTAAGCTAGTTTATTTTATATTACAAAAATAGAAGAATATTTTATATATATATATAGGTTATCCAGCATGTATAGCATAAAATTCTCTATTATTTTAGCATATAAAAAAATACTAATTTAATATGGAAACCGGTAAGTTATTCAGAATGTTAATATTTTGGAAAAATACAATTATTTTAAAAAGCAATGGTAATTCCCAAGTATTTGCTTTTTATTTTTGTTTGATAATTTATAAATATATATTTGAATAATTTATAATTATATATTTAAATAGTTTTTAAATATCAGTTTTTGCGCGGTAGTATATTTCACAATCACAATCACAATACGCATGTGTGCACTGAAAATCCTAAAAATATTCTTATCGTCGACCAAGTACTGTTTGTATGATTCGATAACCGTTCTGGAATAAATTTACACACGAACCAAAACACAAAATTATTTGTAATGACTGGTTCCGAATCGATTTTCATAAAACCAAAACACTCCGAACTTAATGCGCATGGTCGAACTGTTCTTAAATTAGAACCAAAACAAACCTATTTACTCTCCATAATAGCAAAACGTCCCGAACTCATAAATTAAAAACAAAACGTTTTTTACCCTATAGTACTCAGACATTTTTAAATCCTACGATAAAAACGACAGCTAAACGTTTTTTTAACGTCCTTGTTAGAATTTTTTTTTTGTTGTTTTTAAATCCACCACTAAAAACGTTCAAAAAATGATTGGTTTATTTCTCTAAAAGTACATTTTTAGAAAAAGTCAGAAAGTAACATTTTAATAAACGTTTTTATAACCAATGTAAAAAACGTTCCAAAGACGTTGTGTTTTTGGATCCGCAAACGTATAAAGTGGACGTTCTAAAATTTGTCCAAAAAAACCTCTTTTGTCTACGATCGTGCAAAAAGTGACCACTTTTTGCACTATCTACCGTATTAAAAGTATAACTTTTGTGCACTAGTGCATAAAAGTAAATCTTTTGTGCACTAGTGCATAAAAGTAAATTTTAAATAAAAATAAAAAAAAATTCGATGAATTTACATAAAGAGAAGTATATATATAGTTACTTATAATAATATTACCTAAATTATTTAAATTATCCGTTATTCGATGGATTCAATCTCAAATAAGATCACAAACGATCAACAAGCAAATTTTAGTGGTCATTTTATAAATAGAAATCCGTTTGATTAATCAAAATCGTTTCATGTCTACCGATTTGACCTATGGATGTGGCCTGAACTGTCACTGTCAGATTGATTGTGATAGTTTCTGCAATTAATTTCAAATTGTCAGTTCAAATTTTATTTTTTTGAAAACGTTTTTAAAACGTCCTTTTTCGACGTTTGTATGACGTTAGAAGTTGTGACATTTGCACTAGAGAAAAACGTCTTGGGTACTTTAACGAACGTTTTTAAAACGCCCCGACGGTCGGTCGTGAACATTTTTAAAACGTTTTTTAAACGTATGTGTGCTATTAGGGCTCTTTGTTTTTGATACTTACCGTTATCGCTAGCCACCTGTTAGTTATACTCGGACTATTTAATCTAGTCGCTATCGCTAATAGCAAAAGAATACCGAAAGAGAATCACGCATTAAATATGAATTGGAGTCGTCGGGCGGCATTAGAAAGGAGAGATCGTTTAGCCGAATTACAGCACTTGGATTTTGCCACCCGTGGCTTTTGCTCACATTCACCACACAGTTTGCGCGCCCCTGCAAAAGGCGAGCATAAATCAGAATGATCTAAAGATCATGCTGAAATGCAAACGAATGAGGAAGTGACACGTCTATCAACTTAGCAAGACAACTCGGAAAATTACAACTGTATCTTATTAGTAATTTGACGCTTTTTCCGTTAATTAGTTGTGGAAAAATAAATTTTGTCGCTCTTTTTTTATTAAAAATTAAACGTCTTGCTAACTTGATATCAAGTTAGCAAGACAACTGTATAAATAATGACGATATCAAAAAACAGAAAGCTGGAGAATTTGTCCCTTTTTTGCCGTTAATTAGTTGTGGAAAAATCAATTTTGCCGCTCTTTTTACCTCTCGCCCTTCAGATAAGAGAGGTATAGGAATCATGCTAAAAATTGGGTAGTGAGTTTTCAATGGATAAACACGTTTTGGGGTCCCTAGAATACGATTTTAATATTTTCGCGATGATGTCTGTGTGTGTGTGTTAGTGTGTGTGTGTGTTAGTGTGTGTGTGTGTTAGTGTGTGTGTGTGTTAGTGTGTTAGTGTGTGTGTGTGTGTGTGTTTGGATGGATGTTGTAGTAACGATAACTCAAAAACTACTGAATAAAAAAATTTGAAATTTTGCATACAGGATTCTGATACCCTAGATTAGATCTGATTAGATTTTGGTGCCAATCGCACAACCGGAAGTGGCAGTTGCTATGGGTGATGACGCCATTATTATACAAAACGGCAATAAAGTTTTACACATATATTTTGTATACCCTATAGTTTATTTTCATCTCATTAAAATTTTCGAAACTTTTGCCATTGTTGCCAGATTTACAAAAATATAATTTTTTTTCATACTTTTTTGTGTCAACCTGTAAATTTTTGATTCAAAAATGGCGAGAGGTCATGTGCTGGCCACATCAGATTTTTTTTATTGAAAATTAAACGTCTTGCTACCTTGATATCAAGTTAACTTTCCAATAAGAAAACCGACCTGTTCGGCGATCACAGGTATTTCTGCGCTTGTCGCTCTTAGAAATATTATATCGCTTAGAGGGAGATGGCGATAGGGTGAATTATTTTGTACAAACAATATTTTTGCACTCGGCACGACAGCTAGTGACGTACACATATAGAATAACAATCTATTTTTACCTCTCGCCCTTCAGATAAGAGAGGTATAGGAATCATGCTAAAAATTGGGTAGTGAGTTTTCAATGAATAAACACGTTTTAGGGTCCCTAGAATACGATTTTAATATTTTCGCGATAATGTCTGTGTGTGTGTTAGTGTGTGTGTGTGTGTGTGTTAGTGTGTGTGTGTGTGTTTGGATGGATGTTGTAGTAACGATAACTCAAAAATTACTGAATAAAAAAAATTGAAATTTTGCATACAGGATTCTGATAGCCTAACTTAGATCTGATTAGATTTTGGTGCCAATCGTACAACCGGAAGTGGCAGTTGCTATGGGTGATGACGCCATTATTATACAAAACGGCAATAAAGTTTTTCGCATATATTTTGTATACCCTATAGTTTATTTTCATCTCATTAAAATTTTCGAAACTTTTGCCATTGTTGCCAGATTTACAAAAAAATAATTTTTTTTCCTACTTTTTGTGTCAACCTGTAAATTTTTGATTCAAAAATGGCGAGAGGTCATGTGCTGGCCACATCAGATTTTTAGATTATGGAATGGTAAAATATACAGCACTGGCCAAAAGTATAAATTAAAATGAATCTTATTAAATTTAAAGGAAATATAAGTTTATTTTGTGAATTCCAGTGAAATTTATCCAACCACAAATAACTAGAGCTTAAATTTAGGAACTATGAAATAGAAATTAAGTCGTAAACGAAAGCATTGGGTGTCATAATGGATGATAAAATCCATTGGAAAAAATATATACAAGATATAATCACTAAATACAAAAAATTCGTAAACATAATGAAATCAGTCGCAATCTCTAAATGGGGATGTGACAGTGATGGTTTGCTAAAGTTCTGTAAATCCTTTATTCAACCTAGAAAATACTATAGAAGCTTGGTTTATTCCTCAGCTTGAAATTAAACTCTAAACCACCAGATTTAATTCAAGGATCTGCGTTACTAGTGGCACTAGGAGTATATAGAGCTAGTCCATATATGTCTATATGCTACTCAGCGTCTATTTATTCCATCAATGGAATATATGTAGAAGAGAACAACTCCCAACTCATTATTGCAATAAGCTAATATCAGAACCGAATCACCCGATATATAAAATCTTTACTTCTTCGAATGATAACATCTTTGACAAGCGATCCTCCATCACTAGATCAGCTAGAATAGGACTTAAAGAACTACTATAAAAATTAAATTAAGCTTACCCAATTATATACAGCTGCCAAGAATATGAAGTCTCACCATGTGTTCTTAATATAGTTCGGTTATCCGGTATGAGTGCCTAAAATACCAATAAAGTGAAACACATCCTGATCTAATAAAGCAGGAATTTCAACTAATTCTTAATACTTATTTGCATTGTAAAAAATCTGTACAGGCAGCTCTAAAAGCAATGATCATGCCGGCAGCGCATTTAACTGCAAAAAAATATCCTCATCCTGTTCATTACCAACGACTGTAACAGTCTGCACTACAGAGCTATATGCAATCTGGTAAGCACTAAAATTTGTAGATATAAGTATTAACAACTTAAGGTTTAAGTTGACCCCGGAAAAATTAAATGCAAATTCAAGAATTCAAAAAAAGTCAGGGGGTCGGGCCAAGTTCATATCTTCAGAACGAATGAACGGATTATTTTAAAAGGACCCCTCACTTCTTTTATGGAAAATGGCTTTCGGCCAATTTTTTTAAAATCCTAGTATTTTGTAGATCTTGACGTTCTGATTAAATGTCTACATGGGCTCAACTCAATCCTATAACCAGTTTTCGAGATATTTGTGGTCAAAGTTGGATACATTGGTATGTAGGTAATTTTGTTTTAATTTCAACTTCTTGAATTTTTAAGAAAACTGATCAACTTATCTTGAATTTATTTATGGGAAAATATAGTCATGAGATTGGTCTTTAAAAAAAATATATTAATTGTATATACAGGGTTTACCAAAAAGTCAGTGAACCTACTTTATTATCAATATTGCTATAATATTAAAAATCATTAAACCTCAGTTTTGATAAATTACTAATAACTTTAAAATAAACCAAATTTCATTAAAAAAATTATATGCTTTACAGGTCATTAGTGCCCTATGAAAAGATTAAAAACTTATCCATCGACTCGAATAATGAGCTACCAAATCTTATTTTTTCCAAAATCGCTTCCAATACGATGCTTTAGCAGTACAGTTGTAACAGATTTGTCGCTAAAAATGGTAAAGCATTTACTATTACGACTTGATGTAAAAAATATTGTGCATGTGAAGCATTATTTTTTATATGCCTATTGGATGTTTCAAATATTAGGTACTCGCGGGCTATATAGTCAGTTTCTTTTATCGTGTTTTAATATTGCTATAGTCTAAACCAGAAGAGATACGAATATGATTAAATGGACAAAGAAAACATTACATTGGTTGAAAAATGTACAGAAACTCTCAATTTTATTGAGTTATACAAGGATAACCAAAAATTCTACTTTTGATTTTTTCCACATATTTCAAGAAATATCAAAAAATGGAAAAGGAAAGTTTTATTGTGTCTAAAAATTGCTGCTATACTTTACCAATAAATCTTCGATACGACGTTGAGTCTTCACGGCCACCATCGATTTATTTTTTAAATATGTCAATATTCCGTTTTTTGATAATTCTTGAAATAAAAATTCTACGTGGTAAAATCCAAAATAGAATATTTTTTGCCCATGTATAACTCGAGTCCCTATAGATTTTTTTTGGACTAATATAATGCACTCCAAAGTAGTTTATTAAAAAACAATCAAAAAAATAAAAAAATATATCGATTTCAGTTAAAAAAAAATGTCGAACCTGCCTATTATCAATTCTACATAAATTCTACTAAACACCCTCATTTTTCTTAAAAATCTACTAATTTAGTAGGAAATTTAGTAAAAACGGTAACACTGTAAAAATTGTGTGTATCGTGAATACAGCGCAGCAGCGGGCCAGGGGCGAACCGTTCTTGCCTACTGACGTCACACGGTATAGTCTCGCGCACAGGCACGTTTTCCAGCCTCTCGCTGATTCTTGATTTTAAAATGCTTACAGCGGACGTAAATATTAATATTTTGCGCTCAAAATTTTTTGGATCGTTTTTAAATAACAAAATCTCTCGATTTCATTAAAAAAAAATGTCGAACCTACCTACTGAGGGGTCTAGACCTAATTTCGAATTAAGTCACATAAAAAATCAAAATGACGGACCTCCGGTATCTTGGGGAAAAAGGAACGTAGAGAACAAGGAATTTTTATTTTTGAAAATTATTCTAGAAATTATAAATGCATATATCATATAACATTATTTATTTATACGTTTTTATTACAATATATCTTCTGCTGAATATATAAAAATAACGATAAAAAAATTTCCGTACAGCTGTGACTATCCGAGGTGAGAGAGAAACGATCGTTTACACTCTACTATCAGCGACGCACTTCGATTTTGGCTGTCAAAATTATTTTTAATCGTGGAACTTGCGCCTTGGTCTAAACCTCTTAAAAGGTGATCAGATGTTATTAAAAAATAGTATTTATGCATAAATTAATTTTTTTTTTATTTTATTAGTGTTTTAATTACTCGACGGCCGTTTTTCACGGAAAACTCAATTTTCTTAAATGGGAAACATGGTGAGTGAGCCATTTGGTCTTTAAATTGGTGGTTTAATTATAAATCAAATGATATGCATAATATCGGAATAGTTATTAAAAAACATTGTGAAATTAAACAACAGTCAAAAATTTCGATTCAAGTAATTTTTATTTTTTACAGCCAAAATCATTTTTGACATATGATTTATAAGTATTCAGTTTTAACGTCAATTTGAAAGAAACCGGAAGTCTACCATTTTGAATTTTTATGTCACTTAATTTTAAATTAGGTCAAGAATGACCACACCATGAAGATATGAACTTGGTTCGACCTCCTGAGTCACCCGGTATATGATATCTAGAGTAGTATTTTACTAAATATTTAGCAAAATCAGCAATGTGGTTTTCAAAAAAATCAAGAAGAACACTTTTCCCAACAAAGCTAAAAATACTTATCGATATCAACTATTTTTCGTGAAATAATTTATTTTGTTGAAACAAACAACCACAAATGTTTTCAATATTTTTTAATTTACTGTTTTGGTATAAAAGAAAATAGTATGCAACAAGTGAGTAAAGTGATACTTTTTTCACAAATGTGAATGTTGTCGCACGAGCCAAAGGCGAGTGCGACAATCACATGAGTGAAAAAAGGCACTTTACAGACTAGTTGCATACAATATTTTTTCTAGCACCATAATTTTTATGCACAAAAATAGATTTCGCATGCAAGAGGTTAACAAGCTATTTTCCAAAATCTTGAAGTTCACCAGTTGATTTCTGCCACATAGAACCTTGGCAAGATAAGAAACGTAAGAAAATTGCAAAAAATGTGTTGCACATGTAAAAAAGTTATTTTGAAAATTTTATTTTACTTTACGCCCTAGTGAAAAAAGTAAAACTTTACGCACTCCTTCGCGTGCGTAAAGTAAGTATTTTACGCACGGTAGTAGAAAATAGTATATTACATAACGAGTGAGGAAAGTGGCATATTGCGCACGAGTGGTAGTTCATCACGAGCCGCGTAGCGGCGAGTGCGGAACGTAACGAGTGCATGAAATCCACTTTCCAACGAGTTTTGTACACTATTTTTCCTACGACCAACAATATTTTAAGAATAGTGTATTTGGTTTTCTCATATGACACGATTATTTCTGGTGATGTACATTCACATTCGCTATCACTATCAGCTTCCATTTTTTATGTAAGAAATCGAAATTTAAATTTTTTTGTTTATTTGCTATAAAGTAGAATAATTTAAACTTTAAAAATATCTTTTATAAAAGTACCTAATTATTCTGTTCAGAATTCACAAAACATAGAAACAGTAATTTCTTTAAAATTTTGACATAAGCCTACTTTATTATATTTCACCTTTATAAAAAAATAACCTTAGCATCAAGCCAATTAAAAAAAATATTTTAAATAATTTTTATACATTTTTTACTTTAATAACTTGAAAAATTTGCAATTTTAAACCTAAAATTAATTTTGAATTACAAATTTAAGAATCGGGTTAGAAGATGTATGCAACACACAATACAAAAACGTCTTATGTGTTGCATACATTCGTTTACATTGAAGTTGTTTCATAATTCATATGGTCACTTACATAACCTTAAAATAATATTTCAAAACATTTTAGTTATTAGGTGGTCGTAGGAAAATAACAAGCAACTATTAGATCAGTTTTAAAATGGTAAGTAAAATTTATTATGTATGTACATAAGTAGCATATTTCGTCCTGTTTTTAATAATTCATTCAAGTGTGCGTTATAATAACACGCAGCGCGCTTTTATAACACACGACTGGTATGCGTCTATGTTGATATGAGACACTTTCCAAATATCAAAGCAGTTGTGCTATTTGTAGTTTTCATAGGTGGTCGTAGGAAAAAGATTTTTTAAATCATGTCTAAATCTTTTATTTCTTTATATTTATATAAATCGTGTTGAAATATATTTACAAGTATTTAATAAATAAATATATGACTCAGGTTTGTTTAATAAAAATCGAATAAAACATTAATATTATTTCAAATTGTCACGCTAAATTTACTTGTCTGCGAAGTGCGACCTCTAGCTGAGACATAGGAACTTTTTAAAACACTTCGGCTATGTAAACACAAGTGCAATTGGTACTCAAAGGACAGCTGGATGTTATACTTTATTACGTGGAAATTTCGGCGATACCAATTAATACGGACTGTAAATTGAGGAAAGTAAAAATATTAAAAAACTAGTAATGAAGCAGATCACGCTTCACGGTCATATTCACAACGTGTTTTAAGTTTTTTCTCTATGGAAAAATGAAAAAAATTGATTTTTTTCCGTTGATTAACTAAACAACTGTATCCCAAGATCTAATCAGTTCTTTCTTGACCTGATAGATTCTAAATGCAAAAAACCAGACGCTTTTATTTAATTTAGTTTTTGAGTTTGAGTGCGGACTAACTTGCTTGCTTATTTGCTTGCGAACGTCAACATTATATATACATATTAATCAGCTCTATTTTTGGATTTTCCTCCAAAGGCCACTGATTTAAATTGAAAATTATATTCGAAAACATTCTCAGTAAGGAAAATTAAATCGATAAGAAATGCATTATATTTTAAATACTTGTTATTTAAAAACTTTCAATCGATGTGTGAAATATCTACCAAGAAGAAAAACTATATTTAAAACTGTAAAAAAAAGCAAATATTTCCAATCCAATAAGCCACTAACTTTCCTAAAAATATTATAACATCATCCTACAGGCATTATAGAAAATGAAGAGAATTATATTTACGAATTCTTAGCATTATCTTACTAGATGAAGCTACCCGTTAGAAAATTTGAGTTAATAACGTCATAAATATCAATAAAAACAATACAAATAAAAGTACTAAAGGATATGATACAAGCAGTGTCGTTTTAACTGAATTATCATATAGAAAAATAAAAAATCTAACATAAATACTTGAAATGAGAGGATAGTACCGATTATATTATCATTCAATCTAATGCCGATAATATCGAAGTTATTGGAAAACTTGTAATGTGCTCAGTACGACGAAAGTAAAACGAAAGTAAATGATAAAAATTAAAAAAATACTTTCACTTTGAATCAATTATATGAGTTAGATCTATGTCAGTCAGTCTCTTTTTCTTCTCGATTTATAATAACTGGTATAACATTCTTAATTTCGATTAAAATATTTTCGTTTTTCCAATCGTCCAAAATAATTCTTTTAATTTTTCGAACAGAATTAGCTTAACGCTGGGTACAAACCTTATCCAAAGACTTTGCGATACTAGACGAAGTTTTTTTTTGTTTTTATAATATCTATTATGGACGCCAATAAGGAAATAGTAGATTCTGTAACAAGGTTAGAATGAAAAATTCGACACGAGTGGAAAATTCCGAACGCGAGCGTCAGCGAGTGTGAGGAACCACGAGTGTCGAATTTTTTCTTTCTAAAATATAAACTAAGAAAATTACAAAACAACAAACTGACTTACCATAGAATAAGTTTATTAGTTTATTAGTATTTCGAATTTGGTGTTAACTTTTTAGGCCTGAAGATGGATGATTAGATGAAACTAGGTGCCGTTTACAATTGTATTAAAGTCTTTGTGGTACCTGATTTTGACTTTCATTTCATGATTAAACATTGGACGACATTTGTATATATTTTTTCTTGTTTGTAAAACTCACATGTTTTCATTGTTTTATATGTTTAAATTAAATTAATAATCATACAGTACACTTTACAATATTTATTTCTCCATAAACCCCAATAGATTTCAAATTTGATTTCTCCTGAGTCAAGTTTTTAGAAACGGTTTTCATAATTCTTATATTCCTAAATGAAGAAAATATCAGTTTCTGAATTCCCACAGTCCGAAAATGTAAAAAAAATCTATTCGGACGTCTGACTGTCTGTGTGGATGTAAACACTATAACGCTCGAACGAAAGCTCCGATCGAGTTCCGGTTTTCACTTTACTAGTTAATTTTCTCCAGGAAAGAATCCTATTGAATTTGAGCAGAATCTAGCTTGCCCTTCCGGTACTCGCTATACAAATTAGTTGTTAACTTTTTCCAGTTCAAGGTTTTAGAATTTTTTCCATGCATAATATTACCCTACATGTATGTGAGAAGTTTGGCCAGGATTGCACTAGCCATTCCGGTTCCCAATGGGCCGAAGTCCCGAAATGATATACTACCGTTTGAGCGTTCCTAGAATTTTGATAATTTTGTTTATTTTCCTGATAATATATCTTTATTCAGCGAAATTGTTAGGTAATGTCGAAGTATACCTATTGCTATATTCGTTTTGACAAAATTAAAACAAATTTATAAAAGAGCTACGACAGGACCGTCATTTTAAAAGTTATTGTCTCTGATGATGTTAGTTGTTTCAGATAAAACGTCATTAAAGTGTCAAGTGTGAATTTTAATTTTAACGATTTATTAAATTTGTAATAAAAACAACATTAAAAAAAAATTATTTGATAGTGGCCGCTAAGACACAAAACGTCGTATCAATCATTTATTAGTACAGTTTTGTAGTAAATTTGAGATACAATAATACTTTCCTTTTTGATATTTCTATTAATAAAAATTTTATTGGTAAAAAACCATAAATAGCATTTTTAGTTCTCCCTGTATAACTCGAGAAGGGCGAGAGTCCCTGTACATTTTTTTCAGCCAATGTAATGTTCTTGAAAATAATTAAATTTTTGTTCATTTAATCGTCTTCGTATCTCTTACGGTTTAAAATATAGCAATGTTAGGGAAAGTAAAAATGTAATATAAATTTTATAAATCAATTTTAAGAATCATTTTTTAAACCTGTTCTTCAAATATCTAAAACGCTATTTGGCACGACGTGACGTCACTTCGTTAGTAAACAAGATAGATTTTTGTTGTGCTGAGTGCTATTTTATTGAAATCTCATCATAGAAGATGGTTTCGTAAAAGCAGAAAGTACTTACTAATCTGCTGGTGGCGAATTTTTAGCATGCAATCCTGATTTCTCTTCCGCCGAGTTGAGGAATGTTAAAACATCAATAAGTATGTATTATATAACAGAACCCATTTGAACAAATATGATTAAGAATCGATATGAGTTTGGAATTATTTACTACGGCAGACAGCGTGTTAACGCTGCTTAAAATTATCGAAGGACACCTTAATACAGATTATAAGGAATTAGTGTTACCACAAAATAAATCAAATTATTTAAGTGAACTGTAAGGGCTGTTTACTCACCCATTTATTAGAAAACCAAAATTATTAATTATTACATTTTATTACATTATTATTATTAGAGCAACTGCTCTCACTACTACAAAACATATTTATAATTTATGTAGACTCTCAGAAAATTATTAGACTATTAATTCTTAGGATGTGGTCAACCGCTTTTTATAACGTCGAGACTGTTGGAATACAATGATGTTTCACCCTATATATTATCTGTTATGTTTTATTTATTTTATCTAGTATGTTTGATATTATTAAATATATGATTAATGTCAGTTTTGAATAAAAAATATAAAAATATATTTCTTCAATATCGTCTAACCCTTCAACAGGTTATGGGCCCAGGAGGATTGTAAGCGAAATATGGTTGATAAATTCGTTACAACAATAACAAAATTAAATAGCGAGAACTATCTCGTGTGGAGTTTCAAGTTGAAACTATTCCTTACAAAGGAAGGTTGTTGGGATGTTATCGAAGATCCCCTCCCGCACCTAGATCAACGAAATGCTGAATGGAAGAGAAAGGACTCCTTGGCATATGCTAATATTGGCTTGTTAATTGAAGACAATCAGCTTACTCATATTAAATATGCTAAAACAGCGAAGGATGCATGGGAAATTCTAAAAAAATATCATCAACAGTCAACACTATCTAATAAAGTATATTTAATACGAAAGATATGCAGAATCCAATTATCTACAGACGGAAATATGGCATCTCATATGTCTCAAATGTTGGATTACATAGACAAATTAAAGGGAATGGGTGAAGAATTATTTAACGATAAATGGATAATAGCTTTCTTACTAAATAGTCTTCCTATAGAATATGATACGTTAATAACTGCATTAGAAACAAGAAAAGATGATGAACTAACGTTGGATTTGGTAAAATCTAAACTCATTGATGAATGGTCCAGAAAAAGAAATAACCTAAATAATAAAGAAATTGCAATGAAAGTATCAACATCAACATCTTCTGAATATAAAACTACCAGCAGTAATTGTGAATTTTGTCATAAATACGGACATTTAAAAAAAGATTGTTGGAAATTTAAAAAGTTTGCAAATAAGCCGAATTTTAATAACTATATAAGAAATCAAGCAAATTGTACTATCACAGAAGATCAAAACAAAGAATGGATATTTTTTTCAATACAGGATCGAGATGAACTTAGTTGGTATATAGATTCAGGAGCCACATGTCATATTGCAAATAATAAAGAATTCTTCACTGAATTTTCATCTTCAATAAGAGAAAATGTGTTCGTTGCAAACGGTATTAAATTACAGTCACTAGGTAGAGGAAACGGATACATAGACATTTTAAATTTTACTGGAAACGTTGATAAGAGAAAAATCACCGATGTATTGTTTGTTCCAGATCTGAATGCAAATTTATTATCAGTTCCTCAATTAGTTTTAAAAGGTTTTGAATTATTATTCAAAAAGGACGTTTATATCATACAAAGAAATATGAAAGAAGTTGCCATTGCAGATGTGGTTGGAAATTTATTTAAATTAAGACAAGATAACAATATTATTTCATTACTTAAGAATGAAAGCCAAGATTGTATTCATTCTTGGCATAAGAAACTTGGTCATAGAGATATTGAAGCTATAAAAATACTATATGAAAAGAATTTAGCTACTGGAATAACAGATTGTAAATGCAATAATTTGTGTGAAATTTGTATAAAAGGGAAAATGTGCCGTACAGTTTTTCCAGAAAAATCTGATCATGTATCTTCTGAAAAGTTAGATTTAATTCATTCTGATGTTTGTGGTCCAATGCAAACAGAAACACCAAGTGGTAGAAAATATTTTGTAACATTTATTGATGATTACAGTAAATATACTTTTATATATTTGTTGAAAAACACATCTGAAGTATTTAACAAGATTATATAGAATTTATTGAAAAAATGAAAACAATTTACCAGAAGAAACCAAAAATAATAAGATCTGATCGAGGTGGTGAATATACCAGTGAAAAAGTTCAAAATTATCTTGAAAAAGAAGGTATAACTTTTCAGTATACTGTTCCTTATTCACCGCAACAAAATGGAGTCTCAGAACGCAAGAATAGATATTTAATGGAAATGGCCAGATGCATGTTATATGACGCAGGTCTTGATAATCGTTTTTGGGGCGAAGCAGTAGTAACGGCTAACTTCTATCAGAATAGACTACCTTCGAGATCAATTGATACCACTCCGTTCGAGAAGTGGACGAATAATAAGCCTAATTTATCAGATATTCAGAGATTTGGATCATTTGCGTATGTACTGGTTCCAAAAGAAAAACGTCGAAAATTGGATGAAAAATCAGTAAAACTAAGATTTGTTGGTTTTGACGAAAACTCAAAAGGTTATCGTTTTTTACATGACAATACAATGAAAATAACAATCAGTAGAGATGTAAAATTTATTAAAAGTACAGAAGAAGATACAGCTGTTAATCAAAGTCAATTATCTAAAACATGTGTTGATACTCAAATTGATGTATTAACTCATACAACGGCTAAGTTATCTGATGTCTGTCAAAGTCAAAATAGTTTAGAGAGAGATGAAAATGAACTATCAGAAATAGACAATATAAGTCAAACAAATTTATATCGAGAATTACAACATCAAACTGAGTTCAGAAATAATAGTGACCAAACATGTGAAAATATTAAAATACCAGTCGAATTTAATTCAGAAATTGAGCCAATGGAGCCAAGACGATCAACTAGAATTAATTTTGGTCAACCATTAGACTGGTATAAACCCAATCACGGAAAAAGTTGAGCACTTACGAAAAACGCGATTTTCACAAAAATTTTCACAAATCATCTAGAGCATATAAATATCACTTTCCAAAAAAAATAAATTGCCGCAACCAACATTTAACACCTTTTTTCTTAATTTTAAATTTCGATTTTTTTGAAGTTTGGATTAAAATTATGACACATTTGACGCTTCGAATTGATTTAAGAGTAAAATTATGACACATTTGTTGTTTCGAATTGATTCTGTGTTAACCATTCAAACATAAAATTGTCATTTACACATGCGTTGTTAACTTCACATCATTGTCATACCAGAACCAAGAAAGCGATGTTGCCATATATAAATAATGAAAATGATGTATTTAAAAAAAGACTTAACTATAACTCAAAGCTGAACAGTTACTGTACTAATTTAACTACCTAAGACCTATCCAATTTTTAATATGCCCAACAAGGATTAAGGATGTAAATACAACAATTTTTCTAAAGACAGCATTTGTAGCACTGTATTCTAGATTTGTCTAAAGACAGCGAATCAAACACTTTTATTACATATTTTTGTGTTCTTTTTTCACCAACTGGCCCAATGAACCTATTTTTTTTTCAATTTAATTCAAAAATTACCTCTGCTTCCCGACCAACTGACACAGATCAAAGAATATTATTGCGTTCTTATCAGCTTAATATCAATATCGCTGAATAATGAAAATCAGTTGCTATATTTTGTATCGCACCATTTTTATATTTTGAAAAAAAAATTAAATATATTGTCCAATAAAAACCAGTCAACATAAATCAAAAAAAAGCTGATTTAAGATATTTTACACAACTTGGCAACATCATGTAAGTCATTGTGATGTATCTAAACAAAACTAACCTTAAAAATAATATATTTATAAAAATGAAAAAAGGGTCTTTAATAGTGGTTGCGGCAGAAAATTTATTTTGGAAAGTGATATTTACACTATGTAGATGATTTATACCAATTTTTATGAAAATCAGAGAGTTTCGTAAATGCTCAACATTTACCCCCAATCACATATATGAAGTAGATATTCAGGAGGAGCCACAGAATTATTTTGAAGCGGTGATAAGTAAAAATAACACAGAATGGCTAGAAGCAATGAAAGATGAAATGAAATCGATAGAGAAAAATGGAACATGGGAATTAGTAGATCTGCCGCAAAACAGAAAAGCTATTGGATGCAAATGGATATACAAAATTAAATGTAATAATGATGGAACAGTATCAAAGTATAAAGCTAGGTTAGTGGCACAAGGATTTAGTCAAAAATTTGGAATGGATTACAACGAGATATATGCTCCAGTGGCACGTCATACAACTTTTAGAGTTATGCTATCTATTGCAGCAAAAAGAAATATGTAGTTCAAGGAAAAGAAGCTAAAGTTTGCAAGTTAAAGAAAAGCTTGTATGGATTAAAGCAAAGTGCACGAGCCTGGAATGAAACAATACATAATGTAATGGTAAAAAATGGATATGAACAAAGTTTGGCAGACCCATGTCTATATAATAAAGGTACATTTACGGATTCTTGTTATATTTTAATTTATGTGGATGACTTACTAGTTGCTAGTGAAAATGAATCTATGATAAGTGATTTTCAAAAGGAACTTGAATTAGAATTTGAAATTACTTGTCTCGGTGAAGTAAGTTGTTACTTAGGGATCGAAGTTAAAAAAGATGAAAATGGAAATTTTTTAATTAATCAAAGAAAATATATTACAGAGATTGTCAAACAAACAAATTTGCAAGAAGGAAAACCGTCAAAAATTCCATTAGATCCAGGTTATTACAAACTACAACCGGAGGGAGTTGTAGAAAATACAACTTACCAGAAAATTATTGGGCAGTTGTTATATGTATGTATGAATACACGGCCTGATATATCTTCATCAGTTTCAATTTTAAGTAGAAAAACTAGCTGTCCAACTCAAACAGACTGGAATGAACTGAAAAGAGTAATAAAATACTTGAAGGGAACAATTGATCTACGATTAAAAGTAAGTGATATATATAAGGAAGACATCGCACTAATAGGTTTTGCTGATGCAGATTGGGCAGAAGACAGAATCGATAGAAAATCCAGTAGCGGATTTATTTTTAAAATAAATGGAGGCACTATTAGCTGGGCATCGAAGAAACAAGCAACAGTAGCGATTTCTGCTGCAGAAGCAGAATTTATAGCTTTGGCAGAAGCAAGCCAGGAAAAATTTATGAAGATAACCAAAGTTGTCTAAAAATTATACAGAATGGACAATATAGTAACAGAACAAAACACATTGACACGAAATATTATTTTTTAAAGGATTTACAAGATAAAAATATTTTACAGTATATTTACTGTTGTACTGAACTTATGGAGGCAGACATATTCACTAAGCCAATTGCTGCAGTACGTTTTGAGAAATTAAGAACATTAATCGGATTGGTTAATCATCATTGAGGAGGAGTGTTGGAATACAATGATGTTTCACCCTATATATTATCTGTTATGTTTTATTTATTTTATCTAGTATGTTTGATATTATTAAATATATGATTAATGTCAGTTTTGAATAAAAAATATAAAAATATATTTCTTCAATATCGTCTAGCCCTTCAACAGAGACATGATATGTCGACTGAACACTGCTAGATATGATGAGACTCTCTGAACTATTGGACTGTTTCCCTATTTATAGTTTCAGAAAATTTGTAAGAGGGGATTTGTAACGGTTTTCTGCTTTCCGATAAGAAAACCGACCTGTCCGGCGATCACAGGTATTTCAGCGCTTGTCGCTATTAGAAATATATCTCTTAGAGGGAGATGGCGATAGGGTGAATTATTTTGTACAAACAATACCGAATAACAATCTATTTTTAGATTATGGAATGGTAAAATATACAGCACTGGCCAAAAGTATAAATTAAAATGAATCTTATTGAATTTAAAGGAAATATAAGTTTATTTTGTGAATTGTGGATAATATTCCAGTGAAATTTATCCACCATTATCTCATATTGCGTATGTCATTTTTCACCTTAAAAATGCAATAATCTGTACATTTTCTCACTATTATAACAAAAATAAATTACAAAATTTGATTTTGCGACATTCATGAATTTTTCTTTTCTGTATACGCTAGTGATTACACAGTTATTACGCTTGTTTAAACACGTACTTACATCACAGTGACTTTTCAAAGAAATAAAGCTTAATATTTGCGGACAATAACAATGAATCTCTTTTTCCATTTTAAGTACTACGTGACTTGTTGTTGCCGGTTAGAGAATTACCAAAGGAAAATGTGCTTGCTTTCTAATAAATTGGGTGTAAAATTGTTTTTTTAGTATTTTCCTGTAATATTAAATAAACCTACCTTATAGTTCAATTTTTTCTGCTTAGAACAGGGTAGAGCGCCATAAAACATAATTGTTCGTATTTGGACGAGAACTCGCCTAATATAGCAACTAAAAATATGCCGTTTTTTTCGTGATATTTAAAATATTTATGAGAAGAGCGCGTCTGTTCTACTTTTTCCAATTTATCTATATAAAAACGTTGATATCACTTTTACTAAAAATAATAAAAAAGTGCCACAGACGCGCTCTAAAGAATTAACTACAGAATAAATTGGTGAAAACTGCAGCTTCCTATCTTTAATATTAATGGAGCGCCAGTCCAAAAACGATTTCAGGCAAGACAACATATGGTATTGACGCCTCTTAACCAAGTGGTTATGTTTATATTAGTTAGCACTCGAATCCACAACGTTCCCGGCGTTTTTAGGCTAATATTCTTGCAATGGGACACAAGACACCAATGATAAGGATTATAACTCATTATTAACTTCCAAAAATATTTTTATTCTTTTGCAAGGGTATTCTATTTACTAACCGAGTGATGTCACAAGCCGAGTCAGCATGGCGGCTAGCGTTTCCGCGTGATAATGTAAAATTATTAATTCAAAGTCATGTTTATGGTACTATTTGGTTTCAAAAAATATATAAAAATATAGAGGTTCATTGTCACTATAGTATTCATTTAACGCACTTTTCCAAAAAGGGAATTGTCCTATTGTTACACATTGATTTTTTTAATATAATTGAAATTCTAATGTTCAAAATCTTTTCATTTCATTTACTTTTGTTTATTTTTAATAAAATTTGTTAAGTAAGAAGTATTTTCAATATTTTAAACTAATTATTTTTTATTACTTGTAGAAAAAGTATAGTACACTACTCATGTGGTAAGCCTAGTACACACTCTTTCGAATTACGGTACTCGCTAATGCTAGTACCGTAACCTTCGAAATCATGTGTAATAGGATTCTTACCACACTGGTTATGTAATATTCTATAGCCAAACCCTTTGTCAAGGAAGGTTGAAAGCACTACAAAAAAATAATGTTTAAATATAAGTTTCATATCGCCCATTTACCTAAAATCATACAAGAATTCTATGTACAGTGGATGATTTAATTAAAAATCTACAAGTTAAATTTTAATTTAATTTTTTTTTATTTCACTAGAAATGACAAAAATAGTAACGAACTTAAAAAGTCGAAACTATAAATTAGGAATAGATAAACAATGAACATTTTTATTTTATTTGAATATTATTAAATTTCGTATATTCTAAAAAGATTTTATTTTGAAATGTTTCTATTAATTTTTCAGAAACAAATTCTACTACTCATTCCTTTCTTGCTCGTCGTTTCATCAGCTCGGCCCAAAGTAAAAAAAGCCACTTTGGAGGATGTTGAACGGGGATATATCACTACAAAAGCAAGACTGTCCCCTCCACCAGCACCAAGAACTCTAGCAAAATCGCCTACTCAATTCGGATTTGTCCCGGTAAAAACCGCATCTAACTACGCTCAAAAGGAACCAAAAATAATTTATGCACAACCAGAATATACCCCTGGAAAAAGCCAATATAATACCATTGCTTATTCTGCACCGCAACAGTACCCCATGGTATCACAATACGCTTCTTCGATGCAGCAATATTCACCACAATACTCTCCCAGCGCCCAACAACAGTATTCTACTGACAAACAGTATTCCAGACTACAATCTACTGAAGCAGTACAAAAACAAAAGACTCAAACACAGACTCAAGCGTATTACTCGCCTCAAGGACAGCAAGAACACTATTTAAACAATTACGATAATTTACAATACGTAGCCGATAATTCTATTGATCAAAGTGGCCAGCAGTACTACAATCCACAACAATTATATTACTTGCAGCAGTATCAAGCACCCAGCACTTCAATTCAAGCAGTTGTCGATCCTAAAGGTGAGTTTAACATTATTTTAACATTATTTTCTTTCAACATTATCTCGCCAAAGATATTTTGCTTTGTTTTTATGGAAATAGAACGGGCCTTTATCCCTTTGTAACTCGGTTATTGATCTCTCTCTCTCTCTCGCAGGGCCTCCTAGTTCATTGCACTGAATTCTTGGGTAAACTTGAGAATTCTCTGAACTAGGTTTGGTCCTGTCAGGTCATCTTGTAAATTGGTTGTGCCTAAAATGCCTCTTATTTGCACCAGTGCGTCACAGCCAAACATAATGTGTCGTGCAGTTGGCTACATAAAAAAATCGGTCAAGTGCGTGTCAGACTTCGCACATTTAGGGTTCCGTACAAAATGTAGAATATAAACCAGCTGTGCAGATTCAGGATTGTTAAAGGACTTTAAATTTTTAATCGAACTAATAAGTCAAAAATAGTTGGTAAAAAGATTTAAAGATGTGAAAAGAAAAATAACCTGGGCTGCTATTTTCGTTCTCGTGCGAAGCAGTTCCGTCTACGGAATTTTGGTGTTTTCGTATGAAAAAGAATAAACCGTATTTTGAAGTCACCGAACGCTTCTCGCATACTAATTATTTTTCGGTTGACTGCATCGCATGGTCTTGGTGAAACGAATTTGTAAATTCGCATACTAAATTGAGAGATAGCAAAAAATTGTGAGTGAGAAAGTACTAAAAAATAAAATTCCGTTAACCTCACTTATTATTTCATAAAGTGAATCAAAGTAAAAGTTTTGTGTGTATATCTTTGTTTTTCTTATTGTAGTGGGTTTTAGATTTTTTTTAATATGTTTAATAATGTGATCAATTTGGCCGCTATAGCAGCCTTAGAAGAAGCTGAAATACTGGCAAATAGGCCAATAAGGAGACGTAGTCAACAAATATGTAATCCTTTGGAGGACTTAAGTGATAAGGAATAGCAGAGACAACCACAACTTCCATAAAAACGTTATTTTTGGGTTAAGAAAATTTCAGCTGGCTGTCACATTAAATGAATAAATGACATTTAGCAACGTTGCCAACTCACCCATGCGAATTAAAGTTAGACGAATAGTATTGTTATTCGATTGCGTGACTAAAATACCAAATATAAATGTCAACCGGAAAAAATCCGCCTACGAATATTCGTATACGGATGTATTCACACGAGAACGAAAATAGCAGCCCTGGCGCATGTGTATTCGACGAAGAAAAAGAAATTATGAATATCACAATCCGCATATATACTTAGATATATTAATAAATTTTGAAATGCAACGAACAAATTTGTTAATATCAGCGTAACCGACAAAGATAAAAAAGAAAGTATAAGATGAAAAATGCGTTTTTTTAATAGAACTAATATGATTGCACAGATAAAAATAATAAAATATCGAATATCACAATTCGCATAAATACAAAGGTACGGAACCCTAAAAATGGGAGAATGGTAATGAAAAAATCATATTCATTAATATATTGGTATTTGTTGGTAAAATATACGTAACAATAAACATTATCACCAAATTTCAAGTTGATAGGTCAATGGAAAGTTAAAAAAATACTTCGGAACAAAATTTTGTAAAAAATACTGACTTTGGCAGCTTCTCATGCCTACATTTTGCAATATTTTTTAAAACAAAAAATATGGCTTTTATCTACTCAATGAGCTCTATTCAACGATGCCTCACCCGATGGGGTAGGCCAAAAAATCTTTTCAGCGCCCCCCTAGCTGTATGAGAGCCCCCTTGAAAACATTTAAAATATTTTTTATAGTTTATATGGCTTTGAAGACTCTAGCTTGACAGACGGACGGACGGACGGACGGACACGCGACGGACACGCGAGTGAGAGCAATAGGGTTCCGTTTCGACCCTTTGGGCTACGGAACCCTAAAAAGTACGCAGTCATGGAGACAGAAGTGAAAACTTAAAACTATGAAATAGCAATGTTTTTTTATTCATTAAATTAATTATAGTATTAAAAATTAAGAAAATTCATAATTTGTAAATTAAAATTATTAACATTAGTTTGGTTTTCACATCTATCAGCTCTTCGAGCAATAAGTATACAGGGTGGGTCATGAGGAACCATACATACTCCTACCTCGTATTGAGGCCCCTATCGGGAATATCAAATGACTATTAAAAGGTGGCTGCTTCCATTGTTTAATAATATACACGGGGAGTTGTAAATTTTAACTGAATTTTTTTTTGTTCATAACTTTTGAACGCGAAGTTCGATTTTTCTCATATTTTGGTAAAACACTACTACCACCTAATTAACTGATATATTCAAACTAGAAAAAAATCAGGTCCGGTCTGAAAAAATAAGTTCGTTTTTTTCATATAAAAAATTTCACGCTGTTATGGTTTTTAAAAACTATAATAGGTATTTTACAAAGTTCACAAATAGAAAACAAAATTTGTGTATTTATTTTTTCCCCACACGATTACTCAATTTCTAATAAAATCATCAAATTTGACAATAAATTAAAAGTTTAGCAAAATTAATCAAAATTTTATTTTTTTATAAAAATCGGCTTTCAAAACGTACAAGCTGTTTTAAATAATACTAAAATATCGCCTGTATAATATTTCTTTACCTCGCATTCGAAGCACACTCCAACCCTTCATACCCAATTTCAGCTTCAAACGGTTCGGCAGTTATAGTGGAAGATTACACACAGGCACACAGACAGACCTTACTCTGGAAATGGTTTCAATCTTCTTGGGGGACCTCAAAATGGATATTTCCATCGATATCTCATTTTTTTTACTCGTTCACCGGACTTTTCCTTTGATGGGACCGGGAAAGTAATAAATAATAAATCGTGGAAAATTTAAAACTAGACATTTAAAATAATTTCATAATTTACACATGACACAACCTAAAATGTAGAAAAACGGAATTGCTTCGCCAAAACTCGTATTTTTTACATTCCGTTATTCTATACGATAACCAAATTTAGCGTTAACGTTAGCGTTAGCGGGCGAGGTGTTAGAGAGTTTTAGCACCTAAACCGCTATACCAAAGTTTCCTTTTTCAGTACAAATCGACCGTATCTGATGAACATATTTGTATATAGCCGTTCTCTCCGTCTATATATAAGCAGGCCAACAACTTACCTCATTGGAAGAACAATTTATAATGTGGTTTTATACCATTTTATAAATTGAACTTCGCCTTTTGTTTCTGTCATGCAGAAAATTCATTGTATAATTAAATTTTTTTGTTTTGTATTTTTTTCTTTGTAGAAACAATAAAGTCGTTTATTATTATTATTATTATTATTTGTAGACGGTTGAGCTTTAACATCTGGTCAATTACGAGTACGTTATTTTATGGATCTTTTCGTGCGCCTATTGTTATGTAATGATGGTTAGATTGAGCATCTAGTTTTATTTTATAACGCACCAATATACTTATATGAGATTTCACATACTGTTTCGGGTCCCATAAAGGCGTCATCTATTCCCTTCCTTCCAAGGTTATCAGTTTTCTTATTGCCTCTCACTATGCCCTGATACTCAAACAATAAGTAGTCACATTGTTATTCCTCGCCCAGGTACTAAGTGATTATAAGCAGTAAAATACAAGTTTGGAGTTGTTTTCGTGTGCTTTCAGTTCTAGACAATATAGCTGGATTTATCCTTGTATTCCCTAACTATAGTCTCGGCTACGAAGACTGAAATAGCTTGAATTTCAGCTCTCTCTCCATATATCCCTGCGCCGCTACCACTGTTGCTCTTCGAGCCATCAGTGTACCACATAATGCTTTCTTAGATGTGCGAGTGCTCACCTTTCTCCCATTCCTGTCTATTACTCAAATCGAGAAAAACTGGTTTTTCGAAATGGTACTTTGGGATCATTCCATCAGCAGCTGACAATCTGTCCATGTTCGTTGGAATTTCCCCAATTTCCAATATATTTAAGACGGTATGTTACCAATCTCGCTTCTCTCTTGATTACTATGTCCAAAGGAGGAAGGTTTAAGACTGTTTCCGTAGCCACACTTTTGTGTAATTTTAACCAAACATGAACTAAATTGGACACTAACCACAAGTGTTAGCTAAAACTTTGGCACAAATAAATTGACAGTAACAAATCGTCAGATAATTCAAATATTAATTCGGACAGCAGCAAACTGGATTAAACATTGCAAATAAATCGATTAATTATTTCTAAACAAATTACTTTTTCAACAAGCAACTAACCACAAGGGTGTAGTAAATGCGACGACTATGAACCTCCACCCTTTCTTCCGATTGACATATTCTGCACACATGTTGAAACGTCGTCGAGTACAAAAATTACTATGCTTACATTTTTGTTATTTTTTACCCTTACCTATACTGGTCTACTTAAAACTCACAAAAAAAAGTTTATGCGGTCGGGAGAACTAAATTCCTTATGTGATTTAATATCTCTTTCCCTCTTTCTCTTTCTCTCTCTTTCCCTATTTTTCATTTTTTTCCCTATTATCATTATTTTTTCCATATTTTTCTTTTTTTTCCATATTTTTCATTTTTTTCCGTAATTTTCAGTGTTTTTTTCATTATTTTTTTTCATATTTTTCATTATTTTTTTCCATATTTTTCACTATTTTATTTCCATATTTTTTTTTCATTTATTTCTCTATTTTTTTCCAAATTTTTCATTATTTTTATCCATATTTTTCATTATTTTTTTTCCATATTTTCCATTATTTTTTTCCATATTTTCTTTATGTTTTCCATATTTTTCATTATGATTATCCAGATTCATTGTTTATCCAAATTTTTCATTTTTTTCTTCATATTTTTCATTTTTTTTTCATAATTTTCATTACTTTTTTTCCATATTTTTAATTATTTTTTCTATATTTTTCATTACTTTTTTTCCATTATTTTTTTCCTATTTTTCGTTATTTTTATCCATATTTTCCATTATTGTTTTCCATATTTTTGATTATTTTTATCCATATTTTTCATAATTTTTTTTTCCATATTTTTAATTATTTTTTCCATATTTTTCATTACTTTTTTCCATTATTTTTTTCCTATTTTTCGTTATTTTTATCCATATTTTTAATTATTTTTATCCATATTTTTCATAATTTTTTTTTCATATTTTTCATTATTTTTTCCATATTTTTTTTTCATTTTTTCCATATTTTTTATTATTTTTTTTTCCATATTTTTCATTATTGTTTTCCATATTTTTCATTATTTTTATCGATAGTTTTCATTATTTTTTTCCATATTTTCCATTTTTTTCATTATTTTTTCCATATTCTTTATTATTTTTTCCATATTCTTCATTATTTTTTCCAAATTTTTCATTATTTTTTTCCACATTTTCCGATTTTTTTTTCCATATTTTTCATATTTTTCATTATTTTTTCCATGTTTTTCATTTTTTTTTTCATATTCTTCATTATTTTTTCCCATATTTTTAATTATTTTTTTCCACATTTTCCGTTATTTTTTTCCATATTTTTCATTATTTTTTTTCCAATTTTTCATATTTTTCGTTATTTTTTTCCATGTTTTCATTATTTTTTTCCATATTCCAATATTTTTTTTTATTTTTCATTCTTTTTTCTATTTTCTAATATTTTTTTCCCTATTTTTCAATTTTTTTTTCGTTTCCTAGGATTGGTTCAAGCACAGCAAAAAAGTACATTTGTCGATATTCTCCCTCGTTTCCAAGATTTTCGGCATTTTATTTTCAAACATTTCAACAAGCAACTAACCACAAGGGTGTAGTAAATGCGACGACTATGAACCCCCACCCTTTCTTCCGCATTTCCGCATAGACATATTCTACACACATGTTGAAACGTCGTCGAGTACAAAAATTACTATGCTTACATTTTTGCTATTTTTTACCCTTACCTATACTGGTCTACTTAAAACTCACAAAAAAAAGTTTATGCGGTCGGGAGAACTAAATTCCTTATGTGATTTAATCTCTTTCCCTCTTTCTCTTTCTCTCTCTTTCCCTATTTTTCATTTTTTTCCCTATTATCATTATTTTTTCCATATTTTTCTTTTTTTTTTCCATATTTTTCATTTTTTTCCGTAATTTTCAGTGTTTTTTTCATATTTTTCATTATTTTTTTTCATATTTTTCATTATTTTTTTCCATATTTTTCACTATTTTACTTCCATATTTTTTTTTCATTTATTTCTCTATTTTTTTCCAAATTTTTCATTATTTTTATCCATATTTTTCATTATTTTTTTTCCATATTTTCCATTATTTTTTTCCCTATTTTCTTTATGTTTTCCATATTTTTCATTATGATTATCCAGATTCATTGTTTATCCAAATTTTTCATTTTTTTCTCCATATTTTTCAGTTTTTTTTCATAATTTTCATAACTTTTTTTCCATATTTTTAATTATTTTTTCTATATTTTTCATTACTTTTTTTCCATTATTTTTTTCCTATTTTTCGTTATTTTTATCCATATTTTCCATTATTTTTTTTTCATATTTTTCATTATTTTTTCCATATTTTTTTTTCATTTTTTCCATATTTTTTATTATTTTTTTTCCATGTTTTTCATTATTTTTTTCCATATTTTTCATTATTTTTTCCATATTCTTCATTATTTTTTCCATATTCTTCATTATTTTTTCCAAATTTTTCATTATTTTTTTCCACATTTTCCGATTTTTTTTTTCCATATTTTTCATATTTTTCATTATTTTTTTCATGTTTTTCATTTTTTTTTCATATTCTTCATTATTTTTTCCCATATTTTTAATTATTTTTTTCCACATTTTCCGTTATTTTTTTCCATATTTTTCATTATTTTTTTTCCAATTTTTCATATTTTTCGTTATATTTTTCCCTGTTTTCATTATTTTTTCCATATTCCAATATTTTTTTTTATTTTTCATTTTTTTTTCTATTTTCTAATATTTTTTTCCCTATTTTTCAATTTTTTTTTCGTTTCCTAGGATTGGTTCAAGCACAGCAAAAAAGTACATTTGTCAAGATTCTCCCTCGCTTCCAAGATTTTCGGCATTTTATTTTTAAACATTTCTTTTTTTTCCCTAACTTTTTCAACAAACGGAAAAATACTTTAAATAATACTTGTTGAGCTATTTACCTACATTATCGCATTTTTCTTTTTTGAATATCTTTCACGGTTTCAGAGATATCGTTATTTTAAAATGATGACATTTTCGGAAAAACGATCCGGGAAAACCCAGAACAAATTTTCAGATTATTTCGATTTTCAATAGGCTTTGTAACAGTTCTTCAAGGAATCATTTTCCAAAATTTGAAGCGATTTGCTCAAAAATTACGACCTGCAGCGTGTTTCCTGTGAAACTAGAAAAAAAGTGGGAAATTCCCGGAAAACCCCGTTTATTCATTTTCCGATTTCACTCATTTTGTACTAAAATATAGTACTCATAGGACTTAAAAAATTTTGAAAATTTCAAGTCGATACATTAAAGCATTCAAAAGTTATTTCATTTTAAAGCTTTGCGTACAACAACCACACATACAGACAGACAGACAGACAGACAGACAGACAGACAGACAGACATACAGACCACAGAATAAAAATTAAGTTGTTCAGAATTTGATGCTGATCATTTCTCCCGAAGATACAATAGCCCGTTTTCGCTTAATTACGAAGATAGGGATTTCATATGGGTTGTAGTAAGCAACTCCCTATGGGGTCGTCGCTAACAAGGTTGCTAAAATGGTGAAAACCAATTTCATTATCGATTCCTCTAGAACTTCTTTCGTAAATTCCGAATTGCAATTACAAATTTGAATATACAGGATGTCTATTTTTACATTAATAAAAAAAATACGTGTCCTGCACCACGATTTTGTAGTGATTTTTAGGATGAAAATATCAGTACAAAAATGTATATCCGGTGGGATACAAAATCTTTTAATTGCTTTAAGAGGCGCCAATACCATATATTATCTTGCCTGAAATCGTTTTTGGACGAGCGCTCCGTTAATATTAAAGGTAGGAAGCTTCGGTTTTCACCAATCGATTCTATAGTTAATTCTTTAGAGCGTTAATTCTTTAGAGTGAAATAATTTTAGTAAAAGTGATACGACTAGCAACTTTTTTCTCTAGACAAATTTGAAAAATATAGCACAGACGCGCTCTTCTCATAAATATTTTAAATATTATGAAAAAACGGCATATTTTTAGTTGCTATATTAGGCGAGTTCTCGTCCAAATACGAACAATTATGTTTTATGGCGCTCTACCCTGTTCTGAGCAGAAAAAATTGAACTATAAGGTAGGTTTATTTAATATTAACCGGAAAATACTAAAAAAAAATTTTACACCCAATTTATTAGAATAGAAGCACATTTTCCTTGGGTAATTCTCTAACCGGCAAACACAAAAGTCACGTGGTGTGTGGGCCTCTTAAAATGTATGTTTACATTTATTTTTTTTTAAGACAATAATAATAATAATTTCCAAAGTCGCAAAAAAGGTGCCAACCAATTTTATTATTGATTCCTACAAAATTCTTTTGCTAGATTCCGAATCTGTAATCAGATTTTTATAATTCCATATACAGGATGAACTATTTTTATGTCCTGCCCTGATTTTAAAATGCGTAAAAAAACTTAACTAATGGGTCCGTAAAGCATCGGAAAGTTTTAAGACCGCAGTTTCACTGTATTTTAACATATAAAAACACGGCTTTACCAGTTCCAATTACGTTTAAATTTTACTGAACGAAGGAAAATTAAAGTTTGGCAGCTTAAAGTATAATGTTTAAAGAATGGAGTCTCCTACTTTTTATTTGTCCTGCAATTAAACCGAGTTTAAAAAAAATAAAAAAAGTGATTTTTAAAATCAGAGATAAAAAGTAGGAGACTTCATTCTATGTATTTTTGTTAGTAAGCACCTTGAATATTTCTTTATTTTGTTCAGTATTTATTAAATCTAATTGGAAATACGATTGAGAAATATATGTCAAATTTATTTGTAATAATGGAGATTTTCGATAATTTCCTGTAATGTCTTAGTTCAAACCCTCTCGAAAAGATGTCATGACAATCGAATTAGATAACAATCATATAAAAACCATGTTGCCAAACTTTTAGAAAAATCTGAACATTAGGTATTTTTGCGGAGCTAATCCTGAACTAGTTCAGAACACATTTAACGATTACAAAGGCCACAAAGGGACAAGTTATTTGCTCATGTCCTATTCGGAATATATTCAGGATTTTTATGTACCAACGCATAAAATGGAACTTATTTATTACATAACCTTTTTTTACTTAACAAAACAAATTAATTAATATTAAATTTTTACGCAATTAATTTAATGATACAGAAGAAATTATTTTTATGGAATATTTGTCTCCAGATTTAGAATATTTGTCTCTCATTAGGGAATATTTGTCTCCCAATAGGCGCTAACAAAATTATTTTTATGGAATATTTGTCTCCACATTTAGAATATTTTTCTCTCATTATGAAATATTTGTCTCTCATGATGGAATATTTGTCTCCCAATAGGCGCTTCTTTTTTGCCAAACTTTCCAGTTTCGCACTGCGTTCGGTATTGCTGCTGGTGATAAGATGTCGATATTGATCATGGGACTCGCGAGTAAACCGAATTTTTATTATTTTTCCGAACGCATCAATCTGTTATCTGCAATTTAAAAAAAATCATTATCTCCAATACCAAAAATCCCCATATACCAATTTTGAACGGAATCGGTTAATAATCATAAATTGCGTCCACCATTTTGGAGTCGCCGTCTTGAATTTAATTATTTTGAAAAAAAAATCATGATCTCATATCCCAAAAAATCCCCAATACCAATTTTGAAAAGAATCGGATAATAATCCCATATCTCGTCCGCCATCTTGAATTTATTAGTTTTGAGAAAAAATTCATAATCTTTAACACGAAAAATCCCCATATACAAATTTTAAATGGAATCGGTTAATAATCATAAATTTTGTCCACCATTTTGGAGTCGCCATCTTGAATATATTTATTTTGAAAAACAAATTCATAATCTCCGACCAAAAAAACACCCAAATATCAATTTCGAAAAGAATCTGATCATAATCACGTATCTCGTCTGCCATCTTGAATTCATTAATTTAGAGAAAAAATTCGTAATCTCCAACCCCAAAAATCTCCACATGGCAATTTTGAAAGGTTCCTGTCCGTCCGTAATGAAATATCTATAAAATATATTTGGGATTTATATTTACGATGACTTTACGTATTTATCGAAGATAAACAAATAGTTAAGATAAACAAAGTTAGTTTAACAGTATTGCCATATCTCAGCAGAGCTTACAGATTTTCTTACTCTTGGAATAAAATTATATTGTATAGTAGGCCAGATAAATAATATGAAATAAAATGTAACTACTAAAACTAGTAAATAATTTGGTCAAATGTGTGCTGAAATAAATCGTAAATAAGACATATTGCTACATCTGTTGAATAATAGATTAATTAAATTTGACATTAATATGACACATGTCACATTTAGTTATTGTTATGAATATTAGAGTGTGCCACTGCGGCCTTAATCTTTTTGAATGGCGATTATCTTCAAGGCAGACAAATATTTGAGAAATTAAACAAATAATGGAATGCTTGAGTGGGGGACATGATTCTAACTCTTCAAATAACTCAATTGTAGTATTAATACACAAATTCAATTTGCCATCGACCAGCTGTCGAATAAACATTTAATTAAAAAAAATTGTTTCTCTACTAGAACCTTTTTTAGTCTTAGCTTTTCATGGAAAAAAGTTTTAAAACAATGACAATTTTTTTAAAACTTTATTTCGTTTTAAAAATTAGTTGCCCTAATTTGAACAAAAAGGAAAGGATCTGGTTCCCAAAATTGGGCTCCGTTTTTTTATAGTACCTGTTTAAATTATTCACCATTATTGAACTATGTTCTTAAGAGAAAAATATTTACTCATAATATATTGTCATTTATTTGTAAACACCTTTTAACTAAATTGCCAGAAAGTACGACAGATGTTTACTGAATAATTATGGCCTCATTTTTTATGAATAAAATTTATTGTTTCAGATGGTTTGCAATATATAATGTATATTCCAACCTACGTCCCAAACCAAGCCACCGACCAGACCCAAAATTATGAAAGTGTAGCCTACGCTAACCAAGACCAAGCCTATCAGCAACCAGAATCTCCAGATTACACTACATACACGGAAAAAGAAACACCCCAGTACACTACTTATACAGATAAAGAAACCCCTCAGTACACTACTTACACAGAAAAAGAAAACTACGAAATTGGAAAAAGCGCTTACACACCAAAGGGCCAGTTTACCGTTAACAGAGAACCGAAAAGTTTATTAGACTCTTACGTACCAAGCTCCTTACAGTTGCATTACTACAAACAGGCTCAAGCTCATCTAAATAGCCTTCAGGAGTCCCAGAAGTACGGTAGCTACAGCCCAGTCGGATCTGACTCCACGCACCATTATAATTTAAGAAATATTCCTTTTAAACCATAAAATTATTTATTATTTGCTTTTAATAAGTCTGATTCTATGAAAAAGCACCGTATGATTATTTAGAACTGCCATAGTTTCTTATATATTTTCTGCCTATTGAAATATTTATTTTATTCTTATCTAGTCTTTTTTCTTTAAGTAAACTCTTCACTTGTAAAATCTTTATTTTTCTTAAGTTACTATTTTCTCTCTTTCATATATTTTTAACATTGCTTACTACATATTATAAAGTTCTATCTTTAAACCTTGGTTAAACTTAAAAAAGGTAAAATTAATGTTTATCAATGACTTGTTAGATAGTGATTTTTAAAGGCATAAATTAAAATAATTGAAGTGCTTCAATTATTTGATAAACAGAGATTAGTAAGTATTGACTGTTTCCTTCTTTCCTCTCTCTGTCTTTGTATAATCGAGATGATTATTTTATATTCACATGAGACAAACTTCATTGTAAGAATTGTATATATATATTAATTTTGTAATAACTTGGCCAGTTACTGGACAATGTCGTTGATGCGCGCTCTGTTTTTACTTACCTATATTTAACCGCTGTTCTGTAAAGATTGATTTACCAAGTAAAATGTTACTTTTTAAATGACTTTTTATTTACCAATCGAAAAATACCCTATATATAAAAATAATAACAGTAATTTAACAAATTAACTAGTGGTCGAAATTCGAACGTAATTCATTAAAATTTAAAGTTTATGTCTACAGGGTGTACCAATAAAAACTCCCAGGCTGGATATTTTGGAAATGAATAGATATTTTTAATTCTGTAAAAGCCACTTTGCACATATTGCCATATAGCACGAGACGTCCATTTTAGGTCTGAACGTCCTGAACCATTTCAGGACGTACTGAAAACGTTTTTTTTACGTACCCAATACCTGGCAAACATAATATTTTTTTTAATTTTTTGAAAGTAATCACCTTATTCATTCAAGTTATAGTAGCAATAACCCTTACTTTACATTATAATAAACTCTTTTAACCTTTAATACCGCTGAATTGCATTTCACACATTTTGCTAAAATGCATTAGTTGCAAAAGTGTGAAGCAGTTCAACGTATTATTTTATTTTTTATAATCAGTCTAGAATTTGATTTTAATTGTAATAGTTCATTTTTATTTTTTGTAAATTAAATAAACTTTTTTAAAAGGTACTCTACCGAGTGTTCAATATAAGTGGCGCAGTCAGTAGGATAGCCAAACGGTGATTAGCGCATATAATTTCCGGTTCGTTTCTACGATTTTTTGGCTATCAGAACTTTGAAGTTTTCCAGTTGGGTGAATTGAGTAGCTCAACGCGAAGACAAGTGCTCGAGTGAAGTAAGAAGCTTTTCGAACAAATATTGAAGAGATCTTGCTGGTCCTGTCCTTAGTAGATGTTGGATTTCGAGTTTATGGAGTGGACACTACTTTTACTGTAAGTGCTTTTTATGTCGTATAGAGAAACCAATTTTATCATTAGTTCTGAAAGTTCAGACGATTCTGATTCAAATCCAGGTTCTAACTCAAATTTAAGTAATTTAAATTTAAATATAAATATTTCTAATCTTTTAAGTTCAAACAATAAATTTAAAATGGCACAATTAAAAAAGGAATATTTGGACATGATTCCCGAATTTCACGGAGATAATGCCTTACTTCCTAGATTTATCGAAATTAGTGAAAAATTAGTAAAGAAATTCTATAATGTTACAGACGTAAATGATTTCCAAAATGAATATTTAATGCCAAGCATATTAGCAAAAATAAAAGGTGAAGCGGCGATAAATATTTCGTCATGTACTATAAGAAATTGGGAAAATTTAAAAGATGCTTTATTAAATACATACGCAGACAAGAGAGATATTTATACCTTAAGTATAGAAATTTCAGAGTTAAAACAGGGTAATGAAAGCCCATTCGATTTTTACAATAAAATACAACATCTTTTAAATCTCCAAATATCACAATTACTGACTCGTTCGAATGCAAACGAACAACTTATCTTAGGTAACTATTTTAGGAATTTGGCTCTCAGAATATTATTACGTGGACTTAAAGAACCTTTAGGTACTTTAATGCGTACTAAAAACCCAGAAAATTTAAATACTGCTTTAAATGTTCTAACGAATGACTTTCAAGTATATATGAGTCAAAATAACCAGACAAAACCAAAATTTTCAAAACCGAATTTCCCAAATAACACTACACAAATGACCAAATATAATCCTCAAAATAATTATCACCAAGTTAATAGATCGAATTTCCAAAATTACTATCCCCAAACTAACAGGTCTAATTTTCAAAATAATGGACCAAATTTTATACCTAATTATCAACAAATAAATAAAAATTTCTCTAATTTTCAAAATCAAGCAAGTACTAGTAGAGAAACAAATATAAATAGAAATACTAACGTTTTTAAACCCAACCAGAATCAAAAATTCCCTAACCCTACTCCTATGAGTATAAACACGACAAACACTACTAGACCTACTCAAACTTTCCAAAATCGTAATTATTCTCAAGGTCCAAATCAAAATTTTAATCAAAGAAAAAATTTCGTTGTTGAAGAGTTGCATAACATGAATGATACAGACTGTCCCCAGGACGACGCTTTTTTAGGAAACTCAGCCTCGGAGAAACAGGAATAACTGAAGTTGAATTATTAAATTTAACTAATAATGAGAGCGAACTACCGTATATAATATTTCCAGAAAAAAATTTAAAAGTTTTAATTGACACTGGCAGTACGAAATCTTTTGTTGTGCCGGAAATTGCTGAAAAATATTTTAAAAAATCATTTATTCGTAAACCATTTCAAGTATCTACTGCACTTGGAGTGCGTCAGGAAAATTATTGCACGGTAATTCCTTCCTCAAGTATATTTAGATATAGCGAACCAATTAAATTAGATTATTGTGTTTTTCAATTTCACGAATATTTTGACTGTTTGTTAGGATTAGATAATTTAAAAAAGCTAAATGCAAAAATTGACTTAATAAATAATGTTCTAATTACACCTCTCAGTCAAATAAAAATACATTATTTTAACGTAAAAATTGTGAGTACGAATTGTATAGTAGTACCCCCACGTACCGAACAAATAATTAAATTAAATATCGAAAATATTGAAAATGGAGACATAATTGTCCCATATACAAAAATTGGGAAATTAGAAATTCCCGAATGTTTAACAAAAGTAGTTAGTAATGAAGCTATTTGCACAATTTTAAATCCGTCAGAATCTTATTACAGGGTAGATTTAAGTTTACCTATAGAAGCTGAAAATTTCGCGGAAAATAAACAACCGACTAATCCCAATCTTAATACAATGTTTACTGACATGTTTAAATTCGACATTTCTAAAGTTCGTACAGAACACATTAATTCTGAAGAACGCAAGGAAATTTTAAAACTAATAAAAGAATATTCTGACATTTTTCATGTTGATGGTAACCAATTAACGTTTAATAGCAAGGTCAAACATAATATTAAAACCACTAACGAAGTACCAATTTACTCAAAATCATATAGATATCCCGAGGTCTATCGGAAAGAAGTCCAAAATCAAATTCAAAATATGTTAGATCAAAATATTATTAGGCCATCCGACTCCGCGTGGTCCTCGCCTATTTGGGTGATTCCTAAGAAGCTCGATTCTACAGGGAGGCCCAAATTTAGGGTAGTTATTGATTATAGACGTCTTAACGCCATCACCATAGGTGACCGGTATCCATTACCGAATATTAACGACCTACTTGATAAACTAGGGCGTTGTTTATACTTTACAACGTTAGATCTTGCTTCGGGATTTCATCAAATCGAAATGGCCGAAGAAGATATTCCTAAGACCGCTTTCAACACGGAAAACGGCCACTATGAATTTTTGCGTATGCCTTTTGGACTACGTAATGCTCCAGCAACCTTTCAAAGGATTATGGACAACATTTTAAGAGGAATACAAAACGAGAAATGTTTAGTATACCTCGACGACATTATTGTCTTTAGCACTAGTTTGCAGGAACATATAGACAATTTAAGAGAAGTATTTCAAAGATTGCGAGAATCTAATTTTAAACTTCAGATTGATAAGTCTGAATTTTTAAGAAAAGAAGTGGCCTACTTGGGTCACATTGTCACACCAAATGGTGTGAAACCAAATCCGGACAAGATAAAAGCTATCAAAAATTTTCCGATACCTAAAAATACAAAACAATTAGAAGGATTTTTAGGATTATTAGGGTATTATAGGAAATTTATTAAAGATTTTTCAAAAATTACAAAACCATTAACAACTCGCCTAAAGAAAAATGTAGACATTAACATTAACGACACTGATTACTCTCAATTCTTTGAAAATTGCAAAACATTACTAACAAACGAACCTATATTACAATACCCTGATTTTTCACAGAAATTTAACCTAACAACCGATGCGAGTAATTTTGCATTAGGGGCTGTATTGAGTCAAGGAAAAATAGGATCTGATCTGCCAATTGCTTACGCAAGCAGAACCCTAAACGATTCCGAAATTAACTATTCCACAATTGAAAAGGAACTCCTTGCAATTGTTTGGGCAGTAAAATATTTTCGCCCATACTTATTCGGCAGAAAAATTACGATCGTCACCGATCATAAACCACTTCAATGACTCTTCTCCTTAAAAGACCCAAGCTCAAAATTAGTAAGATGGCGTCTAAAGCTTGAAGAGTACGACTACGATATAGTCTACAAAAAGGGCGCTTTAAACACGAATAGCGATTGTTTGTCGCGAATCGAATTAAATGCCAATGAAACGCAAAACTGCCAACCCAATACTTCAGAAAATTTATTTCAGTATATAGAAAATTTTAATAATGAACTCGAAAAATCGAAAAATCAGTCTGAAACAGAATCTCTTATAGTCGAAGCTGATGACGTAAGTAATGACGTGGAAGACGAAGGTAATACAATTCACACTAACATAGAAAATCCTGTAACTGGCATACCTATTGCAGATTGCGCAGTTAACATTGGAAAAAACCAACTCATTATTTCAGAAGTAAATTTTGCTCCTGTCGCCCCTACAAACATAAAACTTTACGATAACAAACAAAGAATTCTTGTACAATTCTCAAAAATTAATTTCGAAGAAAATGTCATTAATTTCGTAAAAGAATATGTAGTACCGAAAGTTAAATACCATATTTATTTCGAAGACCCTCTTTACGAGCAATTTAGCGTAACAGTTCAAAAATATTTCAAAAATTCCCAAATTTCATTTGTTAAATGTCCGAAAAAACTAATCGATGTTCCCATGAACGAAATCGAAGAAGTTATCGCGAACTATCATGAAGGTAAACAAAATCATAGAGGTCTAGACGAAACGGAAAGTAGAATTAAAAAATTATATTACTGGCCAAATCAAAGAGCATCAATTCAAACGTATATTAATAAATGCGAAATATGTCAAATTACAAAATATGAACGAAAACCTATTAAACCCGTTTTTAACATTACCCCTACCGCTGTTAAACCATTTCAAATCGTACATTTAGACAGTATAACATTAGAAAACACTAAATTTTTAACTATAGTAGACTCGTTTTCAAAATATGGCCAACTTTATAAATTAAATTCTGCACAAGGAATAGAAGTAGTAAACGGTCTAATTAAATATTTCACTTATCATTGTATACCAGAACAAATAATTTCTGATAATGGCAGTGAATTAAAAAACTCCCTTGTAAAAGAACTACTAAGTCTTCATAAAGTAAACATCCATTTTATTAGCTCACAACATCCCGAATCGAACGGTATTGCTGAGAGATTTCACTCCTCGATTATTGAACACATAAGGCTGTTAAATAATCAAAACGAATACAAAAATGAACCAATAGAACAAAAAGTAAATTACGCTCTACTAGCTTATAATAATAGCATTCATTCCGCAACAAGGTTAAAACCTTGCGAAATTATTACAGGTCATTTAGACAACAATTCGCCTTTTGACTTAGAAATAGAGCAACAACTATTAAACAACTATATTTCAGACCATAAAGAAAAAATGAAATTAATGTATTCTCAAATTAATAAAACGTTACAAGAAACTAAAGAGAAAGTAATAAACAAAGTAAACTTAAAACGTGAAAAATTACCAGAAAAAATTCCTACACGAGTATTTGTGCGTAATAAACAAATCAAAGGTAAAACTAAAAATATCTATCAACCAGAAGAAATAAACACTACAAACCGAGTAACAAAAACTGCCAAAATTAAACCTAGACACAAAAATACTGCTGAAAATATTCATTTGTCCAATATCAAACGTCCTAAACGAAAACCTTATATTTTTTCAGGTGCGTCACAATCGGATGCGCAACAGTCGAAATAAAAGACATCAGCAACAATTTAGGCATTCTACCAATAAATTTGGGGCCTGCCAAATTACAAAAATCCAGCCATACATTCGTACATTTTTATAACTTAAACCCATTAATTGAAGAATATAATAATTTAAATACGCAATACAATCATCTTAAAAACAATATTTCTAATAACACATTTTTTAAAACCGAAACAGAAAATTATATTAACATAATAAAACTCGTTAAATCTAATATACAAGAAAAATTCGACAACCTTAATATTCATATCACTTTGACAAGACAAAAGCGAGGTTTTATAAATGGATTAGGATCTATTCTTAAAACCATAACTGGAAATTTAGACTCACAAGACGGCGAAAGAATAAATTCAATCTTAGAACATTTAAAAGAAAATCAAATCAACTTAAATAATCAACTAAAAATGCAATATTCTGTCAGCCATCAAATCATAAATAACTTCAATAAAACAATTCAAGATATACAAAAAAATGAAATAACACTTAAATCGAAAATATTTGAAATTAAAGACATTATAGATTTTCAAGCTAAAATTGAAAATGTAATTTATTTAAAAGACTTATTCAACGAATTATTAATAATATATAATACAATTCTTGACGTAATGGAAAATGTAGAAAATTCAATAACTTTTTGCAAACTTAATACACTTCATCCTAGCATTATAAAATCTACTGAATTATATTTAGAATTACAAAAAATTTCTTCTTTTTATAAAACTCAATTGCCCTTCGACGTAAAATACGAAAATATTTTAAATTTCGAGTCAATTTTAGAAGTAACTTGTAAAATAGAAAAAAATGAAATACAATATTTTTTATCGATCCCTATCGATTTTAACATAGATTTCGATCTTTATTATTTATTACCCATTCCAACTAAATATGAATCAGAATTTGTCATAATAATACCTAATACAAAATTTTTATTGAAATATCAAAATTTAATAAAACCTCTAAACGACATTTGCACAAGCGGAAAAATTTTCCAATGTCCGAGTCATCTACAAAACAATAATGAACCGGCATGCGAAAACCAAATCCTCTTAAGCGGAAATTCAACTAAATGCCAATATGTTAAAATAAATATCTTAAAGAATCATATAGAAATTATTCCAGAGATAAATCAATTTTTAGCAATACTTCCATTCGAAGAAAAAATAACAATTAAATGTTCACAGGAAACTCAAGTTAAAATTTTAACAGGAATATATTTAATAGAAAATTCACCTTGTAAAATAATCTTTAAAAATCAAGAGTTAGCATTTCAAGATAAAACGTTTGGTCAACCATTAGTAATTAATAAACCAAAATTACATTTTGAGGACATAAACCTGTCATCCATGGAAATAAATCTAGAGTCTCTAAAATTAAAAGAAATTACCTCAAATGGATTAACACCTATCAATGTAGAAGAATTAAAATACCACGTCCCAAGCATATGGACAATTGCCTTATACATTGCCGTAGCTGTAACCATTGGATATTTTGTAGTTAAACGTCAACGAAGAGTCCGTACAGAAAAAATGAAGAAAAATGAAAACAACCCCGAAGAAGGTATCCAGCTTCCGGAAGAAGCCACATTCTAGGGGAAGAGGAGTTATAGTAGCAATAACCCTTACTTTACATTATAATAAACTCTTTTAACCTTTAATACCGCTGAATTGCATTTCACACATTTTGCTAAAATGCATTAGTTGCAAAAGTGTGAAGCAGTTCAACGTATTATTTTATTTTTTATAATCAGTCTAGAATTTGATTTTAATTGTAATAGTTCATTTTTATTTTTTGTAAATTAAATAAACTTTTTTAAAAAGTACTCTACCGAGTGTTCAATATAAGTTTCATGTATGTTTCAATAATGGAAGTAACAAACTCTCCTCCCGTTATTGTCCCTTCTAATTATTGGTGTAATTGGGGTCGGAACGGCGTTCCGGTAGCTTTTTCAAAACCGGAGTACGTTCCGGTACTTTTTTTCAGAACGGATATTTTTTGTAGGAGTTAATTGGCAGAAAGAACAACGCAAGGAAAATGCGTTATGCCCACCCCGGGCGACCTTCCCTCTCTTTCTCTTACTCTCTGTCTCTTTCTGTATTTTTTTTTTCTTATTTAGAATTTTTTTATTAATTATTATTATGTTATAGAGTGTGGGAGAGGTTTTTTTTTATTTTTTCTCGTTTTTTCTCATTTTTCTGATTTTTGCTTTTGTCTGTTTTTTTTCTAGTCTTTTTCGATTCCTCCTCATTTTTTTCCCATTGTTTTTTTTTTTTTTTAATTTATTTCTTTCGTTTTTTAATTTTTTCTTGTTTTTCTTATTAATCTGATTTATTGCGATTATTTGCAATTTTTTTGCCACTCTGTTTTGGAATTTCAATTTTTTCATTTTTTTTTTATTTTTTAGGGTTACAATTGTTTCCGGTTTTCTTTATTTTTTTGCGATTTTTTGCAATTTTTTTTTGCTACTTCTTTTTCGTTTTTTTTGCGAGTTTTAGGTGTTTATTTTTCAGTTTTTTCTGATTTTTTCAATGTTTTCTATTTTTTATGATTTTTCAATGTTTTCTGTTTTTTCTGATTATTTTTGATTTTTTCTCGTTTTTTCTGTTTTTTTAGATTTGCTCTAAACTTTCCTCATTGTTCTGTTTTTTCTTCCTAATTTTTTCTTCTGTTTTCTAATTTTTTCTCATTTTTTCTTATTTCTCTGATTTTTCCGATTTTTCGGTTTTTTTTATTTCTTTCCCATTTTTCTAATTTTTTTTATTGATTTTTGATTTTTTCAAATTCTTTCAGGTTTTTCTCTTATTGAAGAAAAAAAATTAACATTGGAAGAAGAGAGCGCATTGCTATTGACAGAAAGAAAATTGACCTAGAAGAAAAAAAATATAATGAGCACACAAAGCAAATGATAGAAACCCAACAGCACACTATAAATATTTTGCTGGAATTTGTAAAAAAATCAGTTTTGCCTTGTAGCTGTAAAATCAATAGCTGTTAAAAATAGATTGAGCATTGCCTTACTCTTTATTTAAAAAAAATTCCTGTCGGTAGTGTCGACAGGGGAGGTAGATTTCTATTGTCTAAATTTGAGCATCCTTCCCCACTCCACGATATGGTCAGATCGAAAAAAGTTTCAAACAAATACATTTTATAATAATTAGGACATGTAAAAAGTCTAATGACCTGTTTCAATATTTTTAAAAATGGCGGAGATATGAATCTTTTGAAATTTAAAACCCCTCCAGTTCCATCCCCTTAGGTCCGATTAAAAAAAGTTTCAGACAGACTAATTTTATAATAATTAGAACATAAAAAAGGTTTTATGAACTGTTTCAATATTTTTGAAAATAGCGGAGATATAATTTTTTTTGAAATTTCAACCCCCTTCAGTTCCATCCCCGTGGGTCAGATGAAAAAAAGTTTCAGATAAATTAATTTCATAATAATCAGAGCATAAAAAAGTCTAATGCTCTTTTTTAATATTTTCAAAAATGGCGGAGATCTAAATTTTTTGACAACAGCAGTGGACGCAAACCATAGGCTTGGTCTCCATATAATGCATAATTTTCATGATGAGGAAAATACCTGCATCATGGCTCATGAATTCTCTTATGTCCAGAGTAATATTCTTCTTGTTTATGAGCTGGACGACAAATCTGCCTTGTGGTACCATCAATGAAGCCCCAACACTTGTCAACTGCACCTCCCATATCTATAATAGACTGTGCATTTAAATTGTCTAAAAGATGACCATAATTATTGACAATTAAATTGGCAGTGGTTTTAATAATCTGTGCAACTCAGCCAAACGATTTGGATAGCATAATCGTCTTAACAGTAAACACAACGCAGTTAAACCTAAAACAGAACAAAAACACTTGTAAAGTAATTGTAAATTAATGTACCTACCATCTACAGAATTTCTGGTATCAGTAACTACATGATTCGGTATTCCCAAAGCATTTTTAAGTCTTAGCAAATCATTTCGCATAAAACGAAATTTTTTTTTAATATCATCGTCAGTCTAAATTAAAATTTTCATGAATATTAATATTAATTGGTTATCCAATAACATTATGTAAAATTTTTAGTTCGATGTCTTCATCATTTTCACCAGCTAAATAAATTAGCAATTTCCAGTTGTTCTTCCATATTTTAACAAAGTGAGTATAATAATCACTAATAAATAAATCAAAATCACTTTAAAATATTATGCAAAACAATTTTTTCTTCCTAAGAGAATTTACAATTTACACAGCCTTAATTACAAATTATTAGAAGACACCAACAACAAAAAAGATTAATTTAATTACTTGTTAAAATAAAAGCTGAACTGTTGCAATAGTGTCTAAATACAAAAGGTCTTATTAGATGTCATTTTATTAAAATATCTTTTAATAAAAGCTGTTTTTGTCTTTGACAGCAATAACTCTCTAATATCTGAAAAAGTATTTAATGAATTTGAACCAATTTTGTTAAAATGGATTTCGGTTAATTGTCAGAAGAATTTTTGAGATAAAGATGGAAATATCCATTTTGAGGTCGCTGAGATGGAAGTCTATCTGTCTGTCTGCATTCTTCCATGATATATGCCAAACGTTTAATCCGATTCAGCTGAAATTTGGTAGATGGATTTGGGTTATCCGTCGGAAGAACCCATTAGTTTTTGTCCGACATCTGTCAAACGGAAGTGTCACTGTCAAAAAATGACAAAAGCAATGTGTCATGGAATTTGACTTGCAATATGTCATTTGAAATCCCTTGAAAAACTCCAATCAGAACACTCAAAATTATTTCTCCAACTATCACCTGTCAAAAATCAAAAATGTCAAAGTTTGAAACTTTAACATTAATTATCAGAAAAAGTATTCGTTTCTGGATACTCGTCTGGAAAGTTTTGAGGCAATTGTTTTTTATCATTTGTTTCCTGATTTTTCCTATTTTTCTTACTTTTCCTGTTTTTACTATTTTTTTTTTACGTTTTTCCGATTTTATTATACATTTTTCCCATTTTCCTGTTTTTTCATATTTTTGCTTATTCCCATTTTCCTATTTTTCTTATTTTTTACCATTTTTTTATTTTTTCCTACTTTTACCGATCCAAAAATTCGTCCAACACGCCTAGAGAAATATTCACTTCAAAAATAAATTTATCATAAACAAAAGTAAAAACTTGTTTTTATAAAAAAAATTTAAACAGGGTTAGGATTCGAACACACGCCTTCGAGAAGTCTATGCAAAATTTCACTTTCTCTTTCGCGCATTACGCTAAAAAAGGGGTTCGAAGTTTTCTCTTTGCGTATTAATTTATAGATTACAAAAATGACAGAACCGTCAGTTTTTTGAGGTCGAAGTTGAGGAAACGAGGAAAGAAAATAATTGAAATTTTAAAAAACTCTATTTTAATGGTTATAATTCAGCAACAACAGTGGTAGAGAAATAAAAAAATATATTACTTTAATTTCTATCTACCAACAAACATGTTTTAGGCACAACCTGAAAGTTCATTAACATCATTTTTTTATTAACAAGAAATTAAATTTTATAATTATTGGCACAGGTTTTAGTATTTCATGTAAGGACCACATTTTTTATACCATTTGTGAAATACATATGATGTTTGTTAGTAAAGATTAAATATATTTACAATTTACAACAAACAAATAAACATTCTACAAATAAAAATTTACAAACAGTAATAAAAATATTAAGAAATAAATAAAAATAGAAAGTCATATAAATTTTAAAAATCCAATAAATTTACTTGGTATTGGCAATTTGAGGTTTTTAATAAGACCTTCATCATTAATTAAGCTATGAAGGGTTTGGGGAATAAACGATTTAAAAATAGATCCATTTTCAACCTGTTTCAGACAAAACTAAAAATGAGATTACAAATCTAATATTTCTCACATTCTAGGTAGCGCAGTAATAGTATATTGTTTTACAAGTGTTGAAAATATAAGGAAAAGTATAGTGTGTAACTCGTGTGAAAAAGCACTTTTCACACTTTGTGACTTGTGGCACTCGCCTTTCAGGCTCGTGCCACAAACCGTCACATGCGTGTGAAAAGTGCTTTTTCACACGAGTTACACACTATACTTTTCCTACGGCTGCCACTTTATTTTCTAAATTTGCAATAAATTTGAATTTATTTTAATGAGAAATGGGAACTGTCAGTGGTGACAGTGTCCGCATACTAGATTTTATCTTAATTCATTGATATATGTTATGTTATTATGAGTAGTTGTATTGTCATTTTACTTTGCACACTGCGTGTGTAAACGTTTACACACGCTGTTTGAAATTGACGTTTTTCGAGGCAAGTTGACAGTGCGTTTTTGTGTATTTTCTAAGCAGCCGTAGGAAAAATATTGAATCATTAATGGTATAATATATAATAGAAACTCCTAATTTATTTTTATTTCTATACTTTACATTAAATGGTAGTTCCAATGTTCCTCTGTAATGTTCACGTTCTAATATAAGAATATTTATGTTATTTGTTGAAATGTTACTGTCACTACCAATTAATTACTATAATTGGAGAGAAGCGAATGAAATGAGCAGAGCTCCCAAGGAGCAAGTAAAATATGAATCTTGTAAGCCTACTCCTCTTGATCTACTTATTCGATTTCGAAAAATTTAAAAACCATATAATTCAGAATTTGTTGTAGAAAGTTGTTTAAAAAAGTGAAAAATAATGATTAAATAATTTTTTTCCTACGGCTGCTTAGAAAATACACAAAAACGTACTATCAACTTGCCTCGAAAAACGTCAATTTCAAACAGCGTGTGTAAACGTTTACGCACGCCGTGTGCAAAGTAAAATGACAATACAACTACTCATAATAACATAACATATATCAATGAATTGAGATGAAATCTAGGATGCGGACACTGTCACTACTGACAGTTCTCATTTCTCATTAAAATAAATTCAAATTTATTGCAAATTTAGAAAATAAAGTGGCAGCCGTAGGAAAAGTATAGTGTGTAACTCGTGTGAAAAAGCACTTTTCACACTTTGTGACACATGCGTGTGAAAAGTGCTATTTTCAACACTTGTTAAACAATATACTATTTCCTACTACATGGATAAATTATTAACTTTACGCTATGTACAGTTTGTTCAGTTACTACTAACCTCTACGTCATAAAATAACCTAATTTCAAACAATTGGGGAACGCCTGAAACAAATTCAGTCAGTTTGACATTCTATTGACAAAGGTTGTGTTTTTTCTTAAGAAGCGCCAAAATCATGTTATCTTGCCTGAAATGATTTTTGGACGAGCGCTCCATTAATATTACAGATAGGAAGCTACAGCTTTCACTAAAAGATTCTGTATTTAATTCACAGTGCACGTCTGTGGCAGTTTTTTAAATTTATTTTTAATAAAAGTGATACGACTATCAACTTTTGTCTCTAAATTTGAAAAAGTAGTAGTAATAAATATTTTAAATATCATGAAGGAAACCACATATTTTTAGTTGCTTTATTAGGCGAGATCTAGTCCAAATACGAATAATTTTGTTTAGTTAACATTAATGGGAAAATAGTGAAAAAATAATTTTTATACTTAATTTATTTGAATATAAGCACATTTTCCATAGGTAATTCTCTAACTGACTACTGATAGGTTTCCTGCACATCTAGACACCATATCGAACAAACTTTTCAAGTTTTTAAATTTTTTCAACAACCATGTTGAAGAATATCGTTACCAACCAAAACTACACTTTTTTATCAGTCTGCAAATCGCTACAACCGTAACAAACAGACAAACAAAAACGCAAACTCAACGAAAATATATAATAAGGATTTAAAACTTTGTTAATATAGCGCGTGATGCAGTATAATGCGGGTCTGAAACATCACTTTGCCTCGAATTTGGTAATTTGTACTGCTACAATGTAAATTTAAATTTGTTAGCTTAAAATGTAATTTCAATCTTGCATATTATTTGTTTCAAAAAATTGAAATCGGCTCTCTGGAATTCAATTTATTGCTATTCAAAATACTAATGACAAAATTTTTAATTTATAATAAAATTTATTTATATAATTCGCACGCGCTTTAAATTTACTATGTATTCTTAATATTAATAGTATGTAGCCATTAAGTAGTGTTAAGCCATAATAATAATTTAATAACAAAAAAAAAATAAAAATTTTTTTCCATATGGTGCGGAATTTATTTTCTCCACGACCATTACTGACATTAATAATAGAATGTAAACATTCACACTCTAGAATCTGAATATTTATTCTAAAACACTTTCTTCTTATGCATTTCGCATGTATTTTCATTCTTTATCAAGATAAATAATGGATATTCTGTAATCGAACTAAACGATATGGATTGCCATGGACTTCAAAGGTGTCACTGTCAGATACAAAATGGCGACGGTGTAATAATTATTTTCAAACAAGTTTTAATTTAAACAAAATAATGAGTGAAAAATCAAGTGAAGTAGATATAGAATTTAATATCTGAAATTGCAAATTATGCAAAAACATCAATGCACCAGATTTTAATTTCGGTAAGTGTACCATAACACTATAAATATTACTACAATATGTAATACAAATATATCAACAAATAACTTATTGTGTTCAGATTTAATTTAATTTCGATTCATACTTTTTGATCATGGAGAAAATATAGTCTGTTACTGGTTAGAATGAAAAAATTCGACACTCGTGGTTCCTCACGCTCGCTGACGCTCGCGTTCGGAATGTTCCACTCGTGTCGAATTTTTCATTCTAACCTTGTTACAGAATCTACTATACTATATGTATTTTCCTTCGAAAAATACCAATAAGTTTATAATATTACTATTATTGAAACTAGCGTATATTTGATATATTATTTAATTAATTTCGAACCATGTATTGTCGCTTAACGACATCTATTTGACTGAAAATCAATTTACTGTTATTTAAAATAGCAACCTCTCATAGTTGTCGCTTAACGACATCGATTAAACAGACTATTAATCAGCGTCATTTAAAGTAGTACTCTTTTAAATCGTTATTATTGATTTTTACACGCTTTTACACCTGTGTACCTATTCTTGAAATCAAGAGAAAAGTTACTCCCAAAGTAACTCCCTACTTTTTCTATTCCCAGCTTTTTCTCTCGATACAAAAATACCTTATTCTTGAAAAAAAGGAGTGAGTGAAAATACACACATAGTTGCCAAGTGAAATTCAATTTTATCCAATCGCACCAGTTAAATTTCTGACAGCCATGTGACATAAGACATAACTAAAGAATACCTATCGTATTCTTTGACATAACTGTAATGTATTAGATATGGACCGGTGTCGTATTAAAAAAAATCATTAACAACACACAAAAATAAATGCTGGTCGATTACATTTCGCAACGACCACAGACCACAGACCGGGCTCAGTGCCAAGCCCTCTGGTCTGAGCTGGCCACAATTTTAAATTGTATGCCTGAGGGAGCAAATAAAACCTGGAAGAAAGTATTATGAACTCTTCCTATTTCAACCTCCTCCAAAGCTTCCTCCACATCGTCATTCATGAGATTATTGCATATTAATAATTCATTAATATTATCCTTTATATTAGTAAACTTCCCAGCAAAACTCGTAAAAATAAAGACACGAAATACAAACAAAATAAATCGGACCGACAGATTAAATAGTTAGGTTAATGTTTCAAATACATTTCTACTCCCTACAAATTTCACTCGCTAATGACCAATAGAAATTTATTACTCCCTGGGAGAATAAAAGTCCCACATATTTCCATTGAAATATTTCAAGAATAGGGTTATTTTACATTTCAGGGAGCCACGCCTATTTCTATTTTAATTTCTACTCCCTGATTTTCAAGAATAGGTGCACTGGTGGCGTTATTAACCTAAAAATTGGTATAAAACTTTCGACAGATAATAGTTTGCTCAATTCGAACACGGAGAGCGAGAAGACGTGTCTAGAGAGCAGCAGCGAAAACAGTGAAAAGTAGTGTTTTTATTTTAGCGCAGACCAAGGAGGAAGAAATATCCCTGCTACGGCACATATTTCCAGAAGCGAATAAACGAGAAGACTACGATAATTGACAAAGCGAACGGAATTTATAAATTCCATATCGAACAATCGGATTTTCTATGGGCTTGCTTTATTTATAAAGCTCATAGCCTGTTTTTAATCTGACTACTCAGATAAGTGACGAGTATTTTTCAATACTTGTTTCTTTGATAGATAGATTGATAGAACGATCGGATTTCGGACAGGCCTGTTTTACTCGTAAAACAAAAGCCACACCAAACTCTGGTTTTAATATCAGAAAGACAGCGTCAGCTAGCTTAGATACAAAAAACTTGCGGAAAAACCCAAGGTGACGCATCGGTAATTTAGAGAACATTAACCTCTCCGGAAGTTGAAGTACTTTGAATTCTGATAAATTACCAAATAAACAAATGTTGGATTAAATCAAGGTTGGTTTTTTTTTATAAGGAAAAAAAGAAAGAACTACGATTATAAATCAGACCACAACAACAGGACCGATTATAAATCGAGTATCTTTGGGAAGAGTAGCCTACTCTGGGAATCTAGCCCGTTCAATAAACGGTTGGGTCCCCTGTAAGCAAAAAACCTAGTAGAGAAATTTTTAAAAAATCGAACCCCCCATAATAGTAGAAAATCGTGCCCATCACTGAGCACGATATCTACTAGACTAAAAATAACAGTTGTAACGAAGTTACGAATTTGTTAATGATTTAATTCCCTAATCTCCGATCGTATTATTTTTTATTTATTAATTTTTCCCTAAGACTAGACTTGTTATAATTAGTGCGACCGGCAATAGTCCGTAAATAGATCATCGTGAAAATAATGTTGGTAATTGTTTTTGAAGCCGGACCTGGATCTTTATTTTGCTTATGTCGGTTTACCTATGAAACACCCTTGTATATGGTGATATCAATGGTTTATACACAAAATTATAAATTTTGGTGAGACGGCGATAAGTCTATAGACTTACTTAGTAAGGGCTAACGAAGCCATAAATTAAACTAGTGAAAGGAATAATCTCTGTGCGATTTTTCAACACTACGGCCCGGAAAGTCCGATTCGGAAAAACGGGAATTTTTCCAATATTTTTTTTTCAAATTTTTAATTTTTTTTTTCAACTAGCCTCAGGCGATATGGATATCAATCGACGCGTCTTGACTTGCACAACACCTTATAAAAATCAGTATCGACAAATGTGTTTTCCTTTTCGAGATATCTCGAATAGAAGTTTCACTTAGTAGGCGGGTCCAGGATTCTCGAACCCGAAATACCTCATCTTCTGATAGAGCCTTCCTAATAAAAAGCCGATGGTCGAAAGAATTTTCCGGATCGGCCTTACCGATCTCCAGTTATCGTACGCACAGACAGACTTTTTTTGTTTGTTTCGCGGAAAATCAATTTGCTCCACGTTTCATGACATTTTAAGTCATTTGGAACAAAAAAAATTTTTGAAATTTTTGCACGATGTCAATACTGCGGTTTGCCAAACTTCACCAAAGGTGAAGTGTGGGCGGGCCGTAGTAAAAAAGAAGATGAAAGAAGAATTGTTGAGGTTAAAGGTCGAAACTCACCTATCAGCACAGCAACTGACAAGCATCAGATCACCACCGGCGAATTGTCAACTCGACGTTATGTTGTAATTTCATATAACACCTCGGTATCGACACGGCAACAAAACAGCACTGTAACGCGCTTTCTTTCTGCAAAGGGATTTCTTACTGAAAGACGTTGCAATTAACACTCGAAACAGTTTCGGAGTTGCCTCGAGCGCCAACCCTCTCTTAACGTGGAGGATACACGTACGTTACTTAAATAAATAACGTGCCTAGGTAGCCACAGTGAAGAAAAAGAATAACCAGGGGTCGATATTGAAAGTACCCTAAAAGATGGTAGTAATGGTGTATAGTGGGCTTTAAGCACTACACGCCATTTATTCTGGTATTCGGTGGCGACTTTATTTATTAAAATATTTATGATTTTAATAAATGTTCTGTATTTTCTATAGCTTATTGTATTTTTGTATAACGGTATTTTACTGAAATAATTTTATGTCTAAAAATATTTTCTCTTAAATTCTAAATGAATCACTCTGTATTTGAGTCAATTTAATTTATTAGGAAGTTTACGAGGAAATAAAAAAGAGTTAATTTAATTTAAACAAAATATAGACGTATATTGTAAGAATATAAATATAATAAGATTTTTAATTTAATAAAAAATATCTCAATGCCCACCCTCGTGAAAACTAACAGAAAAATATAATGTATCGAAAAAAGTAAAAGTTTCGGTGTTCAGTAAACGGTATGCCTTGTTTTGATCGCTTTTTGTCTTTAATACTTTGTTTATTAAAATGTTGATTCTTTTAATAATAATTAAATATTTATGTGGGTAAAACTAGTGCAACATTCGTATTAAAGATTCGTATATTAAATTTTAGAAAAGTCAACGACAATATAATTATTTATATAAAAAAAAATTAAATAACAACGGAATTTCGGTTATATCTTGGAAAGTAAAAGTCTGTCACAAAGCGTATTCACTACTACTGGGGACAACCTTTTAATTTTCCTTAAGAAAGACCAAAGAAACAACGTAATTCACTTACACCGTTCCTTTTAATTTTTCTATTAGATATAATATTCGAAAGCAAAAACTAATTACTATCAAAATAAAATTAATGATCACAAAAATAGTTCTAAGGCTCTATGGGATGTTATAAATGAAATACAAAATGAGAAACAAAAAAAAATAAACAAAATACTCATTGATGACAAATTAGAATTAACCGAAGAATGCGAAATTGCCAATGAATTTAATAAATTTTTTTTGAATATAGGGACTAAGTTAGCTAATGACATTCCACCCCCAAGCATTTTGTTTCGAAAAAGGGATTCTCCCTTAAATTCACTTTTTCTTAATCCTGTTACAATAAAGGAAATTGAGGAAATAATTGCTTCTCTCAAAAATCACAAGGCGCCGGGCATTGATGGAATTAGGGCTGAACTAGTTAAGGTGACGTCAAATTTGATTTCACCTTTATTAGTACATCTCATAAATAATTGTTTTCAAAAAGGTCAATTTCCTTCGGAACTAAAAAAAGCAACTATTCTCCCTGTTTTTAAAAAAGGTGATAGGAAGTCTATAAATAACTACAGACCTATATGTCTAATTAGCACAATTTCCAAAATTTTAGAAAAAGCTGTTAAAAAGAGGGTAATTGAGTTTATAGAAAAAAATAGCATTCTGTCACAATATCAATATGGGTTTCGCGAAGGGCTTTCAACAGTTGATGCTATAGCTGCCTTAATTAAAAATATTTATGATTCTGTCGATAAATCAGAACCTACTTTATGTGTGTTCTTGGATCTTGCCAAGGCATTTGACACAGTATGTCACACTCGTCTGTTGGATGTCTTGGAGGATTCAGGAATACGGGGGATGGCATTAAATTTTTTCAAGGATTACTTAAGCGATAGAAAACAACAAGTCAAAATTGGTGATAGTCTGAGTGAATTTGGACATATCTTATATGGGATGCCGCAAGGAACAGTGTTAGGGCCCATTCTGTTTAACATTTATATAAATAACCTACTTTTTTTAGAAACGTCTGGAAGAACTATTAGCTTTGCAGATGATACTGTAATAATATATAAAGCAAAATCTTGGAACTTACTTAAAGAAATAGCAGAAAATGATTTATTCCAAATTTTCGAATGGTTTAAATATCAAAAATTGACCGTCAATTATGACAAAAGTTCTTTTGTCCCCTTTACGAATTATAGCTGTTTAACAATTAATAATTTAGATAGGGACACTTATGTCAAATTGCAGTTAGCACATTCAGTCAAGTACTTAGGCCTTATAATTGATTCACATTTACGTTGGAATGAACATATTAGTAATTTAACAAAAACATTAAGATTGCTTTTATTTAAGTTCAAATTTATTAAAAATATATTAAATGTTACTCATCTAAAAATACTATATCACGCTCTGGTTGAATCTCGATTGCAATATGGCATATTAGCATGGGGAAGTACTTCTAAAATTCATTTGGAAAAACTAAAAGTATTACAGAAACGAATAATAAAAATTATAAACGGCAAAAAGCTTTCGTATTCTTCAGATGTCTTATTTCAAGAAACGCGGCTTTTAGATATTAGACAACTATATGTATATCATCTTATATCATTTATGTATAAAAATAAAACAATTTTAACAAATCTTGAACACAATCACCAAACAAGAAACAAAACTAAGTGTCACATACAGATTCCACGGACACGTAAAACTATTGGCCAACGATCGTACAGTTATTTTGCATCCCTAATTTTTAACTTCTTACCTGAGATATACAAGCTATATATATACCATATTAACTCCTTTAATCTTTTCAAGAGCATCTTTAAAAAGTTTTTGTTGTTGACCAGTCGAGGTATGATTAACTCTTTAATAGATAACATATAATAATTTTAATATCCTCTTTATTCTCTATAAATCTTCACTTAACAAATATGCCTAAAGATTGATATCAATTTTGTGTTGTGTACTACAGTAAATTTAAATAACGAGTAGAATAACTATTGGGTCTTAGTCATCAGCTCTTAGTAAGGCATTTGCCAAACCTATGCGCAACCTATGGTCTTCAGTAGGGAATTGGCAATATGTCTTGTTGAATATCTGGTGGCCTTATCTACAATAGAAAATTTTGGTACAAACATATTCAACTGTATAACAATGTATATATTTATATGTTAATCAATAAAATTATTATTATTATTATTATTATTATTATTATTTACGCGACTGTTTACTGAAATAAATCGCGAAAATTTGAATTATTATAATAAAATATTAAATTGAATAATAAAATTCATTTTGATCAACCCAGACAACTCCAATTATAATTTATGCTGAATAAATTATGAAAAGATTACTAAAAAATGCAATGCAATAATAAATCAAATTACATCTGGAGCTGTATATAAAAAAAACTTCATTACAGCACCGCCAAAAAAATTTAGCTTGTTTTGAGAAATATAAGAAGTACGTAAAAAATATTGAAAAATAAAAAATGATTATCGAAATAGAAAAAAATAAAGTAAGGAACTTAGTTCCTAACAGCGATCTCCCCCGACCGTATATTTTTTTTAAGACATACAATACTCATTATTACTACACCTCTCTAGTTATCACTTATATATCATATAAATAATGGTAATTTCGAACTGCTTTGAAAAGTTTTTCTGCATTGATCGTATCTATATCTTCTAACAGATGCTTCAAGAAAACTGAAAATACTGAACTAATTAAAAATACCAAAAATAATTAAATGAATCCTCGGCGTCAATGTTTACGATGATTTTCAATTGCTTTGCTGATAAGTGAGTTTATACTTTCGGCGAGACAGCATCACATCGCAAGCACGTCACCCGCAAAATATTCTCTGACAGAAATGTAAGCGCGTTGAGGCGTCTTTGCGCCGTGTCGATGCCGTGACGGTGACGTTAGGTGAGAGCGCGTATACCTAAAAACACATAAGAAATAAAATGTGCTGGTCATGATCCGTTACTGTTCCCATGCTGTGCTGATAGGTGAGTTTTGACCTTAAGTGTTTTGCGCTTTTGCCTCAATTTCGTTTAGGCATTCGGCATTTTGTTTTTAGTTGGCGTGCATTTTGCATTTCGTTTCAAGTTTCAATAGTTTCAATCAGACAATTATTTTGGTCACGACGGAGCCGTGTATTAATAAGGATGTTTGCTGTAGTTGGGTTTGTCGTTTGTCGAGGAGAAAGGTGGGAATTTAGCTGTAGTTAATAGTTGGTGGCTGACGCCTAAAAAGCGGGAAGTGTTTTGGCCTGAACAAGTTATGGACCCAAAAGGAATTTGACAAACTTTTAAGAAACGAAGGTCAGAAAATAGGTTTCGAGTGGAAAACAAAAATACTGTATGAAGCAGGCAACTAAATTAATGGGTTCTTACTCGCATTTTCCCTGAAATTTACATTGGTTATGCTAAATTTTATATATGGTTTTCGTGGTATTTACACTTAAATAGTAATTGCCTACTGTAACATTTTAGATCATTTTGATGTAGACCGAAAAAAAACCGAAAATAGCAGAATATACTTCTGACCTACAATCTGGGGACGAAGAGAAGCAAAAAAGACAAAGAAGACGGCTAAAAGAGTAGTCATAGTTGTGACGTGCTTTCTTTCTACAAAAGATACTTGCCGTCACTATGACACCCACGGCTTCGGTTTCCTACTAGATTGCCTCGGGCGCCAGATTTTTGGGATGGTTTACTCCACTAACTCTCGATCTACTGCCTCAAGAGTACCAGGGTAGCAACAGATGGAGGTTACGGTAATTCCAGGGGTCTGTTGTCGTAAACTGAATAGGGGAGCACGGTGTAAAACTGGCTTTAATTGTTTCACAGTGCCCAAACCTGAATTTACCGGTTGCTCGGACACACACACACAGGTCAGAACGTTCACTTCGGCCGGTAATTAATTCTTAAAAACGGTATAGACGGAGAACAGTCGGTAAAAAAAGAGTGATTTTAGCGGCTCCCGGCTTTTTTAAACAATTCTCCCAGCCCCACTTAGCAAAGGCCCCACTAAAATTAAATATGCGCGGTAGGCTACGGAACTGACTTGTGTGTTTCATCTTAACAATTTACAAAATTTAAAATCTAAAGAAATAGGAAATCCAAGGAAGGAATTTCCCAAAAATAAATTACGATTATATCGAGTAATAAAATAAGAGGGGTGTCAATAAATTCAAAGTAAAACGGTTGATACAATAACAAAATTACTATTATTTATATACAGAATGTCCCAAAAAAAATAAAAAAAAAATAACTTCGTTACATAGTATCTGATGATAGTGTGACTGTGAAGAAGTAAGCATTTTTTAAAAACCGCCAAAAATTGCAAAGATTAACGCATCCAGGTTTGTTCGAATTTTGGTAATTTTGGAATTTATAAAAAGAATCGGATATTTTTGGTCCATCTACATCTCAAAAATCCGTTAACACCTATAGGAAAAATAACTATTAAAAATGACAGTGAAGATAACAAAAATGCAATTAAAGATTGTTTTACAAAGAAGTTTTAGCCTTCAAGCTTAATATTGTTTATGTATAATTTTTGTTAGGAACTATATCCCTAACAAAAATACGGGGTTATTATATACCTAAACCTAAATATTCGACGTGTTTTCGACATGCGTATTCAACGTTACATTCTACGTACCCTCGACGTCAATGAAAACGTGGATACGTTTATTCAACGTGGTATTGCTGCCTGAGATCTTATGAACTATAAAAGATATCTGAAATCTATTTTCAAACATCGATTCAGCGTTAAATTTCACGTCGGAATGGTATTTTTGAAAACAATATCACTTCCGGTTCTGATGTGGAAGTCTGTAAGGGTATTGATTTTTTTCGTTAACGAGTTCATTTGTTAGTTTTCCATCAGTGACGAAATTATCCGTAGTCAAAAGGTATGTTCATGCTCATACGAATTTCGCAAAATTTGACGGTTTCTGTCAACTGTCAAGTCAAATAAGTCAAAATATTTGAAATTTTGTGTTGTGTTTGTGAATTTTGTAAACAAACTTAACTACAAAAAATAATGGATTCAGAAACAGAACAATTTCTTTATTGTTGGTCCCACACTATTGATAAGAGTACATCAAACTGGGTGCTCGTCACACGAAAATAATTAAAAAATTTATTTGGATCATTCATTCTCATTTCTTGAACTAGGTTGTGATAATCACCATGAATTTTATGGTTTTTAAAAATCGGGCTAACACTACAACTACTTTTTTTCTGCACGTGGAGGCGTCACATTCTTTTCAAAGAATCCAAAGACAATACATCTGATATATTGAAATCAAATTATCCATCGTGATGTCAACGGCATTTACTATTGAACTAAATATATTGAATTTTTATAGATTATATTACGAACATTTACCACTATTGATATCTGTCACATTCTGTGATACTTAATCATCCGAATCCGCAAAAAACAAAATACTTTGATTTATTACAATGTAAATTGTTTTCAACAATTAACTCTCATTATTTTAGTTAAAAATTAAACTATCTATAAGTCTCGGGAGAAATTAACATTTTCTCATTTTTCAGATATTGACAGTCTGTAAACCCTACCTAACATATATTAGCAATTTTCATTTTCAATGAAAACAAAATAAGCCATAAAACTCGGTAGTGACGGATTTTTGCTAACGAATTTAATCGGTAGCTCCAACCCAACCGATCTAGCTAACGAATTCTAACCTTTAAATCCAAATGTTAAAAGTGCGTACCGGTGAATTATACAGGGTGTTCCGATATTCGACCGACAACGCTTTACGGGTGATCGTCAATGTTAAATATGGATTTGTTCATTTACAATAAATAGACGTCTGGACCTACTATACACAATAAAAATATTTAGAAAATAGTTTATCATTGGGCAGAAATAGAAATTTTCGAAAAAATCATATCTTAAATATATAGAACCATATTCTATTATTTGACAGGAAATTTCAGTACCTGCATGTTTTTGACTAGCATAAATACATATTTTAAAGAAAGGAAATTTTATTATAATTAGTGAGGAATTAGAATACAAAAAACTGTTACATATTAAATTAATAGTAACTGTTCAAAATGTTAACCGTTCACTCCATAGCACTTCCTACGTTTTCTCATGTCAAAGCGCACTCTTTGAAAAACTGTTGGGTCAAACTATATAAGCGCTGCAGAAAATATCGTGACTTTTTCTGTAGTAATTATTGTTTTTTGCTTTTTGCTTTTTTGCATCCTTTCTTTTAATTATTAAATTTTAAGTTTTCCTCGGTATTTTTTCAATGCTAGTGTAAGTTAAATAATAAGATATTTGGCGATTTAGGAAATTTTTGTTCAAACAACCGTACTGCCTTCCTTCCATATAATAATAACATGTCGATCATTTTTCAAAAAGTCAAAAAACATGCACTTACTGAATTTTAGTGTCAAATAATAGAATACGGTCCTGTAAATTTGATATGATTTTTTCGAAAATTTCTGCCCAATATTTTTATTGTGTATAGTAGGTCCAGACGTCTGTTTATTGTAAATGAACAAATTAAGATGTAACATTGACGATAAAAAAGACGAATTGTAGACTTCTCTTGAAAGTCAAATATCTCCAAAATTGTTGATTTTAGCGCAACAAAAGTTAATAACTTTTTGTAACATAAATAACCAAAGATTTAAATAAAATGAAAAAATAATCGATATATACAGTGCCGTAAAAAATGGGGGGGCCGAAGTTACCACTAACCAATATTGTGCGCCACTGGATGAAGTACGCCAACCATATTTTTTGTTAAATTTCCAAGCGTCTAAAAAGTAAATCGACTGCCAAGTTTGAACAAAAAATTTAAAACGGTAGGTGAAATATCGCAAAAAAATGATTTTAATTTTTCAACTTTAACCAGCTCTATCTCGCAAACTAAGAATCTTAGGGGCTTATGTACCTAACTTATTTTTCATCATTTGTCAAGGGCTATCACCTGTAAAGCGTTGTCGGTCGAATATCGGAACACCCTGTATAAGTGTTTTTTATAAATTATTTCAATAATTCAGAAAGTTGAGTTGAATATAGATTATAACATTACAAACAATTAAGTGGTAATTTTATCAATATTTTTTACATAATAAAGTAATAAAATAATTCAATTTAAATTATTAGGTCAAATTTAAATGTACGATTGTTTTTCTTAACAATGCATAAATATATTGTATACAAGATTGAGAAGTACTTTGGTAATTTAAATAATAAACGGTTGTTCAAATTTAATATATCGATGTACCTTTATAATATGCAACAGGCGCGTAGCTGAGGCAGTAATCATACAGTGATGCCGATTTGTGGGGAATTTCACATTATTGGACATATTTGCTCATCATTGGGTAATTATTGGGAGGACAAGTTTATTATATATATATTGAAATGTAAAATCCACGGGATACAGGATGGATCACATTTCTCACCTGAGAACTCTTCCTCACTGGGCTGGGTTCAACGGCGCCTAAATAAACGAAAATAAAAAAATATTAAACAAAAATAATAAATTTAACAATCTTCTTTTCTTCTCTTCCTTTGGTCTACCATATCTTGATAATTATTTTCTGTCTCCGCCTTTCCACTGCTACTCTTCCTTCACTTTTGTTCCTATTTGTCGTTCTTCCTCCTCAAATGGTCACTCCTTTCTTCTTATATCTTTGTTTCTTTGTATTTTTTTTAATAAATAATATTTCTGACTTTTTAACAAAACTTTTTATTTCTTCCTTTCAATAACATCTTTTATAAATTCCATTGCTTTTCGCAATACTTGTTATTTACAGTTTTTTTAAATACCTTTTTTTAAACAATTTTTGACAATCTATTTTTTATTTAATCCGTCATCAACAACCACGTTCAATTCTTTTTTTTTCACCCACAGATGTTTACCTACTATTTTTTAATTTTACAATATAATTTTGGTTGACACCAACCCAATTACAAATCATTTCACCTGATAGGAAATGTCATCCAACCTGTCACATGAATTCCATACTTCAAATGGCTTAGCCCTATTCATATTACAAAAATTAGTTTATACTTTTAATACCAGATACCAAAAAATTTCTTTTTAATTTACATTTTTCTCTTTAATGTTAAAAATAAAGAGCACTATTAATTTTAATACCAGTTACTATCCATTTTTTTTTAACTCAACCAACCCTTACTTACTATAATATTTTATAACAAATCATACAAATTTCCTAACAATTACCCAAAATTACAGGGTATAACAAATTTCATAACAATATGTGCAGTTGTTTTACTTTCTCGCTAAATATAAAGAAGAACAAAAAAATTAGTATTGCGTATTTTGTACTTAATACCTGCGCAGGCATAAATGGCTGTCTAGTATAATATAAATGTGAAATATGAAATCTAAAAATATTATAAATTTTAAATTTTGTCCATTGTTTAAATGTGGTCAAATAATAAAGTAATGAAACGTAAAAGGTTAACAAAGTTTTGTCTTAAAAAAATCACAACGGCTAAAATGCAATAGCCATGGTTTTGGCATTCAAATTAAAAAATTATAATCAAAATAAGTTCTTTAAAGAACTAAATACCAAGTTTTCAGATCGTAACGTACAATGTGTTTTTTAAAAAAGTTTAAAATTAATTTTAACAAAAAAAATTTTAAGGGTAAAGTTGGCAGTACAATCATAGTATTTGTCGTAAAAATAATGACTGTAACATTCTAACCGCGCTGGGACCAATGCCTGTGACGGTTTTTTGACATTTAACAAGACCAAACTTCAAGTACGCAGTATCAAAACCCTCCCTGTTATAGTTGTCATATTCAATTTATCACTTCTGCACATGTTATAATAAACCTTTGGCAATATCCTTGGAGTTCAGTCGGTACTGCTGCTTCTTGTAGTGCAGAGGGAAGGTTAATTTCTCGTTGACACTCGTACGTTTTGGACTGAAAAAATGGGTTAATTGCCCAAAACAATTAACATTGTAATAAATCAAAATATTATTAATAGTATGTTTAAATTAGAAAAAATTAATTAATTAATTTTGTGCCGAATACGCTACCTTTATATTTGTGGGTGTTACAGATTATGCAATATACGTCACTGACGGAAACTAACAAATGAATAACTCGTTAACGAAAAAATTCAATACCCTTACAGACTTCGACCTCTGGTTTGTAAAACCAGTTGTGAAACTGGAAGTCATAAAAATCTGAAAATTTATTTTGGAGCTATTCAAGTTATGCTGGAGTTTATTACCGTTGACTGTTTGTTTCTATCTCTTTTCGTTTTTGAGTTATAAATGCGGACAGACAGACAGACAGCGCCGTATTATAATACTTTTCTAAAAACTTTAGGGTTTAGAAGTCTAAAACTTACAATTCATGAGCGGCTGTCGTGATGCGTTAGCTGTTACCAGTGGCGGCTCGTGAACTTTTTAAGAGAGGAGGCTGGACATAAATGGTTTTTGTAAAAATATACTCTTTTCAGCCAGCTACTTCAGTGACAAAATTAATTGTTGTCCAGCAAGAACCAATATGGAGGTATAGTATCTCTTGCCAAAAAATTATTTTGTTCGTTTTTAGTTTTTTTTTTTTGAATTTTTCATATTTTATTTTTTCTTTACTTTTTTTAACTTTTTTTATATATTAACGGAATTCTACGGTCTTCAGTTTGCGAAAAATAATCAATAATACTATCATAAAACGTATCATTTTGTTTTAAGTGTTTTACTAAATCTTTTTCATTAGATATTAAACTAACATTGTATAAACGATTTTAGCCCATTGTATTTCGCACACAACTTTTAATTCGTTTCATAGTAGAAAGTGATCTCTCCCGATGCCGACGTGACAGGAAGGGTGACCCGCACGCAACACGCCTGTGGCGATAGGCTAGCATACTGAGAATGTTGCAATTTCAGCTATTTTTTACGGTATTAACAATTGGACTGGTCGAAAAAACGGCAACTGTGTTGAGCAACACGTGTTTAGTGTTTAAGATATAAGTGGTAATTCTATAACTAGTATGTTTATTTTTAACGGGTGTTAAAATTTTATTATTTTAACATAAATTGTAATTCTGTAAAAATAAAATTAACATATGCGCTAAATTTTCAATCGAATAAACATACGTTAAAAGTAGTTCAAATTAATAATAAAAAGAAGAAAAAGTAAGGTTATGGTTTATGAAATGTCGATTGAATGTCATTCAATCTGTGCTTTAGTGATTCCATCGATTTCATCCATTCTATTATTTATTGTTTATATAAATAAATACAACTTATGGAAAAAAGAAGCGATCAAATGAACAAATTTCAAAAAGAGTTTATGGTAAACTACTTGGAAGGTCAAAAATTAAAATGGATTGCTGGCGTCTCGCAAATTCCTGGTTAATTGATTATTTCGCCTTCTACAACAAACCCATACTTACTACCTATTGACAAAAGATTTACATGGGCTACAAATAAAATATCATTTCTTAACTATTCAAATTACTTATTGCAAAACCCTTATTTAAACTTATATTCTCAAATCATAAATGAAAACCCCAAAATCATGTACCACAATAACATTTATTAAAAAAATTTTTTTTTTCTTTAAGGCAACTAGTTTCGGTTAAATAAACATCTTCAGGCCAAGAGATTAACAGGAATTAAATGTTAATTAAAAATTAGCATGTTATAACAAGGTGTGTTGCTACTAATTGAAGGAGGAGGTAGGATAGTGATGCGGGAAAGGGGGGTACATGAAAAAGTAAAAAATTAAACCCAGGTGGGTAAAAACACTAATTCAAGTAAAACATAATTAAAATAAAAATTGAGGCGTCCCATTGTGACCAAATTCACAACCGCCCCTTTACCACTCAATTTTTATTTTAATTACGTTTTACTTTAATTAGTCAGATATACAAGTTTGAATTTCTGCAGATTGAAATGACTGCAAAAATTCAAATATGTACACATTTAAAGCTGAAATATGGGGTTGTCTTCATCTTAAATTTATTAAATTGGATAAATAACTGTAGAAAGTGTTTGGAAATAAAATGATTTATTTTAAAAGAAAATATTTTACCATACAGTAATTAAAAGGTTAAAATCTGTTTTATAGTGAGTTTCATTATGATACAGATTTTGATTAAGATACAAAATTTAATTTTATTTAATTATCTGAGGACTAGTTAATATAATGGTGTCTATTTTATTCACATATTTTACAGATATACGATACATATAAAAGGTTACAGGTTAAGAAAAATAGAAAAACATTCCATCAAAACCAAGAGTGGCTGTACATGGACAAAATAAAATCAATATAAATGTTTGTGATGCATAATTAGTTATAATTTTTTGAAATTTCATTATACTAGTGGCCTTGGGAAATGTATACACTAGTTTATTTCTTCCTAACAAAATCATATATTTTTTAAATATATCTTTTATTTTATTGGTAGAATATTCTTTATGTCTTGCCGTATATGAATGACTAACTTTTTATAAAAGGTTTTTATTATTATAAGTATAAACACAACAAACTATTACTGCACAAATGTTCAAATAAACTATAAAACTAAATTAAACCACTATAAACAACTATATTAACTACACTAAAATACTAGAACAGACTATAATTATAATAAAAGATAAAATGCCGGTAAAAAGCGGAAAAACCCAAAAAAAAACACGACAACGTTAACCGCTAACGGATAAAAATAAAATGGCTCCCTTTTTTCAAGACGCTACACACACAAGACAGTTCACGTATTCTTATTCTCTTCTCCGATTGGGCGACACTGCAACGTCACGCTACAGATGCGCCCTCAAGCGACTGGGCCCAACACTATAACTTCTATTCAAATAGTATATGAGAGTTAAACTGCTAGGGGGTGTGCTGTGTTTTAGTTCTGCACTGATTTCGTACAGCATTTTAATAATTCGAAACTTTATCGAGCAAGGGAAACTGGTGCGACCCAGTTCGGCAATGGCAAAGTGCATAATTTTATCGATATTCGACTGATGCAATTGACATTTCTATTTTCTAACCTAATTTTATATCTGTATGTGTTTTTAACGAAATTTATTTAAAATGTCTATTAAACTCTTCCTCACTGTCATCACTAATATCTTCATCTTCACTACTACTGGACAATAATAAAGACAAGGGTAACATATTTTAAAAAATTGAAAATAAAACCTAACCTCTAAATCGGCACTGGCTGGCACTGAAAAAAAGTACAGTTCCAAAAAATTCGAACTTTGAACAAGTGCTTCTACCAGTCGAACAACATTTCACTCTGCCCTTGTGCCGAGCAATTCCAGTCGAATACAATAATTGGTTCAGTTCCGCCAGCCGAACAAATAGCACTTAAAAAAGTCGAACTAAATGCGCACCAGCAGGCTAACTCTGTGTACTGTCGTTAGCGACGGGTCGCTATCAATAATAGATTTCTACAAATGTTTACCACATCTCGCTAAGTTCGCACTCTGTGTCACTGTTGCTTTCCATTCGGATTAATTCGGTAAAATATTGTCTTAATAAAAACATTAGCTCTTTTTTTGTTCTTTTGTGTTGTCACTCTCAGTAATAACGCGTTTTGTGACAGTGCAGTGACAGTGACAAGTAATAATACACGACTCTCAGATAAAGGAACTACTAGATATGCCCTGTATATCTAATCTCATTTACAAAATTTAAGCCAACATCTAGCCCTCTCTCTCGGCAAAGTTTGTGGGCGAGGGACGTGAGACGCGCAGAAAAATCTCGTGCAGAGGACGAAATCAACAATAAAAATTGACGCGATGTATTAGACAGTGGCGACGCGAAGAATTATAACTTTTTATTTATTTTAGCAAAAAAATAGAAAATTAAAATTGGGTATTTTACATGTTATTAATATATCACATTTGAATTAAATATGTCGTGAGAAGTTATATAATTTCGATAAAGTTGTATTTTCTGTAATACTGATAAATATATTGAGAAAAGCACCACATTTTTCACATTTCTTTTTCATGGTTAACAACCTCTCAAGAAAATCACTTAAAATAGTTCAAAATGTTTACAAAAATATTTAGTACAACCTACCCTGATAGCACACAACGTCCTTGGGACGTACAATTTATGTCCATTTAATGTCGGAACGTCCATGGACTTAATATGTATGTCCTGTGGATGTTTGTTTTTGGAAGACGTCCACGATATATATCCATTATTTGTACAATTTATGTACAATGTCCATACACCGGATATCCAGTAGTTGTCCGTGATGGATATAATACGGACTATATATAACATATCCATACCATAGTCTTAAAACAGTCCCTCGCCGACTTAATACAGGCAATGTCCAAAACATGTCCGGGACAGACACCTAAGAGTGGTCCTCACTCGACATAATATGGACCAAAAGTAAAGCTCCGCCTGAAAGATGGAGACACTTGCGCTGATGCTTCTTAGACACCACGAATAGTATGGTATATCGCGATTTAAAACATCCTATTAAGTCTGCTCCGAGCTCGCTCAACGAGCATAAACGGTGGCTATTATTCACGTAGATGAAGTTTCCGACACGAGCAGGTGTTGAAATAACAATTTCACAATTACAATTGAACTGGTGTGAATAATATAACAAAAAAAATCACTTTCTCTGACGTCCACTGTACCAAAATAGGACGTTCTGTGAATGTCCATAATATGGTCCCAGGGGGATATCCAATGGATGTCCGCGGCGGACGTTCGAATTCAGTTCAAAGTTGTGACATTAGTGCGTCCCTCGGACGTCCATAGAACGTCCAGTGTACCAGAAAAGGATGTCCTAAGGATGTCCGGAATGTCCGAAGAGGACGTCCTATGGATATCTGTAGGACTACCTTGTGTTATTAGGGTATAACACTAAAAAATAATACAAATCAATTCACAAACTGTAAACTATTTAATGTATGATTTTAAATTATCCTGCTTGAAAGTACGCTTATGGAATCTCTAGAGGACGATGTCAACAAAAGTTAACTAGATGTTGGCTTAATAAAAAAGGATAGAATGCCCTCTCTATATATATATATTTACTCTGAGACTTGACTCGATTCGATTCAACAAATGTCATGATTGACATGTCATTTGTCTTCTGGATCACACTAGAAAAAATATTCATCTTCTCTCTTAATCCTATGCGATTAAATGCAGAGCGACATTTTCTCTCTCTATAAACAACATGTCAGGAGGTGTTGATATGAAACGATCGCATTAGCTGGTTTCGTAGAGATAAAACCATAGAAAGACGCCTTGAAATGGCTTACGGAGTACGAATGGTATGGTTTGCAGGCGATAGTGGAATTCCATTTGACACAGAGTTAGCCTTCAGTGCTACCAGTCGAATGCGTTATTAGTGTTTTCAAATGACGCCTACGTTTGTCTGCAAATACTTCTCATAAAATTGGACAAAATGAATAAGGGGTTCAACATATTATTTACTTAAATTTAATAAAAAAATTAAAAATACGTAGAGCGCCATAAAAACAGATAGTAGATATTTACGATTTTAATGGTATTTTTAATCTTTCTACTTGCCTCACAAAGTGCACTCAAGGGCAAAATAGTATTTCTTTCCGGCAAATTTTTCCCCGTTGGAATTAATCAACTAATTTCAAAATATGCTGCTGTTCTTTCTCACAATATCGCGACATTTGTTTTAAATGCGTGTAAATGTCAAATGGTGTCAAAATCAAAACTGACATAAAGTTTAATTTAATTGGTGAAGTTATTCAAGACAGTTTAACTGTGGCTGTGTTCGTTTATTACGTCTGACTAATCTATCTGCTCGCGATCGTTCGTTAATTCAATCTAGATTTAGAGGTCGTAAATCTGGAACGTTTTTTATTAAAATCAGACTAGTCAGAGGCTAATCTGTTTGCTCGGTTCGTTTTGTTAGATGTAAGCGATTAATCTATGTATTTGAGGTTAATTTTTATACGTTATATTTGTTTATAAAGTTTATGCTGATTTGTGTTTTATATAAAACACAAATATTGCTGAAAGAAGAATAATAGACATTTTCTGCCTACATTTATTAGTTTTTTTTTTGACAAAATGCCTTTGCTATGAAAATAGAACTCATTGATCAAGATGACAAACAATACTCCTTTCAAGTAACTGATGATGATTTTAAGAGAGTGGTTGAAGAGGAGATTTCGGCATGCCCACATGAAACAGGTTTCTCACTCGTACTCTGCAATTTCTGAAAAAAAAATTCGAATGTTTCTGGGTACATTCGAAAATGCCTAAACTGATTATCCGGGAAATTGGGGACAATAAATTCCGAAAAATTTGCAGTTTTTAAAATGTGCACTTTTTCTTCCTCATCACCCTCATCGAACATTAATTCATGTCCTTGAATCACAGTCAGCATCACCTCTTTTAGTGTGAAATTCATTATTACACAATAATAAGAGTCGCTTAATAAAAAAAACACATTTGCAAACCAAATTTCGAGACAAATTTTTGCAGCAAAACAAAACCTAATTAAAATTTGGCTGTCAAGTGTCAATGTCAATCGCCGAAAAAATTTGAAGTGTTTTTTATTTTAAATCTAATCTGACTGATCTAGAGTCACGTGACCAAAAATCGCTCTAATCTCAGATGTAAAAAGCGAACACAGCCTGTGTCGGCTTTTACTTGATGAAAATCCATTATTAAATTTAAATAAATAAAACAACGTTTTACGATTTTCACAAAAATAAGAACAAAAGTTATTAGTAAAACTTCATCAGACTAATATTATTTTCAAGAATATCAAGAAATGTATACTAGTGCTGCGTTCGAGGAGCACGCTTATAACGCTTATCGGTACCAACGACACCCTCATGACATCATTGATTTCGCTGTGAAACGTCATCACTCGCGCTCAAGTCGCTGAGATTTCCGAGGTAGAGCAGCAAACGCTCAAAGTGTCATTGAACGGTGGAATGTGTCATATATCAGACTTTAACACGATTTGAACTAGATAAAAACAACTAAGAATAAAATTACCTCTCTAATATTATGAGGGCTTAATCAATAGCTATTATAACAGTCGTTGAAGCAATTAAAAACTAAAGAGAATTTAAAATAATTTAAAAGAACATTTGTCGAAAAGGCTTAAGGTATTAAAAAAGATTTAAAAGTGGCGAATTGTTAAGATCGAGTTGGTCATTTAATAATAAATCAGTATGTTTGAGTTTATTGATTTCTAATGTTTCTAAGTAATTTAACCGAATGCCTTTACTTTGCGTATGTAAAATTTCAAAATTATCATTAAAAATATGATTTTCATTAATTAAATGATTTTAATAATTTGAATCTATTTTATTCAATGAACATAAAAGATCTTTTCAACATAATATTTAATGATAATTTTTTGTTGATAATTTTGAAATTTTACATACGCAAAGTAAAGGCATTCGGTTAAATTACTTAGAAACATTAGAAATCAATAAACTCAAACATACGGATTTATTATTAAATCTTAACAATTCGCCACTTTTAATACCTTAAGCCTTTTCGACAAATGTTCTTTTAAATTATTTTAAATTCTCTTTAGTTTTTAATTGCTTGAACGATTGTTAATAGCTATTGACTAATCCCTCATAATATTAGAGAGGTAATTTTATTCTTAGTTGTTTTTAGTATAAATTTCTTGATATTCTTGTAAATAATGAAGTTACTGTGTAACGAAACTAGTCACTATTTAATAACTTTTGTTATTATTTTTGTGAAAATCGTAAAACGTTGTTTTATTTATTTAAATTTTATTCAAGACATTTACTTTAGATGCAAATTGTCTGAATAATCTAAAATTTATCTGTTAATTCCAATAGGTTATCCATTATCTCAAATGTGGTCGAAAGATGAGGTAATAAAACACAAAATCCAATACCATAACATATAATTTCATCTAAGTTTAGAAGTAGAAGGGGACGGCAACTAGTTTCGGCATGAAAGCCATCATCAAGCCTATAATTCAGAGTGTCAAGAAAAAGAAAAAAATTTACAGTAGTGGACAAACTTACCAAATAATTTATTAAAAAGAACGAGTACTTAAATTATGGTTGCTACAAGAAGTAATTGTTAAATTAAAATATGTGTGCGCGCACAGGGAAGGAAGGTAAATAAAAGTAATAGATGGTACTGAAAACCAAAAAACGTAAAGGAACATTAGGAAACACAATTTACAAATTTTTTAATTATTGAGAAAGGAAGGTAATCCATGAAATTTTTTTTCTTTTGAAGAAGTACCATAAATGGATGAAGGGTGTTCCAAAGAGAAACAACCTAAAAAGGAAAGTACCAAAGGAGATAAACAAAAGTTTGATCTTATTATTAAGACGAGGTCTTATTGATGGTTGGCCTATTTGCAAGTGCTACCACGATTTTAAGCCCTATAATGGGTATTATTTCTTTAAGTTACCGGGATTAACCGGGCTTTGCGCCTCCATTACTCCTTTGGTACTTTCCTTTTTAGGTTGTTTCTCTTTGGAACACCCTTCAACCATTTATGGTACTCCTTTAAAGAAAAAGTTTTTCATGGATTACCTTCCTTTCTCATCAATTAAAATTTTTTAAATTGTGTTCCCTAATGTTCCTTTACATTTTACGGTTTTTAGTACCAAATATGTACCCCCATTACTTTTATTTACCTTCCGTTCCCTGTGCGCGCACACATATTTTAATTTAACAATACCATAATTTAAGTACTCGTTCTTTTTAATAAATTTTTTGGTAAGTTTGTAATTTTTTTTTTCTTTCTTGACACCCTGTATTATAGGCCTGCTGATGGCTTTAATGCCGAAACTAGTTGCAGTCCCCTTCTACTTCTAAACTTAGATGAAATTATATGTTGTGGTACTAGATTTTGTGTTTTATTACCTCTAATTTATCTGTGCTACTGAGACAAGCGCTAGTGATGGCGGTCACTGAATAAAGTATACAGGATGTCTAAAATTGGAAGGGATAACATTGCTATATCAAAAACCGTATAAGATACAGGAGGTTATCGGAAAAAAGTTAACTATTTTGGAGAGCATTACATTGGCCTTAAAAAAATCTACAGGGACTTTCGCTCTTCTCGAATTATACAGGGAAAACTAAAAATGCTATTTTTGGTTTTTGTGCATAGAATTTTTATTTAAAAAATATGAAAAATAGAAAAGGAAAGTTTTATTGTATCTCAAATTTGTTATAAAAGCGTTCTTATAAATCTTCGACACGACGTTTCGTGTCTTAACGGCCACGATGAAATTATATTTTTTAATACTGACCTGTCTTTTACTTTCCCGACCCACCTCCTAGAAGGGAAAGTATTGTGAACGAGCTAAAAAAAAATTTAGAGATAAAAACGGAAACATCCATTTTCGGGTGCCTGAGACGATTAAGACCATTTCCAGATCGAAGTCTGTCTGTCGGTCTGGTCTGTGTGTGTGTGTATTCTTCCACGATAGAGGCCACACGTTTAATCCAATTGAGCTGAAATTTGGTATAGGGGTTTGGGTTACCGGTCGGAAGAACCCCCCTATAATAACACTGATCTGCCAGAAACATACCATTTAAATACCGTTTATGTTTTTATGTTTCTGACATAGTTGGTACATTACTGCAACGTTTCTAAAGAAACGTTTCTAGAATGATTGCTCAAAACGTTTTAAAAACATTTATATTCTTGATAGATAATAATTATTATGTACCTATCAATTAATAAAACAGTCATATTTAACAATTTATTTTAACAAAAATTTTGGCCATGAGATTTCGTTCTTATTCAAAGAATATTATATACATAATATAATTTTATATTTATTTATTTTTGTAATTTTTCGATCTCAATTTGATAATTTGATTAAATCTTTCTTTTTTTATTTGTATACTGTTAAAAAGAGATGCAAATATATTCGTGCCGGCCCATAAACAATAAAAATCATAAGTTTTAAATTAAAATAAACGTTGTGTCGAAACTGTCCTTGTAGTTTGTTTTGTTTAGGTATTGTATTTTGCCAATCAGGACGGCGGAAATGTATATGAATTTATCAGAAGATGTATAGCTCCCATTTTAGGGGATGACTTGTGCAAGTTATTTTCCTATACAGGAAAAAAAGGAAAAAGGGAGTTTGCTAATTTAAAAATAGCAAAAGCAATTATTGGTAAATATTTTTAACTTGATAAATGCTTCTGCGTGTGTCATTTAATAAAACTATTATTTTATTGCTCAGCTCAGAAACTAGAATTTCAGTAGACAAAAAAGAATAGAAATAAAAATGGGTGATTGGTTGCGGAGAGCTCCAGCAAGGAAAAAGAGAATGGAACTAAAAAATGTCTTGTCATAAAATAATGTTTAAAAAATATATTTTTATATTTGAAATATTTTTTTTTTATATATATATTCAATCAATAAATATAAAAAAACCGATTGTTTTATTTTAGAAAAGAAAATTTTTATAAACGTTTGTGCTACATCCTAGTATGTTGCACAAACATCTTTGTGGAACGTCTCTAGAATGTTACAAATGATGACATGGTCGTTGCTAGAAACGTCTCAGAGACGTTTGAGAGCAAATATAAACATAGCTGGAATGTTTTTAATGTTTTAAGGGTACGTTTCTATAACGTTTATGTAATGATGCTGTGTTATTAGGGCCATTAGTTTTTGTACGACATCTGTCAAACGGAAGTACCACTATCAAAAAATGACAGATGCAATATGTCACGGAATTGGACATGCATATGTCATTTGAAAGCCCTAGAAAAACTCAATTCAGTACAGTCAAAATTATTTCTCCAACTGTCACCTGTCAAAAATAAAAAAATGTCAAAATTTGAAAATTCAGCATTAAATATCTGAAGAAGTATTAATCCGATTAAGCTGAAATTTGGTATATGGGTTTGGGTTATCTGTCGGAAGAACCCATTAGTTTTTGTACAAGATCTGTTAAACGGAAGTATCTCTATCAAAAAATGACAGATGCAATATGTCACGGAATGGGGGAGTTCCCTCAATGTTGTCAACCTAGAAAAAGGTCTACCAACGGGGAACGATTATTTTTTATGAAAATCTACTTCATTATTTTCGCAATGACAAAATATGTGTACAAAATTCTATTGAGCTTTCCAGAATATATCATTAGCGAAATATAATGATTTTAATAAAATCTTACATCTGATTGGTTGAAATTTCGTTGTCAAATGTCATTCGTCGTATGGTGCGTACGGAAAGTACACACTTTTAACACTTTTTGCTCTGGGCTGCTATTTTCTAACTCTTGCGAAAATTTTAGTATACGAGTACTCGTATACGAATTTTTTTCCGATGACAAAAGTTTTTGGTATTTTGGATGCCATGCAAAAAAGAATTCGTCTCGTATAGCTTTAATACGAATGACTGGAGCCGGCAACACTGTCTAAATCCATTTATACCACAAAAATAAAGATATGATAAATTACAAATCATAAGGAACGCTTTTAATATCAAATATTTTATATATTATTGACACTAGTGACAATTACTGATGCAACTCATTGGTTATCTGTCCAAACTATGAACCCTAGAAAATGTATCTACATTGCCCTTTATTTTTTAACGTAATTTTATTTATACTTTCATTACTTTCCCTCTATGCCTAATTTTGAGAGGGCCACAGATTTTTAATTAAAATTTTAATTTTTGATGCGAAAATGAGTGACAAAAAAAGAACAGGGAATATGACATCTAGTCAAAAAACAGAATTAATTAATTTTTTAGATAAAAATCGTCTTCTCCTTGGTCTATTTGCCAATATTTCGGCTTCTTCCAACGCTGCTAAACCCGCTAAATTAATTATATTATTGAACATGTTTAATAATAATCACTTGTTTTTATTCTATATTTTATATGACATGGAAGTTTTGATTACTCATCAACAGTTGAATTTAGTATGCGGATTCATTAATACGCATCCCGTTGACCATGCGATGTATTTCCGCAAAACAAATTCGCCTACGGATATTTTTCAATGCCTTCAAAATACGGTTTATTGCAATTTATACGAAAATGCCAAAAATCCGTATGCGAAAGTCGGTCGTACGAGTTAGAAAATAGCAGCCCAGACGTGTCTTTTAACTATCGTTCTGTTCGAACTAAACCCACTCTATGTTGTGTTCCTTAAGTCCAAGCTGGTGTAAAAAGTTGCAAACTATTTACACTCTATCCGAATTTGGTTATTAAAGTGCGATGACGGCCATATTTGTTTTTATTACTTTTAAATTTCGTTTGTGTTTTAAAGGATAGCGTAATTAAGTTAATTAAATAAAAATGGATAACTACGAAATTTGTTTATCATCCAACAATACCAGATTTAAAGTACAATTAGATTTAGGTACCTACAGAACATTAATAGAAGGTGAGAAAAGAATGTCCATACTAAATTTTAAGTAATACTCGACACTCGGATACAACTACACACAGTATTTTGTATTTTCAGACATTCACTATTTTATTGCAAAGGTAAAAAATTAAAAATTACACAAATCAAAAAAAAATCATTTTACAAATATTGATTTGATTGGTCTGGTTGATGATTTTTGCTATCAACTGTCAGTGTCGACTGTCAGATGTTCCTTTAATATTTTTCAGCACTATTTGCTCGATGGTCATGTGACTAAATAACTACTCTGATCTAAACTGTAACCGGATTGACTTTCCGTACTTAGCAATAGAGTAAGTATAACAGAGGGACATGTTTCATTTTCAGATTATAGAATATTGAAACTACTCACCAAATTCAGTTTAGTTCTACCAATTCTCCAAGGCTGTAGGTCAGTCGCTGAAAATGAAACATGTCGCTCTGATATATTTACTCTATGACGAATGACATTTGACAACGAAATTTCAACCAATCAGAAATAAGATTTTATTAAAATCATATTTCGCTAACGATATATTCTGGAAAGCTCAATAGAATTTTGTACACATACTTTATCATTGCGAAAATAATGAAGTAGATTTTGTCCAAAAATAATCCTTCCCCGTTGGTAGACCTTTTTCTAGGTTGGCAACATTGAGGGAACTCCTCCATTGGACATGCAATATTTCGTTTGAAAACCCTTGAAAAACTCTATTCAGAACAGTCAAAATTATTTCTACAACTGTCACCTGTCAAAAATAAAAAAATGTCAAAAGTTAAAACTTTAAAATTAAATATATGAAAAAGTATTTGTGGATACTCGTCGGGAAAGTTTTGGGGCGACACAACCGATTTTTTATTATAAAAATTGATAAATCGTCAAAATTTAATATCAGTGATATATCGCACTTGTCATTTTAACGACGTTTTGAATTACGCTCCTGTTGTATTTCTTTTGTAATTTGTTTTAATTTTGTCATAATGAATATAACATTATCCAACAATTTCCAAAAACAGTATTTTTAAATCCCAAACGTAATCCATATCTCAAATGTGGTCCAAAGTTTAAGGTAATAGAGCACAAAGTCAGGTACCACAAAATTTAATTGACAAAGTACTAGCAGGCAACTAGTTTCGGTCACTGACCATCATCAGGCCACTATTAAGTACTAACAGGGGAACAAATAGATCACATAAGTGATAGACCCATTAAGGGTAGAAGATAAAATTAAGAAATAAAATTGTGTGGGTACTTGAAAAATAACATGAAATTTTTAAAAGTTAAACATTGAAAATTATTTATATAAAAAAGGACCCCGCAATAATCTTATGGAAATTGGGTTTCTGTCAAGTTGTCTGAATTTTTGATATGTTGTAGATTTTGTCTTCCTGAACAAAAGTCCTCCATGGGCACGAAGTGCCAAAATGAATATTTTGGCAGCTATGGAGCTGCCAAAGCTCCCCTGACCCGTTGCAAAACTATTCATTTTTAATACTATTTGCATATTTTAATTACTCTAATATACAGGGTAATGTTTTTGAGGTCACTGGATTCAACCTTCATGTCAAATTGGACAAATTGACCGTTGACAGCTGTCAATACACTGTCAACGAAGAATAGAAAAGTAAATATTCTCTTTTCACATTGAGATTTTGGGTTCTTGAGGTCGCTGAATTCAATTCTCATGCCAGATGGGAAAAATTGACAGTTTTACAGCTGTCAATTCACTGTCAAAGCAGAATATAAAAGTAAATATCCTCTTTTCACATTGAGATTTTGGGTTCTTGAGGTCGCTGAATTCAATTATCATGCCAGATAGGAAAAATTGACAGTTGACATCTGTCAATTCACTGTCAAAGTAGAATAAAGAAGAAAATATTCTCTTTTATTATTGAGAGTTTGTCAACTACCACCCAAGCAACATAGATTTATCCACGATATCTCTGAGAGGATATAATTAGTTTCTCTTTTTATAGCTGTAGATAAATCCAGTTTATATTTTCAGGTCCCTACTTGTCATTTTTGAACAGTTTCTTAAACGCCCTGTATGCATGTATTAAAAATTATTACTATGTTATGTTTTTTTTATACGTTGGTAAAAGAATTAAGAAAAATTAAGTCAATTTCATTAAAGCTAAAATAATTTCATTGTTTTAAAATACAATAATTCAACAAAACTATTATACTAAATTAAAAAAATACAAACTATAACAATTGCTCAAAATGTCCTCCATTTTGGTCTATAGAAGAAGCATGCGAGAAATACAGAGAAAAAATCCAAATTTAATCCGAAAATCACTCCGAAATATTTTAATTTATTATCTTATTTTTGTTAAATTTCGATTTAATTCTTCTTAATTTTTAATACATGCATACAGGGCGTTTAAAAAACTGTTCAAAAATGACAAGTAGGGACCTGGAAAATACAAACTGGATTGACCTACAGCTATAAAAAGGGAAATCAACGTAGTTAATAATTATTTAGTAATTTTAAAATGAGTATGGATTCAACAGTTTTAATAATTTATTATTAAAATTTAATAATAACCACTTTTTAGTGTCTGTTCTTAAAAACTTCACTTTAAGTTCAAAATTTAAGTAGTTAAATTGTCTGCGCAAAAATTTAAAGCCCAATTTTTAATTTAGTTTTTTGCGCTCTTTTCAAATATGCAAATAGATTTTGAAAATTTCAATATACAGGTTGTTGTTTCAAGGTCACAATTGCTTTCTATTTTTTTGTTAATCCGGACCTGGATTTTTCTTGTGATTAGTAACTGGCTCATTTGGTTTCTGAATAAGTAACATGTGTACCAAATATCAAAGAAATGTACGGGGTGATTCGATAGTTATGGCCCCAGGAAGAAATTAGCAAAATCGATAAAACACCCTGTATCTCGGTTACAAAGGCCGCCAGAGCCAATAAATGTGGTATATCCAGAACCGCCTCGGTGACCTCTATTCGCGTTTTAAGTATTTCCGTTTCCCAATGAAACACCCTGTATAAATATTGTACAACTCTCAATGCAAACGACCACGCCAGAAGCACTGCATACGAATCTTACATAGATCTCAACAAAAGCAGTTGACGTGAACTTCCTAAAGAACTCGCCAAAAGGCTATATATGCGAATTTCGCACTGAACTCGCCAGAGGCACTGACTGCGATGATCACACAGTTAGCTTTCATGTGATCTCACAGAGACCTCGAAATGAACGATAAATGAGAATTTCCCAAAGTACTCGCCACAAAATTTCATAGGGAACTCACCACAAAATTTCATAGAGAACTCGCCACAATATTTCGCACAGAACTCGCCAGAGTGTATTGTTCGAGAATTTCCACGTGAGCTGTCGCTAAGACCTCGCTTAGAATATTCCGGCGGCGGACATTTGGAGGAGATATAGAGCTCTCGATAACATCTCAGAGAAATAACAAAAGTTGTCACAATTTCCTAAACACAGCTCGCCGAGCTATCTTTAGGCCCTCTTGGTGTTGGGCATTTTCTCCAATTCTAAAAAGAATTGAATTTAGTTAGTTGGCCAACATAAACTCTCAATGTAAAAGGAGACTATTTACTCTTTTATCTTTGTTTGGCATGATAATTGAATTCAGCGACCTCAAGAACCCAAAATCTCAATGTGAAAAGAGGATATTTACTTTTATATTCTACTTTGACAATGAATTGACAGCTGTCAACTGTCAACTTTTCTAATCTGGCATGATAATTGAATTCAGCGACCTCAAGAACCCAAAATCTCAATGTGAAAAGAGAATATTTACTTTTCTATTCTTCGTTGACAGGGTATTGACAGCTGTCAACGGTCAATTTGTCCAATCTGACATGAGGGTTGAATCCAGTGACCTCAAAAACATTATCCTATATATTAGAATAATTAAAATATGCTTTTGACATCTGTAAATAATATTGAAAATGAATAGTTTCGCAACGGGTCAGGGGAGCTTTGGCAGCTCCGTAGCTGCCAAAATATTCATTTTGGCACTTTGTGCCCATGGTGACTTTTGTTCAGGATGACAAAATCTACAACATATCAAAAATTCAGATAATTTGACAGAAACCCAATTTCCATAAGATTATTGCGGGATCCTTTAGCAAATAGCTAGTAAATTAATGAAACAAGCGGGTTGCTCCCAATGAGATGGTTGTTATTTTTCAAGTACCCGCACAATTTTATTTCTTAATTTTATCTTGTACCCTTAATGGGTCTATCACTTATGTGATCTATTTGTTCCCCGGTTAGTACTTAATAGTGGCCTGATGATGGTCAGTGACCGAAACTAGTTGCCTGCTAGTACTTTGTCAATTAAATTTTGTGGTACCTGACTTTGTGCTTATTACCTTAAATAGTATTTTTAGTTTTCCCTATTGTATAACTCGAGAAGGGTGAAAGTCCCTGTAGATTTTTTTTGACCAATGTAATGATTGCCAAACTAGCTAATTTATCCTATTTAACTGCCTCTGTATCTCTTACGGTTTCTGATAAAGCAATGTTATCCCTTTCACTAGACATCCTGTATATAGGTGTGAAAGTTATGAAATAAAAACTATTTTTTTAAATCTTGTACCTATAGGTTAAAGGGGGGGGGCAAAATTTAAAATGAATAAGAAAAGTCTACCTATCATTTACACAAAATAATTATGTAATAACAATATGTAGGAGTGATACGAAAAAGTTATTATAAGATGAAAATAAACAAAAAATTATATTAAGCAATCGTAAAGCATTTTAAAAATGTTGCCAAAATAATTGGGCTTCTCCCTTGTATACTTTTATTTATTCAGTGCAAAATTATGCATTCAAAATAGAAATCTATAAACATACATATAAACAAACTTTAATATATACAAATCGTATAAAAAAATTACATGTGAAGTAAATCAAAAAAACCAACAGTTATAAACATTTTCATCATCAACTTAAAATAGATAATTAAAAAAAATCAAAATATGTGATGGACAACAGTTTTATATTTAAATTTAAATCTTATCCTTGAAACTCAGTACATCGTAGATATAAATAAATTTACCTCTTAAAACACTAATAAGAAGCAATTTAAGTTAATTTTTTTCTACAAAAATAAACTTCTCGATTTTAAAGCCGCTTTTGGAGAGTTAGCGCCCGTTATCCTTAACCAGGATTTCGAAGGAGTACTCGTTTTGGGCGAGTCCATGTTGAAAGAATAATCCAAAGAGGAATTCGGAAAGTCTGATTTCGTTTTATGTTGATCTTTTAAAGACGTCCAACTAAAAAAAAAACACTCAAAATGATAATACTTCTTGAAAAGTGAATATAAATCCAACCTATAAAAGAAAACTCACCTTTCTCGTTCTTCTCTTGAATACAAACTAATTGTGTGATACCACCTATAAATATTTGGATATTTCTTATTATCTAACTTAACTTCGGAATACCATAGAGCGTTAAATACTTCACAGTCTAACTTTGTGGGATTATCTCTGCAAAAAATTAATATAAATTAAGATTTGTTGTTATATATTATAATTTTGTTTAAATCCTCTCTACTGTTGTAATCGATTTAAATGTGTTGGGCATTATTAACAATCGAAATCCCTTATCCCCCTCTATTTGCAACCAAAACTAGTAAAAATATTTGTTTTCATAATTTTTGACTTTACCAATCGTTTCTTAATAGTCCGTTTCACCGATTTTTGGTATACCTGTTAAATTTTTTTTATAATAAAATATATAAATAAATACAAATCGGTGTCATTGACAGTCTATGTTTTGGCAAGGATATTTTTAATTAAAAATTATTTAATTACTTTTTTTTACCGGTTACGATCATTCTTTTCCTTGATAAAATTCGTCTCAATCGAAAAACAAAATATAGAAAATGCCACACCATGGTTGACACCATTTTCCATGCAAGAATACCTGTCTACCAGGTATAAACAGGTAAACTGATATTAGTCCAGTCTGTAGAGAGAAAAGGGTCTTTTACGACGTAAATTTGCTACAGGATGAAAAGTATACTAAGTTGTAGGCAGAGATAAAACTAGCATGCCTATATACTTTTACACACGAAAAAAACTTGCATAAACAAATTAGAAAGTTCCAAAGTTAGTGAAAACATGTTTTTCGCATCTACAATATAAGTATTCAATACTTTTTTTTGGAATTAACAATAGCTTTAATTTGAGCTATTCCACGATTAATTTGATTAATTAGTTTATTAAAAAATAGCGAAGAACCGTCAAAAATGTCGTTTTTTGCAATGATATGATAATAATTATTACAAAAAAAGTTTTTTCATATTATTATTTCTTTATAAGGTTTTTTGATTCTGAATCAAACAAGCTATTGCAAGACTGAATTGGTTAATTTGTTGCTGAGATATTTGATATTGTTTATCCCAACACCCTAAATGTTTATTGCTCTAACTTTTTTTTCTATGAACATTTTAACTTCTATAAGGGCTCATTCTCTTCATTGAGACTTATATTTTTAAAAAATTTTTGAACCAAACAAAAAAGTAACATTTAACCCTTTATTTATTGCTTTAAGAAAAGTGTACTGTTTTTATTATAAACAATTAGATCTGGAGCGCCCCATGTACATCGTATCATTTTTTAACTTACAAATACATTGTTTATAACAATTAAGAAATAAATTTTAAGACATTCGATAGTCAAATACCTATATTTTTTGAAGTGTATATTTAAAATTAAAAAAATTGTTCTTTATCACTAAAAACATTGTGTAAATTCATCGGTTTTCTCGGGCGGTAGTGGTATGGAGGTCAAAAACTGATCTCGAGAATTCGAATCGGCGGAGTGCGGAAAAAATAGATGTATCTCGGATTTTAGTCTTTTTTTTTAAATCTGGGGTAACTCGGAAATTTATGAACAATAGCATTTTTTTTAATGATAATAAAAAATAATCAAAATTATAAAAATTATTAAGTGGGAATTTTACTATTTTTTATCTCAGTAAATAAGCATTTTCAGGGAAATTGGCAAGAGTACAAAAAGTCCTATTTTTTGTCGAAAAATAACTAAATTTTTTTCAAATCGATCGGAAGAAATTTTTTTAATTTTTTTTTTTTTTTTTGATAAAATAATATTTTTTTAATTTTATATGTATTTTGAAATGGCTGGTCATCAATACTCTCCGTTGCGATTTTTTCACTATTCGATTAGTGCGCTTGTCTAAAAACTTTTTTTTTCACTTTTAGCGCTCTTCGAACGAAATTTGAAGATTTATTATGCCATTGTTCATTAAGTAAAACTGCAAAAAAACATAAACTGGCCAAAAAATGAAAAAAATTTCCTCCGATCGATTTGAAAAAATTGACAGTCATTTTTCCACAAGTGGCTCACTAATTAGACAATGAAAAAAATCGCTAGGAACAGTATTGATGACCAGAGTTATATTGTTAAAATTCCTCTCATTAACTATGTATAATCTAGTTCTTAATAGCACCTATTTAGATAAGTAGAACATATAAGTAGAGGGTCCTGACCCAATTTAGCAGTTCCAATCGAACAGCCACAGCGATCAGAAGTGTCTTGAGAGAGCAGAACAAATTGTGAAAGTAGTGTTTTATTTTTAGCAGACCAAGGAAGAAGAAGTATCCCTGCTACGGCAAATATTTCCGAAAAACCGAGGAGCGAAGAAGACGAACGCTACGATAGATACAAGCTAAATAATAAGAGAGGAGTATTTTTCAATACTCTTATTTTATTATTAATCGAACGATCGGACTTCTTACGGACTTGTTTTACTTGTAAAACTTATAGTCTGTTTTTTGTCCGACTAACTAGTTTTTTTGGAAAGATCGGGCTTGTTTTTCGAAACCTATAGCCTGGTTTTCTCTCGAAAAGCAACCAAAAACTACGACTCTAAGCTGAATTGAGCTTGTTTTTCGAAACTAAAGCTTGATTTGACAGTGAGTCACAGCAATCAATAGTTCTTTGACCTCTCTGGGCCTATTTGTGATAGGATCGGCCCGGTCTGGTAAAAATTTTATTTTCTGGTATCTGGGCATTTTTCTTAGGAAATCTGCCTATAGATTAAAGAAAAGAGAATTTTGAGAACTAAAAACAACGAGTTAAACCACGTTTCGTTTGCTTGCAAACATAAAAACGAGGTTAAAAACTTAAAATATCAGTTTTACTTGGTTCTGGGCGTGGCCTTAGAAGTAACAACTGCTCCATTGGAACAGTTAATTTCTTGGGAATAACGCCCGTTCCTTTTTGGAACTGTTATTTCAAAAACAAAGTCTCGAATTACTTTGTGCTTTCACGAGCATAATAAAAAATTCGAGACTACAACAGAAGCTTAATAGCGTTTAGTTTGCTGTAAAGCAAATCAAAAACGCTGTTAAAAAACTTCTAAAATCGAACGAACCTACGACTCTAAGCTAAATTGGGCTTGTTTTTCGAAACAAAAGCTCGATTTAACAGTGAGTCATAACAATTAATAGTTCTTTGACCTCTCTGGGCCTATTTGTGATAGGATCGGCCCGGTTTGGAAAAAATTCTATTTTCCGGTATCTGGGCATTTTTCCTAGGAAATCTGCCTATAGATTAAAGAAAAGAGAATTTGGAGAACTATAACAACAAGTTAAACTACGTTTGTTTGCTCGCAAACAAAAACGCGGTTAAAAACTTAAAAAACTAGCTTCTATTTGGTTCTGGGCGTGGCCTTAGAAATAACAACTGCTCCTTGGAACAGTTATTTTCTTGGGAACATCGCCCGTTCCTTCTGGAACGGTTTTTTCACAAAAAAGCTTCGAATTAATTTACGCTTATTTGCTTGCAAATAAAAGCGCGAATAAAAATTCGAAGCACAACTTAATCAGAGGGTTGCTAATTTCGGCTTGCCGAAAGCAGTAACCTTTTTTTTTTTCAGCACTAATCTAGATTGCTGATTTCGGCTCGCTGAAACAGTAATCTTTTCTTACAGCTACCGTCTCTCTATTGGCACTGCGCGGAGTCGACGTATACGGTAATACGGTTGAGCTCTGCGGGTGACAGTCTGGGAAGACGCGTCTACAAGTGCTTACTCGGCATAAACAGATCGGCGGCAACTACGACATTCCAAATTGGGTGTCTCGGCTTTTTGAAAGCCGGTCTGTTTTTCTCGAGTGGGTAAAGAAGAACCTACTACCAACCACTCCCAAAACCTCCTAACCATGGCCGGCATCGGCCCCCGGAGATCCTCCAGATCTAATCCCATCCCCCCATCTGAATTCCCCCCTTTAAAAAACAAAAAAAATCCCAATCCTTCTTCAAAATCCCCCTTTTCTACTGGTGCAATACCAAAAACAATTCGTACCCCTCCTCCCTCCACAAAACAACTACCCAGCCTCCCTTGCCTCGATGAGGAAAACTTCGAAGCTTTCATCAACCTTTCCCAAATCCTCAAAAAATCCAAATCAAATGAATCCCCATCCCTATCCAATCCCTTCTCAAAAATCAATTCCCCCAGCTCTAACAAAAATCCCATCCCATCCAATGATGCCTCTACCTCTACCCCTACCTCCTCCTCGTCAAAAAATCATTCCTCAAAAATTCCAACTCCCAATCAATCCAACAAACCTTCCTTTGCCGACATGGCCAAAGCACCTACTCCCCAAACCTCCCCTTCACATTCCAGATCATCCTCACCTGTAAACCAAGCAGCCTCCACCTCAACCAGCTCCTCCAAAGCTCCCCCATCCTCTTCCCTCCCATCCTCTTCCTTACCAACATTCAACTTAAGAAACCTCCCCCAAAACCTTTGTTCCCAAAAGGAACTGTACCTCTTCCTAAACACCCAGGAGCTCCTCAGAAATCAAATTGACTTCCTAAAAGCTAATCCTAACGGCACAGCCCTACTCCGCCACACCTCCCTAACCACCGCCGAAGTCCTCCTTCAGAGGATCAGGCACTCCTCTGGCCATCCTGAGATCACCATGATCCTCCTAACCAGAACCAAACAAGCTCCCAAACCTAGACAACCACCTACACCCAATTTCTCCTTCGTAATGAGGGGTGTCTCCAAAGACGCTACGGAAGCGGACATAGACACCGTCTTTAAGGAGGCGAAATTCCCAATAGTCAAATTCTGGAGAATCACCTCCAGAGCCACAAATCTCCCAACTTCATTCCTAAGAATCCTTACCTCTTCGGAATCCTTTTACACAGCCTGCATCTCCTCAGGCATCCAAATGTATGGTTTACACCACAAGTGTGAGCCATCAAATGCTAACCCCATCCCCCCAAAACCCAAATTTTGCACCCAATGTGCATCAAACGGACACTCCGCGGCTGAATGCCGCAACCCCACCAAATGTTCAATCTGCGGTGATCTACACCGATCTTCCGCATGCCCCCAACCTCAAACACCAAAGTGTGCCAATTGTCAAGGCAATCACCCTGCCTTCTCTTCCAAATGTCCCGAAAGGACCAAGGTTCCCGAAAATCCCAGCGAGATTGCCCCTGTATACCTCCCAAAACCTCCCACAATCCTTCCTCTTACCCCAGAAATCCAAACCTCTATCTCCTTACTAACCACTGTCCTCATGAACCTCATCCCCCATTCCAGAGACCTAATCTCCAAAATCCTATCTACCCAAATCCAAATCCTTTTTAACCATAACCTTATCATCACTGGCCTCGGCAACGAGGTTAGGACCACCTTCACCCCAATGGAACCAACTTCCTAAAAAATCCTACTATGGAAAGTTGCACAGTGGGAACTGTTAACTGCGCGGGATTAAACCGCAAAAGAGCTTTACTTAAGCTCTTACTCCAGCAACAGAACCCCCAGTTACTTTCCATCACAGACACCTTGGCCAGGACCTCCCCCAATTTCACCGGTTACGGAACTCACCACTCCCATCGATCCCAGTACTGTCGTGGAAACGGCATACTAATCCGTAACGGAATACCTTTCATTCCACACGTCCTACCTCCCCAATTCGACACCTTGGATGTGTGTGCGGTAGATGTAGTGGTTCAAAATATAACCACTACATTTATCTCATACTACAACCACCCTAGACAATTCCTATCTGAAAATCTCCTTGATTACTTCTCCTCCCTCCCTCGTGCCGTTCTCCTTGGAGACCTGAATTCCAGACACACTCAGTTTGGGGATCACGCCTCCAACGCGAATGGCATCACCCTTTCCAATCTCCTAATCGACCTCCCCATTTCCCGAGTCCCAAACACCTCTCCTACATTCCTGGGGCATCAAGGGAGCTCTATCTCCGACCACATCCTGCTCACAGAAAGATGCATGGGTGAGGTCGCAGATAGATGCTTCATTGGTCCCTCCATCACCTCCGACCATCAGACTCTGATGGCCGAAACACACCTCTTCGACCCAATTCCCCCCATTCCTGTCCTACGCCAAATCCGTTCATTCAAAAATGCCAACTGGCCCCTCTTCCAACAAACTATTACCCAAAATCTTCCTGACAATCCCCCCCTGAACACCAATGAAGACATTGACCTTCTTGCCAACTCCCTCAGCAACACCATCTCCCAAGCCCTTGATGTTGCTGTCCCCCAAATCACTATCAACACTTCCCAAAAACCTCTTCCTCCCCACATCCTCGCTAACATCCTACGCAAACGCCAGTTATATCGTGAGTTTGTCAGAACCCAAGATCGAGTCCTTAAAACCGAGTGGAACCGGCTGAATGCCCTCATAAGGCTTCAGATTAACACTTATCGTCAAGATAAGTGGATTGAGGTCACTTCAGACCTTGATCATAGGGACGGATCTAAGTTCTGGAACAAGCTGGCGATATTGACTGGACAAAAAACCAAAAAACACTCCCATCTCCTAGTAAACGGCCAAATCCTTCAATCCCCTGAGCAAAAAGCCTCTGCCTTCAAAGACCACCTACAAAACACCCTAATCAATCCCCAAAATCCCAATTTCCATCCCGGATTCCAAGAAGATACAGAACTCCTTAAACAACTCATCCTACAAACTCCTAATCCCCAACCACCACACCCAATCCTAAATCCCTTCACCCCCGGGGACATCGCCTCGGCATGCCTCCTGGGAAAAAATTCTGCTCCTGGTCCTGACCAGATCAAACGCCAAGCCTTAAAAAACTTTCCTGCAACGATCATCCCTATCCTCACCATCCTAATGAATGCCTGCCTTCAGCACTCCTACTTTCCAATCTGCTGGAAAAGTGCCCATACAGTCCTCATTCCCAAACCTCAAAAGGACCCAACCTCTCCAAACTCCTACAGACCTATATCTCTGACGAATGTCCTAGGTAAGCTCTTTGAGACTCTTCTCAAGGAGCGTATCTGGGATTTTCTGGATGAAAGGGGATTGATCCCCCAATTCCAACATGGATTTAGGTCTGATCATTCTACCCAAGATGCACTAGTGAGACTCCATACCTTTGTCACAAAATCACTTAACCTAGGTCACTGTGCATCAACAGTCCTGTTTGATGTTCAGAAGGCTTTCGATCAAGTCTGGCATGCCGGACTTATTCGCAAGCTTTCCAACATCAATCTCCCCATCCCCTTCATCAAGCTCATAAACTCCTACCTGGAAAATCGAACCATCCAAGTAAAAATTGGAAACACCCTATCAGATCCCTTTACCCCAACAGCTGGTGTACCCCAAGGCTCCGTCCTAGCTCCTGTCCTATATGTTATCTTCACTCATGACATCCCTATTCCCCCATCTCCATGCCAAGATGTCCAACTCTATGCTGACGACACACAAGTCTCAGCCTCCGCACCTTCAACCAGAGCTCTTAATACCAAAACTCAACAACTCCTCAATCGACTAGCCCATTGGTGTAGCAACTGGAGGGTTACCCTGAATCCCCAAAAAACCCAACTCATCCTCTTCAAACATCCACATCTCACCCGAAAAGCTAACCAAGACCCTAGAGACCTCAACCTTAGGCTTTGGGGAGAGAGACTCGTCCCTTCGGACTCAGTCACCTACTTGGGGGTATGCTTCACGCGTACGCTCAATTGGGAGAATGAAGTCCAAAAGGTTCTTGACAGAATCAGAAGGCGAACCTCTCTCCTTGGAGCCCTTGGGGGTCGTCTCGGCAGGTGTAACCCAATGACTTTGCTACACACCTACAAAACCTTCATTCGCCCTGTCCTAGACTACAGAGCTCTGAACTTCGTCTCCCTACCTCCTCGTCTCCTGCACGCCATTACGGCAACTGAGAGGAGGATCCTCAGACGTTCATCCTACCTCCCATTCCGCTTCCCTTCCAATCAAATATACCAACGTACTAATATCCCATCTATCATTTCCAGACTCAAAAAACTACGAAGCGGGTACGTCGGGAGAAGACTGGACGACACAAACACCCACTCCAAAGAAACTCTAAGGATTCGCTGGACAGCTGAAAGGAACCGAAGACCATTCCCCAGGAAACCCAAGATTAAACTCATCCAACCCAACATCAGAATCCTTAGCGAAGCAACAGAAGACATAGACCTTCCGGACGAGCTCCTAGGTCTATTGGAGGAAGCCCCTCTAAGCATCCGATGAGCTCGCCCACCCCACCGACACCCAGATCGCTCCACCCCTCCGAGCCTCCCCCCAGGGGAGGCTCGTAAGTATCCAACAACATCCCATCCAACCCAAGCTTTCATTTTTAACACTTTTTTATTTTTCAGGACAAAACCTCCCACAGCTACCCCTGAAAAGGAGACTAGATCTCCTACAGCAGGGTCCAAGAAAACCTCAACAGACAAAAGGATATATAACCGAGGAGGGTTTAGTTGGTATGCCCCTGACTCTGCTTGCAGAGCGATCAGGGGAGAGTCCAACACTACCTCACGCATTGAACCAGCGTGAGGTGTCTTTAAAAGATTCCCGCCTCCACAACTCAGGATAATAGTTGTAATACAAAAAAAAAAAAAAAAAAAAAAAAAAAAAAAAAAAAAAAAAAAAAAAAAAAAAAAAAAAAAAAAAACCCAATTTAGGTATCATTCAGTTTGTTTAAGTCATAGTATAAACATCGTTGTAAAACTAGTGTAAGATATAAATAAATAAAATCTTTTAAAAAAAGCATTTGTTATAACGAAACTCTTAAGTCCAGCTATTTCAAAATGCATATAGAATTAAAAAATATTTTATCAAAAAGAAATAATTAAAAATTTTTTTTCCGATCGATTTGAAAAAATTCAGTTATTTTTCGACAAAAAATAGAACTTTTTGTACTCCTGCGAATTTCCCAGAAAATGCTTATTTACCTGAGATAAAAAATAGTATAATTCACACTTAATTTTTTATAAATTTTATGATTTTTTATTACACTAAAAAAAAATAATCCAATTGTTCATGACTTTCCGAGTTACCCAAAATTAAAAAAAAAAGACTAAAATCCTATGTGAAGTTTCCGAGATACAGCTATTTTTGCCGCTCTCCGCCGATTTGAATTCTCGAGATCAGTTTTTGACTACCGCCCGAGAAAACCGGTGAATTTATACAATGTTTTTAGTGATAAAGAACAATTTTTTTTAATTTTAAATATACACTTCAAAAAATAGAAGTATTTGCCTATTGAATGTTGCAAAATTTATTTTTTAATAGTTATAAACAATATAGCTGTAATTTAACAAAAAAAATTGTTAACTCGGTCCCTATTGGTCGTGGTTCATTCTTTTTGATTTCAAAATTTTCGTTTTAAAATCAGCTTTTGATATTTGAAAGTTAAAAAATGATACGATGTACAGAGGACGCTCCAGCTCTAATTGTTTATAACAAAAAAAGTACCCTTTTTTAAAGCAATAAACAAAGGGTTAAATGTTACTTTTTTATTTAGTTTAAAAAATCTTAAAAATATGAGTCTCAATGAAGAGAATCAGCCCTTTTAGAAGTTAAAATGTTCATAGAAAAAAAGTTAAGAGCAATAAACATTTACGGTGTTGGGATAAATAATATCAAATATCTCAGCAACAAATTAACCTATTCAGTCTTGCAATAGCTTGTTTGAATCAGAATCAAAAAACCTTCCTTATAAAGCAATAATAATATGAACGAAACTTTTTTGTAATAATTATTATCATTGCAAAAAAACGACATTTTTGACGGTTCTTCGCTATTTATTAATAAACTAATTGACCAAATGAATCGTAGAATAGCTCAAATTAAAGGTATTGTTAATGACAAAAAAGAAGTAATGAATACTCATGTTGCTAAAACCAGTATTGTCGCTTGTAGAAGCGAAAAACATGTTTTCACTAACTTTGGACCTTCCTAATTTGTTTTTTTCGTGTGTAAAAGTATACAGGGTGTCCCTCAAATAGTGTAAAAAAATTCAAGGGGTGATAGTACTCCTAAAATTTCTAAAAAAGTTCCTATAAGCATAGGTCGTTAAATGTATATTAAGGGTCTTTAAAAGAGTAGATTTTAAAAACGTTTTTTTTTATTATAAGTTTAAAAACAAGATAAAATTTGGAAAAAAAAATAGGGGACATAAAATTTAACCCTAAATAGAACGGTGATATCGAACAATTATTTTTATAATCGGAAAGGGTAATTATTGCAAGGGTAGAGGGTTAATTTATACATAACTTTTTTGGGGTTGTTTTTTTTACAACGCGAGTACAGGTTTTAAAATCTACATGCTTTTATCGTTCAGAAAGGTATTCTTGTTGCAAGTCGCTTAGAGTAACCGTTTTCGAGAAAATTGAAAGTAAACAGTTTGCTGAACATTAATTTAAGAAAAAGATAAATTATTTTGGTTGCTCACAGGTTAACGCAATTTTATAAAAATTGTGGGGTGTTAAACTAATCATGTGAATCGAAATTGTATCCTGTTTTTTAAACTTGAAATAAAAAAAAAAAACATTTTCAAAATTTACTCTTAAAGCCTCTAACTCCCTTAATGTGCATTTAACGACCTATGCTTATAGGAACTTTTTCTATTAATTTTAGGAGTACTATCACCGCTTGACTTTTTTTACACTATTTGAAGGACACCCTGTATAGGCATGCTAGTTTTATACCTGTATATAACGTAGTATACCTTTCATCCTATAGCAAATTTACGTCATGAAAGGAGGGTATCGTTTTAAATGGGTGTTTTGGGTTTCTCATGAAAAAAATTTTTATGTTTCAAAAACTTGAAAATCCAAGAGAGGAAAACGAAAAAATTTGTTTTGTATTAAAACTATAAGCTTAAAATGAATTTCCATTGCGAGATATTCTAAATTACCTGATTTTTAGGGTGTATACGGACGGCTAAAATTATTAATAAATAAAACATATTTAATGGAAGAAATCTCCTTAAAATGAAAAAAAAAAATACGTAGAATGAATCAGTAATATTTTTAAAACTATTACATCTGTCTAAAAATGGCCAAATATTTAACAATTGTTAACTGAAAAATCTAAGAACTGGAAAAGTTTGACATTTATTATTAATATCCAAGTTGTTAAACCAATTTTTAAATATGGCAACATCGCATGTCTTAACACAGAACCACAGTAGCTCCTCTATGAGGTGGAGCTTTTGGGAGACAAATACTCATGATTGTGCGCATGCGTCGTTAATGTTAGATTAGGTTTTATCTGATTATTTTGAATACAAATAAAAAAAATATTATTTGGATTTAACGGGGGTTAATCAGTAATACGAAATTGCATTTATTTTGCATTTCACAAAAAAAAAAATTATGGAATATTTGTCTCAAAATAGCTCCCCCTACTATGAGCCTTATACTGTGACAGAAATAGCTACTCCTACTATAAGCTGTGACAGAACTAGGGCTTTCATGTTTTTTTTTAACTTTAATATGTTTATTACCCGTATTGATAAGCAAAGACCAGGATTTAGCAGATTTTTTTACGATCAAACGTTTAATTTCAAATATTTAATATTTTTGAGACGTCTTAAGGTAGATCAGTTTAAGAAATAAGCGAAAGTTGGCGCCAGTCGTCAATTTAAGTTTGAATTATCTATTTAAGCAAAGATGGAGTTACAATCGAAGTTATTTATTTAATTACATGCTTAGCTTTTGCTACAAAATGCCCTATAATTATTGTGTCGCAATGTTCAAGAATAGTATTTTTAATAGTGATTCAAAAACTAGAATAAAAACGTAATTTCGACGCTAACTCCCCCTTGGTTATTTATAGTATTAAGGTATAGTATTGCCGGTACTACAGAGAAAACTGTTGACTGTAAACCGAATTTAAATAAATCCGAGTGGCACCATCTTTCTCATATTTGTTTAACTGATCTACCTTAAGTGACAGATTTTTTTTTTAATATAGGTGGAATATAGGTTTAAAAAATAATAAAAAATAAGGGTTAAATTTTTATTACTCAGGTTTTTAATGGCCCATTAACCTAAAATCAAGCAAACACCCCATTCGTGTAAGAAGTTTAAATCTTAATCTTTTTATTGATGTAACAGGATTACCCTATAACGTCAAATAAAATATTACTAACACATTTTTTAAAAGCTTTATTCAAATATTTATCAATCTTATTTTTTTAAATTAACGTGAAAAGTATATATAGTATTGTTTGAAATATTGAAACTTCGATATTTTAAATCAGATGAAATGCTATTTAAATTAATACCTTTAGCTCTTCCATCCATCTCATAGTGTCTTCTGATTTTTGCTGTATTAACCGCGATTCTGCTTTATTATTTTAGGTATCAATGTTAGAACTTATTTTTAAGTAATATACAACCTGTAACAACTGTGGTGACAACAATAAATCTTATGTGATAGATTGCAAATTAATTTTTGTATTTGTCATTTCGATGACAGCTGATGACATCACTAGTTCAACCATTTTACATTATTGGTTCTTATTTCCATTTTTTGTAGTAATAATACCAGTATTTATGATTTTAAAGTGTACCAATAAAAAAAATAGCAGAAAGTATTCGTGGATAGCTGGTCTTTAAAACACTTGACCTATTTCGAAAAAAATCGCTAGTGTTCTATTAAATGACAGCTGGCCGCCATGTTGCCAAATCCTCCTTGTCAGACCTTGTGATTTCAAAATTTCGAAATTAAAAAAAAGTATGTTTTTAAAGAAAAAAATTTTAGGAAATCCATTTTTTTTTTAATATCTTTTACTGAGAAAAACTTCGTACGGGGTCGCAAAAAACCCAAAAAACGATACCCTCCTTTCCCTACATCCTGGACTATATAGTAATTTACCCTCTTCCTTTTTCCAAAAAAATTAAATATGTAAATCTAGATATTTTTATTGCGAACCTAATGTTATATGGTTGGCTTTTCAAATCGTGGTAATACTAGTGATATTGACACGATTTAAAGTTTCAATAATTTTGTTTTAAAGTAGGGCGTGACAGGGTGTTTCATTGGGAAACGGGCACCTAGGTGATTCTAAATATCTCCCATATGATGGGTCTGTCTCCCATATGATGGGTCTGTCGGTCTTTATAACCGAGCTACAAGGTATTTTATCTATTTTGTCGATTTCTTTAATGGCCTATAACTTACGATCCACTCTGTATATGTTTTTATATTCGGGCTACACATTCTTCATAAGTTGAGAAATCCATTGAGACATTCATAAAAAACAAAATCCAGGTCCGACTTCATAAAAAATTAGAAATTTGGTCATCCCCAAAACAACACCCTGTATGCCTGAATTTAAAATGTTTGTTTAAATATTCAAAAAGAGCGCAAAAAAACTGAATCTAAAGATGTGCCTTCGGAGTTTACGCAGAATAGTTTACTACTTCAATTTTATATTCAAATGGCTTATTAATTAGAACCCAAGTGACCATCTATGTCGCTGTGATATAGTATTTAAAGATAGAAAAGGGATTATTACTACATAGTCTTTCTGTGTCTCTGCTACGTTTCCAAGACAAAACATGTTCCATATTTAATGCAAACATATAGATACTATGTAAATACTTTGTAGCAGTTACGTAGTACTTATACATAACATTGAAGTAGATTTTTTACCTTATAGCGATAATTCATATTGAGAGTGAAAAGAGTCTTATTACGTAGTTTAGATTCGTAGTTGTTACGTTCACATACAGAGAACAGTTCCCTATTTGATTACTAGAAAAAGGAAGAGAAGAATATCGAGGTTATGTCAGCAACGAGATGTAAGGTGAGCTGTGGCGCAAATCTGTGAAGTATTTCTGTTTTTTGCGTGTTCACTGTGCTGTTTATAAAAGTAGAAAGCTAGGTGCTAAATAGAGTGCATTAGTTCTCATTTTTGTTGCATAGGTATGTATGTAATCTACTATTTTTGACCAAAGGCATAAGAAACACTGAATGTGAAAAATAAACTAAACAGTGTTTAATAATAGTGGCCACCTTTTAGTTTTGTCTAAAATTGACACTTTCAAAATTACTTTTGTAGCTTTTGAGATAATCCACACCCTGTATGATTAAATAGCCTTCTGACAAAAATTATTATTAATAACAATTATTTTACTTATCACATTCACTATCTGACAATTGCAGGCAATTGATGCATGCTGCTAGGACATATAGAGGGTGTTTCTTAATTAATACGAAAAATTTTCGGAGGGAATTCCTCTTTGAATATTAGAAGGTTTTTTATATTAAAAATCGCAAACTATTAATGAAATCCTTTCAGATGCCGTATCATATTCTGAGAAGGAATTTGAAAGAATTGCCGCAGTCTGGACCCGTCAAGGGAAGCAGCGAAAACAAAGAGGAGGAAAAACCGATAGAAAAATAATTTTTATTATATTTATGAAATTAAAATATAATAATTAATTAGGTTTAAGAAGCAGTTTTATTGTTAATATTTTTCTCATTGTAGTATTACCGTAAAACCTTTGTCCTCTAGAGACGTAGTAGACATAAAACTGAAACATCCCTGAGACGTTGTTGACACAAAACTGAAACATCTCTGAGACATAACTGCGACAGAGAAGGGACATTATTTGGCGCTTGAGAAAAGAGTTTCGCTCCCTTTTTAGGTAGGACATAGGAGCATCACAGAGATATCTCTGTTATGTTTACGCGCTTTCCTTGTGATATCTCTGTGACAGAACAAGTAACACCGGTGATGTATGTGGAACGTAGTTGCTCTGTAAAATGTTCAATTGGGAACTTTGAGAAGTCAAAATGAAATTCATCGGATCGTTTACATTTCGTTTCATTTTAATGACGATTATCTTATCTTAAATAGTAAATATTGTGAAATCAGTATTAATTCATTATTAGCTTACTACAAATTATAGTGGTTTAAACGTTACAAACATATGTATTAATATTTCAAACACCCTGTATAAAAAAGTCCGTAACCCATCGACAGAACGGTAAAATGAAAGTTAACACAACCTACTCACCAAAACCAATGAAACTCCGGACTTTTTTATACAGGGTGTTTGAAATATTACATGTTTGTAAAGTTTAATCCATTGCAATTTGAAGTAAGCTAAAATATCATGAATTAAGAGGCCCGGGCACCACGTGACTTGCGTTGTTGCCATTTAGAGAATTACGCAGATTTGTACTTTAATTAAGTGTGTAATAATTTTTTTTAATATGTCCAGCGCTTTCGGCCATCATCGGGACAACTACAATTAAAAAGTGGGGCAAATTTAGTTAATTAACAATAATTAAAAAGTTTTGAAAATACAAGTCAGAAAAAAATTTGAAGTGCGAAAATAAAATGTTAAAAGGAATTTGTTACATATTGTTCAAAACAAGAGTCTTGATAACAACATGTTGTTTAAGCCCTATGTCGGGCCATGGCCGCAAAGTTATCTTTTTGAAAGATAACATTGAGCAAAATTATTAACACTTGGGTTGTACCCATAGATATAAAGGAGATTGCTAAAGGTGTATGATAACAAAAGAGATGCGAAGAAAAAGATGTACCAAATTGAATGTGACAACTATCACATGACTATGACACAGAGGGTTTTTGAGACTGCGTATTAAAGGTTGGGTCTTCTCAAATGTCAAAAATGTTTATTTAATGTAAAGAAAATAATATTTTATCTTTATTTTTGTTTGCTGTTCGCCATATTGTTTATTGTTTCGTATATGTACTTTTGTTATTGTGTTGTGAGTGCATTTGTTGAAACTTTTTTACTCGCCGTTAGGACATTTATAGTAGTTACAGAGGACATTTAAAGTAGTTATTTAGTGAATAGCTTTTATTTACAATGTCTTTTAAATGGTTCCTTTTTGTAACAATAAAGGAAATTTATAGGGTATGCATTATTATACCGTTTAATGTATTATGTATGAAATAAATGTAGTAAATTACACCTTTTTAATTAATTAATAATAATCTATTATGTATGAAATAAAATTACTTTGTTTAAGTCCCAAGTAAAGCAGAAAAAAAATATTGAAATTTGAAAAAGTGTGGTCAAAATGGTAAGTGACGTAACACCAATAGGATTGCTTAATCTGCTGCCATGTTGTAGGATTATCAGTCTATTCCGGTGGTACTCTTATAACACGAGATTATATTGTTATCTTTTTCTATCCCACTAGAAAATATTTGAACATCTTTATCCTCTTTCTACAACATAACTAACAATAACATTGGCAGACGTGACAGTTAACGTAACCTAACTTATTTATATCCAATTCAATCTGGTAATTGGTTAGAGCTGAATTCTGGTTTATTAGCGAATTTTCTATATTGCATATCTTTTATCTTACTACTAAAATATATTTCTCTTAATATTTCAAAACTTTATTTCAGTAAAACTATGCTTCTTCATCTTCTTCAACTTTTAGTTCCCCAATTAGTACTTCCTCCGTTGTAATCAGTATAACAAAGAGCACATCAGATGATGAACTTTCGAAGACACAAGAAGATACATTTTCAATAATAATTACCTCCACAGTATATGCCTTTTTGTGAACTTTATGTTCTGGTGTTATTTTTGCTCTGTCAATGCAGACATCATGTTCTCGCTTTAACTGCATATAACATATTGCATTATCTCCATAATTCGTGGAAGATTAGTAGAATCTACTTTATAAAATTGTACATTCATTTTAAATAACTTTGACATTTTAGCAAATGAAAAAAATAATTTTAACACAGAACGTCACACAAATACGACTAAAGACGTTTACCAAACGAAAAGAGAACTCAAATGAACGTAACTTGATTGATTAGACGTGGCACTGCCGCGCTTTTCCGTGACTGGATATTGAGGAGGGCAGGAATGTAAATATTTTAAAAGTAAAAAGGCAATATTTTGAAACACGCTTGTTAATACAAGTAACGGAAATAATTATTAGTAAAGATGCTCTTCTTTTAATGAGTTTTATATGCCATTATGTTAAAATTCCGACCTGTGAATGTAGCCCATTGTACTTCAAATTCAATATAGATACAATTATGAACGTATTATAAAGGGATTAAATCATCATTCTTTTACCTGGAATAATATATCATAGAAAGGACTGAAACCAGTATGCTTTCAATTATGTAGGTATACAGGATTTTCCCAATCCCCCCTACAATATTTTATGTTCTTGAAGGCCTAGTTTTTGTTTTAATGCATTTTATACTTCTAAGTAAACAATAACTACCTTTAGCAAGTACATCGTTTTATAGGTGATTGTAAAACTAATTTTTGTAGAATTAAAAAACATGAAACTATCATTACATAAATTTATATAATTTTATATTTATATTATATTTTTTATTAATAAAAGAAATAAAAATATTTCTATTATTTTTCTATTTACAATATTCTTAAATGAGTATATATTATTCAGATGTAATTTTTAGTATGTAATAAAGAGAATTATTTTGTAATTAAATGTATTCTTCATATTCATTTTAATTTATAATGTAAACGTAAAATGTCCTTTGATATCTTTTGAACGGCTAGATATATATTTAATTGTGGCAATCCTTATTATACATTCGCGTCCTAGTGTCCCCGCGCCCTAATGGTCTCGCGTCCTGGTGTCCCCGCGTCCTAGTGTCCCCGCGTCCTAATGGCCGCGTCCTAGTGCCCCGTTCCCCCATAATTCTATGCGAGTTGAGTTTCTCCACGACTATAGAAGAAATTACATACCTAAAATCATAGTTTTTATCACAAATCTTTAATTGCCACTTAAAATATTAAACTTTGACGTTTGTGCATTTGACATTTCAAATAAAATAGCGACTTATTTGGATGTTGATAAGATGTGATTGGTTAGCAATTTTCAAAGCAATGTGATTTGTATTGATATTAATGTAAATTCTAGGAATTAAAGAATGTGATTGGCTAATTACCGTTGATTCTTAAATTTATTCTTCAACTATTGGAAGAATGTATATCATTCTTCCATAAAAAATGTAGTCAGAATTAACTTATTATTAAACAGTCGTGGAGAAAAAGTATTTCATGAAATTGTTGGGGCAGTTTTGTTCATTTTGTGTCTTAGTACACGCCATAATCCGTGAAATGGACTATACCAATATTTCCCTTTTTAGCAAACAAATTGCTCAATTTTACCATCATGAAAGTAAATAAAAAAATATCATATCCATATTCGCCCCATTTTAAACTAAAACGACTCGGGGGGAAAAGAGAAAGAAGAGGTAAAAAGATGGCAAAAATTTAAAAAAGAAATACTCAAAAATAGAAAGAAGTTATATTGTGATGTGACACTTACCCTTCTAAAAATATATCGTGTGATGGTAATTCAGAGTCCATAAATTCATCATCGGAATTCATTTCTGTTTCTAAAAAACTGGGACTGGTCGGTGGCGTATAAAAATAATCATCACCATCATCGGAATCACTGTCTTCGGAGCTCAGTTCTACCGCATTACTAAGTCCGCTTAAGTTAAAACCATTTGGAACTACAAAAAATATATAGTTTAATATGTATTTTCAACAATATGATCGATTGAACATAACTTGTCTTAAGGCGGGGGTTTAGGCGGGAAAACCAGCACTCAGATTTTCAAATAAAATATCGATATACATTAATGCAAATGTGTACACAAAAAAATTTACGACCGACGAAGTACAAAATGAAAATAGATTTTTTCCAATATTTCATGAACTGTTTAACATTTTATAATGAAAACGGGTACATGGCTTTCTTATCGTAAGAGCATCTTTTACATATAAAACCACGAAATCTGTACAGCCCATAAAAATTTTAGGGGGGGGGGTTTTGAACCCCTAAAACCCCCCAAACTTTTCTATGTGTTATAATTAAATTAGTATTGTGACACCATTGGTTTAATAAATCAATTTTGATTTTTTTTTGTATCTTATCACATTTTTGAAAAGCCAGTTATTATCGAGATGTGGAGATGTGACCTCTTTTTCATTATCCTTCAGTCGAGAAGTGAGTTTTCTGCGAAAAATAGTTGGAAGGGTACGAAAAATATGAGCGATGGCTCATTCGACGCGGATTGCAATTCTAGGAAATGTTTCATATCGATTTTTTCCTGCAAATAAAAATGATAATTGTTATTAACAAAAAACGACGAAACTATACAAGATAGCGGGAATAGGCTATTACACCCTTTTTGAAAAGTGCCTTAAATGAATCTTACAGTGATAATGAACCACTGTAATTTTTATATTAAGTTTTTAAAACCGAATGATGCCATAAAAATTACTTTGAATTTATCATTTTACATTTTCGCGCGAAAACGCCAGCCGCCATTGCTGACTAGTTTCGTGACGTCATCCTCATAGTAAATAGCACGTGTCAGTAGTGCAAAGCAAAAGAATAAAAATATTTTCGGGTTAATAATGAGTTATAATCCTTGGTGTTTTGTGTCCGAATGCAAGAAAACTAGCGTAAAAACGCCGGGAAAGTTGTGGATTCAAGTGATATAAACATGAGTAAATACTTGGTTAAAACTGGCAAAAAGAGATTCGAAGTTATTGTCCGCAAATACTAAGTTTTATTTCTGTGAAGATCAATTTGATGTAAGTGGGAGTTAAACAAGTGTATTTACTACGTAATAACTATTTTATGAAGAAAAGAAAACTTCATGATGATATTGTAAAATCAAATTTTGTAATATATTTATAGGTTATGTTACGACAGTGATAAATTTTGTGAAGATTATTGCATGTTTTAGATGAAAAAAGACATGAAGAATTTATACACAATATAAGATAATGGGTTCTGTTATATAATAGGTACTTACACTGATGTTTTAAGATTCCTCAACTCGGCTGAACAGAAATCGGGATTGCATTCAAACAAATTCGCCACCAACAGATTAGTACTTTCTGCTTTTATGAAACCGTCATCCATGTTGATATTTCAATAAAATAAGGGATGATAAAAGTTAGCGTTTTTATATGGCGGATAGCGTTTTTGACATTTCAAAAATAGATTTAAAAAATGATTTTTAAAATTGAATTATAAAATTTATATTGCATTTTTATGAATAGAAATCAACATTTCTCGGTTCCTTTTTACAAAATCTATCATAAATACCCATTTTTAGATTTTTTCTTACATGGTGCAAAATACCCTATTGTAAAAAGAGGCCTTAAGGAGGAGAAAATTTCCATAAAAGTTCTAACACCAGCCGCCTCTATAGTGAGTACCGCATCTAAAATATTTTTTCTACAACCCTTTACAAAAAGACGTCATTTTTTATTGTATTTTCAAAAAAAAATACAGAAAACTTTTTTTCCACTTTGTTGTTCTGTATTTTTTATTGGATTTTCAAAAAAAAATTCAGAAATTTTTTTTTTCTTGTTGCATGTTTGTTTTTTAATTTTTAGTAGTACTTATTAGAAAGAAATTATTGTGACACTCAAAATTTTGTTCATAACAAATTGTGAACTAAATAAACAATGAAATTATTAATGAAAAAAAAAATTTTTAATTGAATTATGAGCAATCAATGATTTTTAAAGACACTCAAAATTTTGTTCATAACAAATTGTGAACTAAATAAACAATGAAATTATTAATGAAAAAAAAAATTTTTAATTGAATTATGAGCAATCAATGATTTTTAAAGATAAAATTATTTCTTAACTAATTATTTAAATAATGCAAATATGAAAAAACGACTATAAACAATAAGAAAATTTTTTTAAGAAAAAATGTGTTGTTTCAAAATCATCATTGACCGTAAACAATAGAATGGATTTTTTTTTTATATATTAAAGTAAACCATTTGTTTATAAACAATTTATAAACAAATAGCGTTAAAAAATCTTACACACAATAATTTAACCCTTAGTTCTAATATAAAAACAGCTATACCATAGTTTTTGAGAAAAATGTTTAGGGTGATTACCCAGCTTTCAATGAAGACAGAGGTATGAAAAAAAAAATAATTAATTAACAATAGACTAGCTTTTTGAAAAATGCATTTAAAATTTTTTTTCCAAGAAATTATAATTATAACTATTAGAGCTGGATATCCGGGAGTTTTTTTTGGAAATTTCCTCCTCTTTAATGATCTTTTTTGCAATTTCCGCTTTCTTGAATAGTTTTTGAGTTATCATCAAAAAATAAAATGACTTTTTTTTCTTTCGATTTTTCTTAATAACAATTACAATTTTTATTTGGAGAACAAAATCGATATGACACATTTCTCAGAATTGCAATCCGCGTCGAATGAGCCATCGCTCATATTTTTCGTACCTGTCTAACTATTTTTCGGAGAAAACTCACTTCTCGACTCGACTATAATGTCTGTGCCAAATTTAATTCTGGCTAAACTTATTTGAAATGTATTTTTGATTTTTTAATAATAATTGTACGGCTGATAACTTTGTCTTAGAGAATCCTTGAAAATATTTGTATAGTGTAACATTTTAAATGTTATTCTCTACAGGCCCCTTAAAAATATTTTTCACGAATAAAATTATCGTTCGACGCCACTGGCTATTTGGCTGCTGGGTGAAGAACGGCTGACAGAAAGTGACTGCTAACTTCACACCGGTGAAAATTTTCATCATTTTTCTTATATCTTGCTGTATGTATGTTCTTATGTTCTCGTTTTGTGACATGAAAGTTACTTACTACACCTCTTGGTCTCTGTATAAGACGTATCAAGAATCAAACATATTTTGAAGCATTTATTGTCTTTCATTTTCTCAAAAGTACGAAACAAATATTCTATTTTAATTGTTTTCTTGGCTAAGTAAACCATGATAATATTCTCTGTTACGTGGTCTTTGACTCTTGAAACAAATAATCAAATTATATTTTATTATTTGTAATGTGTTATATGTAAAAGTAAAACCACAAGACTTCTTAAATATAAAAAATCAACTTGCAAAAATCAGAAATTCCTTAAATACACATCTGAACACCTTTCTATATGAGTTAACCAAGACCAAGCATACATACCTTTTGTAAAAATCGTCATGGAAATATTTTACATTTACAGGGAAAAAGATAAAGAAAAACCACAAAGAAAATTCTAGAGACGCTCAAACGGTGGCGGTGAACCGTTTCGGGAATTACAACCATAGAACGAACACTTTTTAGGCTGTGAAGCATTGGAGCTAAATACATGCATAGAACACTATTATACATAATCTGACGTAATTTTTTTTTTAATTTGCAATGTAAAAAAGTTTATCCTTTAAGAACTTGATTTTTATGGATCATTGTGGGACGGGTACGGGAATGACTTGTGCGATACTAGCCAAAATTTCACATACATGTAGGGAAATATTATACGTGATGTGAAGTGGAAAAAGTTATAAAAATTTGAATTGGAAAAAAGTTTTTCCATGCAAGCCACTTTAATTCGTATGGTGGGCATCGGAAGGGCCGGTCCGATCCTGCTCAAATTCAATAGGGTTCATCTTTGGACACAACTAAATGAAAACTGGAACTCGCTCGGGGCTCTCGTTCAAAATTTAATTTTAATTTGTATAACAACGAATAATTAAAACTACAAGTCGTACCACAAAATTTATTTAAGGTTTAAGATGTGATTAAAATGGCGACATGTTTCGGCCAAACGATGGCCATCATCAGGTCTACAATACAAAATTAAAAAATTGGATTACAATAAAACATATTCAAAAAGAGGTTACTTACAAACATAATGACAAAATTGTACATGGTGTTAAAATTTGGTATAAAAATTGAACACTAACAGTAAAATTTTTATAAAATTAATGTTGAAAACTTTTTTTTTTAAAATTTAACCAATATCCTAAACTAGATTGTCACAAATAGTGTATAACAACATCAAAGTGCATCCTACGATGCACTAAGAAAAAAAAAATTAAGTTTTTTGAAAATTAAAAGTAGAAAGTACCATGCGGCAGCTATTGAGATGACACTTGGCAGAAAGAAATATATGACATAAAGAAACAGAAACCAATAAGGAAAGGGTAACAGACAACAAGTAGAAAACCATAAAGTAAGAGGCCAAATTTATAGATTAATTAAAAAGAAGAGGAAATTGGTGTCGCCGATAGTAGAGTGTAGACGATCGTTTCTCTCTCACGCAGCCTCGGATAGTCATAGGCGTCACAGCTGTACGAATTTTTTTTACTGTTATTTTTATATATTCAGCAGAAGATTTATTGTAATAAAAACGTATAAGTAAACAATGTTATGACATATGCATTTATTATTTGCAGAATAATTTTCAAAACTAAAAAACGCCCATGTTTGCTTAACTTTCCTGTTTCTCTACGTTCCTTTTTCCCCACGAGACACGAAGCCAATGCAATCACGATGTAGCTATATACTCATTATTTATATGACGCATGCGCGTTGGCATCCGATTCCGATCTTGCATCTCCTTCTGTCGGAACCCTTTGTTTCTACAGGCTAAGGTAGGAAGCTGGCGATATAGGAATATTACATATATGCGAGGAGATAAATAAAATAATTTTGGCGTTGGGTATTGGTTAAATTTAAGAAAAAAGTTTTCAACATTAATTTTATAAAAAATTTACTATGTTAGTGTTCAATTTTCATACCAAATTTTAACACCATGTCATTATGTTTGTAAGTAACCTCTTTTTGAGTATGTTTTATTGTAATACAATTTTTTAATATTGTATTGTAGGCCTGATGATGGCCATCGTTTGGCCGAAACATGTCGCCATTTTAATCACATCTTAAACCTTAAATAAATTTTGTGGTATGACTTGGAGTTTTAATTATTCGTTGAATAATTTTACCACATTTGAGTTATGTATAATCTACTGTTTTTAATTTGTATGATGGGTACCGGAAGGGCCGGTCTGATCCTGCTAAAATTCAATAGGGTTCTTCCTTGGACAAAAATAACTGGTAAAGTGAAAACCTCAACTCGATCAGAGGTTTCGTTCAAAAGTTACAGTGCTTACATACACACAGACAGACAGACAGACAGACATCCAGACGTCCGGACAGGATTTTTTTGCATTTTCGGACTCGAGGAACTCGGAAACGTCGAGAAAATTGATAAAAAGTGGGGGGTAAGAATTTTTTTCGCCATCACGAAACTAATACTGAGGCTTTTGGGCCTTAGTAATATCCAAACTAAACTACAAATTGTAAATTCTGAAAGACCAATAAAAATAAAAATCGGAATTATACATACCACAATTTGGATCAGCATCTTCGCTAAAAGACAACCTCCTGGGAGCCGAATCAAAACTGGCACCGAAAACTTTCGAACTATTTTTAAAACTGTTACTCCTCGAAACACTATTTTTTTTAAATCGTCTAGAGTGATATACACAATCGCAAACTTCTGCGTCATCCCAATTTTTGAGACAACACCCCTCGTCCGATACTTGCTTGCACTCGTAATTCAAAGATAAAAAATTCAAAATATACTGGAGCAAACAGATCAGTTGCCTCTTGTGAATTGTGGGTTTTCGATTTTCAGCTATATCTAGGTTGTGACTTTCATCATCTGAAGAAAAGCAATCTATTCCTTTCGTTAAAATACCCAGTATAGATTCTAATTTATCACACAAAAAGTCGCGGACGTCCTCTTTCAAATTATTATACAATTTTTGACCGATTAGTATACCCAGCCGGGAGTGGATTTTTTGAAAATTTATCAAAATAAACCTACCATCCTCCATGTAACTAGTTACTAATAATTCTAATTGTTTGATTTCCGTTTCCAACACTTGCACAATATTATCCTCACTGCATAATAGGTAGAGAATGTCGTTTGAGATTCGATTCGCGAACACCTGACATGCCTTATCTATGTAATTGTGCATAAAATTTATCGACCCCGAGTCCGTTTTCGATGAGTTATTCGATTTTGTACTGTCATTAATTCGACAAGCGTTAAAAGCGGCACATAAATTTGATATGGGACTTATACCATTGTTTTTCTTCAATTCTTCAACTATAGAATTATTAAGAGCTGCAAATTTTTCTGCCAAATAACCCTCTAAGTAATTCAGGCCCTCTTCTGAGCTAATATCAATAAAGCAATCCAAAAATGGCCAGTATTCCTTCCAGTTAACATCGTATGTTTTGGCTAATCGTTTACCTATTCTTTCTAGACCTTTCTTGGGATCTTTGTATTTGAGAGAAGCTGCGTTCACGTTGTCTAAGGGTTTTCCTCCAGGTAGAGAAAAACTTAGAGATCTAGGAGGCATTTTCCAGGATTTTCTGAATTGCTGAGCTTCTTTTTGGTCCATGGGACCTGCGTATGCGTGAATTTCTAGTCGTGGACTTAGCGGATCCGAATTGATGACCTATTGAACAAAAGTATACAATAAGTAATTTATGTAAATTATCCAAAATAAAATTGCCGCGTTTTAATCTTTTAATCTTTTGCATTATAAAAGAAATAAAGAAAGAATTTAAGAAAAAATTAAATTATGTCTGATATGATCGGCTTCAGAATGAGTTACCTTTCATTACACTAATAATTGATATGAACATACACGTATTGTTTGGCCAGATACCATTTATTCTTATTTTTTGCACAATCCGTTTAAATTTGAATTTATATCTAGTTATATACGTATATATTGTTATAAAAAATGTTCACCCTGTATAGGGAATTTTATAAATTAAATTAAATTTTTTTTGAGTTGAAATAGTTATTAGTAGATGATTATAATGAAGTTAATATACAAGTTAGTAATTAATTTTATATATGATAATGTTTGAAATGATTTGAATAATATCAAAGATTTATATTAATGTTGGTAAAGTTATATTTGAAATTTAATTTATTAAAAAATTATTAATAGTTAAATGTTATGTTACAATGAACAATAGAAAGGTAAACAAATTAACGAAAAGATAAGAAGCAATCCAGAGATTAGAAACAAAAAGAAAAGTCCAATTGTAGCAGTAAAAGGTGAAAGATCTGACAATTCCAAGGGTTATAGAAGACGAAGAAGAAAGAAAGCACAAATTATAGTAGAACAAAATGTATTTAAAATAATATTTGTTAAGTAATTAAGTTTCTGCGCGATGAAATAAAACAATTTAATTTGTTTAAATCTTCAGTATATTTGAACTAAGTTCAATATAGATCCGTGACGCGTTTCGCTAACACAGTAGCTTTCTCAAACGAGTGAAGGTATAATGAACAAATTTTTAATTTATACAGTGCATTAATCGGTTACTGATAAAAGAATCATAATCTAATTTACATGGAAAAAAGTATGAAACAAAATTTTTACTTGGAAATTCAATCAAAGGTATTATAATATAATATTACATGGTAATTAACTAAACTTGGAAAATCCATTTACAACAATCTTACCGGGACCTTTCTAGGTAAAAAGGTTTAATAATGGGGAATTATTGATATCTCTTTGGTCGTTAAGAAGATTATCTGAATATTTGTTTTTGTTTATCTCGAGAGCTTCTAAAAGATTTAATTTGAAGGATTTAGATTCTATATGTAAAATTTCAAAATTTTAATCAAAAGTATGTTGGTTTGCTAATAAATGATTTGAGTAGTTGAAATCTAATTTTTGGTTGTCATAGCTGCGTTTGTGTTCTGAAATTCTTGTTTTAAAATCCCTAAAAGTTCTCCCTATACGGGTGATTCACGACCGACGCCTCGGAGTTTTATGGCGAATTGGAATATATTCGTAAACTTTTATTGCAGTAGTATTATGTAAGTCAATAAGGACTACATTTTAAAAATATTTTGAAACATACAGGGTGCTCCATTAAAGTGAAACATATGAAGGTCATAGTTTTTTTTTTAAATGGAACACCCTAATTTTTTTTACATTTTTAAACTCTTCCTGAGAAGCTGATTTCAAAAAAGTATCACACTTATATTATAAACTTAATAGCTTTAAAGGTATAGACAATTGAAAATCGCATTTTTCCAACTTTAAATGATTGTTACGGTCAAACGATATTGAAATCAGCTTCTCAGGACAATTCTAAAAATGCAAAAAAATATAGGGTGTCCCATTTAAAAAAATATATGACCTTCATATGTTTCACTTTCCTGGAGCACCCTGTATGTTTCAAAATATTTTTAAAAGGTAGTCCTCAATGACTTACATAATACCACTGCAATAGAAGTTTACGAATATATTCCATTTCGCCATAAAACTCCGAGGCGTCGGTCGTGAATCACCCTGTATAAATTTTATCACAGTTGTCATTACCACATTTTAATTTATGAACTCCTGATTTGTTTAATTTTGAAGATTTAGATTTGTTGTTTTTAATGAATTTGGATAAATTGTAAGTTTCTAAAAATGATTTGATTTTTAAGGATGGTGTACCAAAATATGTTAAGCTTTTGAATTGAATATTTTTATTTTTATCAGAAGGAAATACTTGTTCTAAAGTACGTTTTCGTATCTTTTTATTTATGATATTGTCTATTAAATTTGGTTCATAATTATTATTAACTGCTACTTGTTTTATGATATTAAGTTCTTTGTTATGATTGTCAGTATTGAATGGAACTGTTAAAAGTCTGTGTATCACACTATTGACAGCTACTATTTTATGACTGAATGGGTGGGCCGAACTATTATTAATTGTAATGTCCATTAAATACTGACAATTATAACAAAGAACTAAATATCATAAAACAAATAGCAGTTAATAATAACACATATATTGCTATAAAAATTTAAATATTTCACCCTGTATATGGGAATTTTATAAAATAAATAAAAAAAATTTTGAGTTCAAATAGTTATTAGTAGATGTTTATAATGGAGTTAATATACAAGTTAGCATTTAATTTTTATATGATAGTGTTTGAAATGAGTTAAATATCATAAAGATTTATATTAATATTGATAAAGTTATATTTGAAATTTAATTCATTAAAAGATTATTAAAAGTTAAATGTTATGTTTATTAAATAAGATAGGAGAGTTGATATGCAAGTAAAGACTAGGAAACGAAGGTATTATAGATAAATTGGCAATAAATTTAAGAAAAGTGAAAGAATCTTAAAAGTTATTAAAATAATGAAAGATGTAATAATAAAACTGAAATTTTGGAATTGTCATACATGAAATTTAAGTCAGATAGTCAGTAACCTAAACTAAGGCTGAGGTATTAAAAAAAAAATCTAGTGGTAAAAAAAAATAGAAAAAAAAAGAGAATAAACAAAAGGTTGTCAAACAATAAGTTAAAAATTTTTTTTTATATTTTGATATGGAAGGTTATGATAAGTTTATATATTAAAAAGACAATTTTGAATGCTGTACAGAAGAGGAAATAAAATTATACATATACCAATAATTAGAAGATGAATTTTATTTCATACATTTAAGAAAGTAAAAAAATATATTTAAAGGTATAACGAAGACATTTAAATTTATCAGTAAGCGTAATGGGAATATTTAGAAGAAGTAATAACTAGAAGGAATTAAGAATTGGTGTTGTAAAGAACAGGAGAAGTTAATAAGAGTTGTATCCAGATTTCAAAGCAAAAGCATAAAGAATAGGAATATACGGATTAAACATAAATGTATATTTTTTTTGTAATTTTTATTATTTTTTTACTAGGACCCAGCCAAAAGTCTGAGATAAATTGTAAATATCATTACAATATATTTATTTATTTAATTTAAAGATTTAAAGAATTTAAATACATTTGGTTCCCAAAAATGTAGAAAACTATAAAACTGCTTATGCTTTAATGTATAAAAATGGTGTTTTCTGTACTACTGACCTTAGATATGATTAATATTTAATTATAAATGTTAAACATAAAAAATATAAATGTTAAACATAAAAAATAACTAACGTGTGTTTTTAGATCCAAAATTTATACTTGGCTATCATTTGGTTTATCTTATGCACCGTTTACTTTTACAAAACTGCTTAAACCAGTTCTTAAAATATTGCATAAGAACATTAAAAACATACTAAAACAATATTTTAATAATAGGAAAAAATTCAGAGGAATGTAGAATTCACACAAAACTAGTAAATGATGAATTAGACAAATTGCGTTTTTAATAAAGAGAGTGTCTAGAGGTCCGTCTAGACGGACCCGGTGAAAACCCAATAGGTCCGTCTTGACATGAGGCGGTCAATCTAGGACGTCATCCGACACACGACTTCACGACTAGCGTTCCTAGTGAATGTGTATACTTTAGTTCTGTAATATTAATAATTAAAATACGAGGCGAAACACTAATTTATATTTATTTTATTATGAAACGTGATTCGCTTAAATAATAAGTTTGAACATATTTAAACAAAGCTGAAGTAGCAGCGTGGCATAGTGCCCGCTAGTGGTGCAATGGATCCGGGGATCGAATCCCACATCTCCCTATTTTTTTTTTATTTTTTTTTAAACTCAAGTTGGATTTTTAAGACTTCTTTTAATAAAATAAATATTTTTTTAATTCTACAGGTTAGCTTTGGTCAGTCAAAACTTCTAATAAAATAAATATCAAAATTACGAAACTATGTCAAGACCACAGATATATATATATAATATAACATATTTCTAGATAGCTGAAGGTATAGCAGTTTCCATAGGCCAAAGAGTGCCAAGAGTTGTCTACCGGACAATGCTGCTCATGCGCAGTGTAACTATTTTTTAGTTGCAGTGATGCCAATATACATATGAATTTGGTATTGTTGTTGAAGACTTCCTGATTTGTAATAAAATCTTAAAATCAGGAAATCTACTTACATTTTAAAATACTGTGGTAACACTGTAAACTTCATGTTGATTTCAATGTCAAGTGTTCAGATCCGTATTCCGTATTCATATTCCTGCTCTCCTTTGTGATTATAAAGTATTAAGTGTGGATTTCTTAGTGCACATTTGATTTATTAAGCACAGTTCTTAGTTTGGTTTACTATTTGGACAAATAACTAGGGTAATAATAGCAAATAAAAAGACTATGAGTGCTTGTATGGTAATTTCGTGCCCCAACAAAGGGAAAATGCCGGGTATTAGCTACTTCAAGTAAGTAAACAATCCTATAAAATGATTTTGGAAAACATTAATACTGCTATTAAGACTGCATTCATAATAGAAAATAATAATTATTAAACAATTTCTGTTTCATTATATTTGTTCATGGTTTTATCCATCAATAACATGTACTGATTAAAAATGTAAGCTTAATCCGCCCCTGTCTTACGTAAATTTAAACTGCGAACACACGCTTGTTCGAAAATGCAATCTGCTAGGGACAATACTGCGCAACTCAGAAGGTTCAAATTGGTCGCGTGCTGCTTCAATTCATTGGCATTCTATGTAATATAATTCTGTGGTCAAGACGGACCTATTGGGTTTTCACCGGGTCCGTCTGGACGGACCTCTAGACACTCTCTTTAATAAATACCAATAGAAGTATACGGATACCCAGTCAAATTTACTAGTACTTAGGGTTCTGTAGTGCTTCGTACACTATAAATAATTCTCTTTATTTATTTATTTACTTGTTGTGGCCAACAGCCAATCTTTCCTTTTATCATTTAACATTTGATTTTGGAAATGGCACTTTAGAACGTTTTGCGGTGACATGAATCTTAACCTCACTATCTGTCAGTGTCATCGATTCTAAAGTTTCGATGAAATTTCACAGATGATTTTCATGGCGGTTTCGACACACAGGAGGCGAGAAAAACAAGAAAAAGATTCAGCGGAATCCAAGCAACAACCTATATAAGCAATGTTCTCTTTGTAAAAAAAATAATTTTTTATTTTTGATATATATCAAAAGTATATTTCTACATGTGATCTTACAAGTAAAAATCATATTTGAAAGGTTCTTCTAATTATATAGAGGTTGAAACGTAACGACCACTATAGGTTCATATTTAATTCAACAAATGAAATAAGATGATTTTTATATCACGATTTAATAAAAGTGACTAGACGATCATGCAGATTATATTGGGACTTATAAAATCCCAAGTGATTTACGACATGATTTTTTATGGTGGATTGAGAAAAGTAGGTGAAGATTTTTTGTTAAAATATTTTCTGATGCTTTTTTGAAAGATTGTGCTAGTGTTTGTAACATGGAACAAACTTGTGGGTATTAAAGAATCTAATAACAAAAATCTTTTAATATCCACTAATTAGAACTTTAGCAGTTTAAAATCAATTCTTATATAAAGTATATATAAAGTAACTGTCGAGTACTGTCAAGAATGGACAATACCACGGAAATTGCGTATATAAACAAGATATCCAAATCTTAGTAAATTAGCACTGGATATCTGGAAGTGGTGCGAAAATAGAAAAAAAATTATTTAAAAATCATAAATCAATACGAAACACGATTTTGAAGCAGATATGGAATCCAGATATTTAAACATTGAATCAGAGTATGAACTAAAAACGTTGAAGGGTTTAAAATAAAATAATAAGTGAGACATTGTTCGCAAACACTCCAAAAAGAAAAAAATGTATATTCTCGATAGGATCCGGATTCAGTGGCGCTTTGGGCGTTTACAGATATAAAAACATCCGAAGATACAGTAACTACAGAAGATTCGGATGGAATTAAGACATCTGACAAGTGTCAGCCCCTCTTTCATTTAATTATTTGTTGAAAAACCAAATTAAGTGTACCTAAGACAATATTGTTTTATTTAGACATGAACAAGGACAGTAGACAGTAGAACGATGATTGAATTCACAATGATCAAACGTAATGTCTCGTTAGTTAAGAAATCAATTCAGATAATTTTCGCCATCTATCTAGGGCTGCAGCATTTATAAAGGGTTTGGATAGAGAATCTAACCGTAAAACTGCAGGTTGGTCAGAAAAATTATTGGCTCTTAAGAGGCGCCAATATCATGTTATCTTGCCTCTGCAATGGGTTTTGGACGAACGCTCCGTTAACATTAAAGATACGAAGCTGCGGTTTTCACCAATCGATTCTGTATTTAATTCTCAAGTGCGTGTCAATGGCACTTTTTTTTTAAATACAACGCATATTTTGAGTCGCCATACTAGCCGAGGTCTCGTCCGAAAACAAATAATTATGTTTGGTGGCGCTCTACCTCGTTCTGCGCAGAAAAAATTGGCCTAGAGGGTAGGATTACTTACCAGTAACTGGAAAAAAAACTACCTCTACTGCTATCTAATGGCATACACAGAATTTATTAGAATGCAAGCACATTTTCCAAGCAACCACAAAAGTCACATGCGTGCGACCCTCTTAACAAACCCACCATCTCTAAGAATAATTTTTCGGAAACTGATGCTTAAGAAATGGCTATTGTCTTTTTTATAAGATACATAAAATAAGAGTGTAAGTGTAAAGGAATTAATTTGTATTTAATTTGGCACTGTAAAAGATATATATTTTGTACAAAATTATGTACATTATGTAATCATGAGGAGATTTGAAATATAAATTAAAAAATTTATCGACTTACCTGAAGGATGATTAATTGTAATTATATGAACAATCTCCTCCGAAATGATTACATCCCACCCTTCCCCATAAGGTCGACCCCATGTGAGCTATTTAGAGGTAGGTACCCCAAAAAATGAAGTGAGGAGTTGTCATCGACAGGTTGACGCAGAGAAAAGGTATTAGGCAAGACATAGGCGGGGTTGTGGGTATTTGACAAAAATTTATTTGTATCTTTAAACTTTGTGGACTCGAATACATAAAGTAATGGAAACTACATGTGTGTCATTATGTAATCATTTCGGAGGAGATTGTGAAATATAATTACAATTAATCATCCTTCAGGTAAGTCGATTAATTTTTTAATTATAATACCTTTGATTGAATTTCCAAGTAAAACTTTTGTTTCATACTTTTTTCCATGTAAATTAGATTATAATTATTTTATCAGTATCCTATTAATGCACTGTATAAATTAAAAATTTGTTCATTATACCTTCACTCATTTGAGAAAGCTAGTATGTTAGCGAAACGCGTCACGGATCTATATTGAACTTAGTTCAAATATAATGATGATTTAAACAAATTAAATTGTTTTATTTCATCGTGTAGTATGGATCTTCATCAAGTAAAATCCTCATCTATTCAATTAATTAAGTTTCTACCTTTTACAAAACCCAACCCAAAGTGAGATATTGTAAAAATTATAAAAAAATATTTATTATATATTTAATAAGAATATATCTAATGAATATATTGTATTGAAATTAAATTAAGTATAAAAAAAAACAATAAAAATTAAAAGTGTTTTAAATTTAAAAATAAACGAAAATAAAATGAATTCGCTCTTTATAAATAACATAAAAAAAGAAAAAATATAAAAATAAAAATAGACAAAAAAACTCACTGCGAGGACGTGTATAATCACTAATCAAAAAATTAACCGTGGCGACCGGATATATCTAGAGAACCATGTCTGACAATAGGGAACTTGCATCAATCTTAAAATGATTATTTTTTTATGGAATTCGGTTAAGAATGTTCTAAAAGTAACGTCTATCAACTTAGCAAGACAACGGTATCTTATCAGTAATTTGCAGCTTTTTTGCCGTAAATTAGTTGTGGAAAAAAAAAATTTGCCGCTCTTTTTTTTGCCAAAAATTCAATGTCTTGCTAACTTGATATCAAGTTAGCAGGACAACTGCCTAAACAATAACGATCCCAAAAAACTAAAACCTAGAGAATTTGCCGCTTTTTTGCCGTTAATTAGTTGTGGAAAAAAATTTTTGCTGCTCTTTTTTTTATTATAAATTAAACATCTTGCTAACTTGATATCAAGTTAGCAAGACAACTGCGTAAATAATGACAATATCAGAAAACTAATAGCTGGAGAATTTGCCGCTTTTTGCCGTAAATTAGTTGTGGAAAAAAAATTTGCCGCTCTTTTTTTTTATTAAAAATTAAACATTTTGCTAACTTGATATCAGTTATCAAGACAATTGCGTAAATAATGACGATATCAAAAAACTAACAGTTAAAGAATTTGCCACTTTTTGCCGTAAATTAGTTGTGGAAAAAAAATTTGCCGCTCTTTTTTTATTAAAAATTAAACATCTTGCTAACTTGATATTAAATTAGCAAGACAATTGCGTAAATAATAATGATATCTAAAAACTAAAATCTGGAGAATTTGCCGCTTTTTAGCGCATTTTCCTCTTTATTTATAAATAAAAGGCACTATTGTCCTTACTTTGTCCGTACGTCTGTTAGGTTGAGAACTCGGCAACGGCTCAACCGATCGAGTTCGTTGATGGCTCTTTAGATTATGACTCACATATGTGACTATTCAGGACTTCACCCCCGAAACTCCGGCTCCTTTTTTTGCCACCTACCGTTACTTGTTATTAATTGAAACAATTTTTTATATTTATTCCTAAAGAGAAAAAAAAATGAAAAATCTAAAAAGTCGGAAATAAATCATGCAAAGTTGATTGCTTTTTAATATTTTCAATTTTAATTTTTTACTCAAAAAACAGATGGAAACTTAAAAATCTAGCACAATCAACCTTTAGTCATTTTCATTCAAAATTTGTTTCTGAAAATAGATTTTTAAAAAAATTAAATTTAAAGGCTAACTTTTGTAAAGCCGCATTAAGTAATTTTTTTTGTTTTCTTAAATTTGAAGTTGGTATATAAACATCCTGGAAATTGTTTATAAAAAACATGTGATAATTTTTTGGTTTCCACAACTCTTTAGCGGCAAAAAACGGCAAACTCTCCAGCTTTTATTTTTTTGATATCTTCATTATTTACACAGTTGTTTAATTACTGATATAAAATAAAGGCAAACATTTTTCCTATAACTAATTAATGACAAAAATGCGGCAAATTCTCCAGCTTTCAGTTTTTAATATCGTCATTTTCACGCAGTTTTCTTGCTAACTTGATACTAAGGTAGCGAGATGTTAAATTTTTAATAAAAAAAGGGCGTCAAATTTTTTTTCACAATTAATTAACGGCAAAAAAGCAGCAAATTTTCCAGCTTTTAGTTTTTTAATATCGTTATTATTTACGCAGTTGTCTTGCTAACTTGATATCAAGTTAGCAAAACGTTGAATTTGTAATAAAAAAAAGAGCGGCAAAATTCTTTTCCACAACTAATTTACGGCAAAAAAGCGGCAAATTCTCCAGCTATTAGATTTTTGATATCGTCATTATTTACGCAGTTGTCTTGCTAACTTGATATCAAGTTAGCAAGACATTGGATTTTTGGGAAAAAAAAAGAGGGGCAAAATTTATTTTTCCACAACTAATTTACGGCAAAAAAGCGGCAAATTCTCCAGTTATTATATTTTTGATATCGTCATTATTTACGCAGTTGTCTTGCTAACTTGATATCAAGTTAGCAAGATATTGGATTTTTGGGTAAAAAAAAAGAGCGGCAAAATTTATTTTTCCACAACTAATTAACGGCAAAAAAAGCGGCAAATTACTAATAAGATACCGTTGTAATTTTCCGAAGTTGCCTTGCTAAGTTGATAGACGTCTAAAAGTAATAGTACGATATAACAGGTTAAACAAGTTATTACTTTTAATTCATTAATTATTTAACAAACGTTCTAAATTGGATAACTTTTAAATCCGTCACAACTACTGCCATTGGCTATGACGTCATTTTACGCAATCTAACGAGATTTATATTTTTTCTACAACCACTATGCAAAACATGCTTTTCTACACATTTTTTTAGAAGCAAAACAGGAATTTTCTTAATTTCTTTGATATCCGTTGGAAAAGTATTTTAGAGTGCGAAAAGTACACGTTATGGCAATTTTCCCCACGGAAATGTCAAACACAGCTATGACCTGTCAACTTTCTTTGACAAGTTAATATTTTTGTTTCATTAATAAATGTGGTTGTAGAAAAAATATTGTGTACAACTCGTGGGAAAAGTGGCGCTTCGCGCACTTGTTATACAAACTACTATTCCGCGTCAACCTATGATTACAAGTGTTGTCATTTTTATCTGTCACTAAAATAACATATAAAAAAACAAAATGCCTAAACAAAAGTTGCGTCACTGGATATAAAAAAGCATGTTCGCAAAATTTACCGAAGGTTGGTTGGGACATGCTGATGGATTGTTTATTAAAGATTGGAGGCCAAACTGTTGACATTTCATAAATAACAAAAAAAAATTTGACAACAATCGATATTGCAATGAATTACCGCTATATGATGACAGATTCTAGCGTAAAATGACACAACCGTTTAAATCCATACCACGCAGAGTAGTATTTTAAACATTTTTTATAAATAAAACAGTGAACTAAATGAGTTTTAACACGTTCGTTCGCTACTTGCAGGTAATAAACAGTATCAATAAAAAATTTAAAAAAATCATGCAAGTTCCCTATTTCAGAAAAAAATTTTGTAATAAAATTGGCCAAAAGAAAATACTTAAAAATATTTTTTACAATGCAATTACGGTTTTCTTTAAGGCTGCGATGTAAAAATATGAGTCATTGCGAAGACAGTAATTTAAAAAAGTAAAAAGATTGCATCACTTTTTTAAGTTATTCTAAATAAAGCAAAGTTTGAGCTTTACTATGAACAATTTTCAATACAATACAATGCTAAATCAGTGGCTAATTAATTTTTTTAAAACACCAAATTTATCGTGAATGGTTTTTTCGATGGCATTTAAATTTGTTTCATAATTCTGTAACTAAACTGCTTCAAGGCTGAGTTAGATATGGCCCTCTGTCGGTTCCAGTTTGTACTCAGCCTTGTACAGGTGTATTTCGAGTTGAGAATTTGATTTCTATGCATCTAGGCACATTGCCGCTGATGAGTCCTTAAGGGACGAAACAGCTGTCCGGTATACGGCCTGGATGCATAGGAATCGAATTCTCAAAACTTACAAGTATTTTAAAACTTGTTAATGGTTTCATTACCAATTAGAGATATTGGCCCTCTATCGGTCCCAGTTTTTACTGGCGTTATTACATAGGTGGAATCTTTCCCCAAGTAATAAATGATACCGTGTCCCATTGGTAGATGACGTCAGCTGTCTACCTGAGAACAACATACTTCCATATCTTACAGTTACTCAATTCTATCTAATAGAGAGCAATTCGCCTTATTGGAGAGCCAGAACTGACTATAAATATTGAAATATGTGGTATGTTAAAAATGTAGGACACCAATCAATCCAACTTTTGATTTACCCTGTATAAACGCATTTTTTACACTTTTGCGATACTTCTTACCCAATAAATAATAATCTTAAAGTTTAGTGTCGTTTCGATTATTATTGACAACGCTATACAATATTTTACACCATTGAAAATGTTTTATTTTCAAAACAACTCACCCCCAGTATAGTTGCAATTTAAAAGTATTGTTATTATAGTTTGGAACTCTTATACACGTGCTATAATCAAAATATGTTGCTATTCTCAGAAATCATTATTTTTTGTTGGTGCCGTGCAAGGTTTTATTTAGGGCATCAAAATCTTCAACATATGCAAAAATCAGGAGTAATGTACTAGTACAGTTTCATTTTCTTTTCCAATCTAGAATAAATTACCTTATGTAATAAATTCTTATCAATTACTTCAAAAAAATGTAAAATGGCGGTGTAAAGTACTGACTTTACACATACTTTGTCGTGCGTAAAGTTCATCTTTACGCCCTAGCGCGTAAAATGAAATACCAGCGCGTATTTCACGGCCACAATTTTTGATCTAAAGTTTTGAAAAATTTTATTTTATTAACATTGATAGTTTTTATGTTACAAGGGTTAAACGATATGAAAAGTAAAAATTTAAAGACAAAGCATTTTAAATCCCATAACAAAAATAAATAAATAATATATTCTTAGAAAATATCAATATAACGACTTTGTGCAGTTCGAGTATAGGATTAAAATTTACCTTTACAATTTTTCTCTGTTTAATTTTTTAATTTGATGATTGACCCTGTATAATTGAAATGTAACTTTAATAAGTAATATGTATTCACAGAATTGAATTAGTATTCTTAACTGCAATAAGAAAACGCATTTCCTTGATATGCTAAATTCTAACAATGGATTTATCGAATAATTTTTACAAGTATATGACCGAATTTAGATTATAAGTTAATTTCAGTTTTGGATAGGGTATTTAGAAGACAGTGTAAACCGGTATTTTATCGGAGAATGTATATTTTCTAACTAATTTAGAGGATGTTATAAATTGGTTTTTTACCTGAAAAAACATTTTTTAACCAAACATTGAAACATTTTTTGGATAAAAATATTGAAAAAAGAAATACGTTTAATTAAAAAGTTCTTTTATCAGAAGAATAATTGATTTTACTTTAACAGGAGTGTTATAACGGTAATGTTTATAAAATATAACCTTAATAATGGTTATGTTTTGGTTATGTTATGGTATATTTTGGTTATGTTTTGGTTGTTTTGGTTATGTTTTGGTCATGTTTTGGTTATATATAAAAAGAATAAAAGGTTATAAACTTAACTGTTTCTAATCAGCTGAAGAAAGTATAATATGGATCTACTACCAGATCCTAACTGTTACGGTTTAGTACTTAAATCGTGCGTATACTATGTTGGAGACATCCCTGTATCAATTAGAGATAATATTATGAAGATTTTGGATCATGAGTTTATATTAACAGAAGGATTAAAACCACTTCTAACAAAAAATAGACTAGAAACATTTCTAGAGGAGGATTTACTTGCTTACAAAAAAAATCTATTGATATCAAATGCCCACAAAAGATGTGATAATAAAATTAATTTTAACCGTAGTTGGAAGTATAAAAACGTTATAGCCAAAATATTTCCTCCAAAAAAAAAAGGATTTCCAATCTGATAAGACACTTTCGCGGTTTCATCTGAATATGAAAGATGTGACAAAAATAATTATATAAATAACGACTCGCATGAAACAAATATATCCAAGTATCCTTCTGAAAAAGGTGCAACAACATATGAATGCTTGAATCAATATAATTCGTTTCCTAAATACTCATTTAACGCCGATCAATGCCAGGTAAATATTAATAAAAAAATGAGGGAAATGATTATTGAAGCGAAAAATGAGAATTATGATGAAGAAAATGTAAATGCCGATCATGAAGATTATTTTGATCAAGAAAATATTGTTAATAATGATTCTAATACTTTGGTTGACCAACTCAGATATCTTATCACTAACAACAGTTCTCTTGGTCAAATAGATCGTATTCTTACTAGACTGCGCCAACTTGGTATTATTTTATAATTTATTTTGTATTACTGTTAAAATGTATTGATATATTGGTTATTTATTAAGAATAATGATGAGTAAAGGATATTTTAATGGTATGTACATAGAATTAATGTTTAAGTTAATTAATAAAATGATTTATATAAAAATATATTGTTGTTTTAGAGTCCCTTTATAAAACAAGTGTGTTCAAACCACGCAGTATGTTAAATGAAATTTAAGAGGGGTTTAACCCTAATGTGATTGTAAGTAAAACACTGTACCGCAAAAATCAAACTACTCGGATTGTGGTTAAAAAATTCATAATATTTTTTTACTTTTGGATTAAGAAAGGTTGGATATAGGCATCTCTCGAAGTACTTTTTTTAATTTTTGAGAAAAAATTGAAGAAAAAAAATTGACAAAATGGGCCAGATTCATTATTTTTTATCTCACAAAAAAAAGTTTATTTCAAAAAAGTACTCTGAGAGATACCTCAATTATATATTTGCCTTTGTTGATAAAAAAAATTGTTAAGATCAATCAAAAATTAGACTCTCAAAAGTGATTTTTGCCGAACCCCTGCAAGGTGAATTTTGGAGCATTTTTCATCACTGATCCAAGCGCCCTCGCACAAATTTGCACTTTTATATGAATACTACGAAATGATGAATGAATCGCAAATTCATTCTTAAACATAACAATAGCACAGGAGATAAAATTAATAGAAGTGTTCAAATAAAAATACTAAAAATAGAACAGGAGATGAAATCAATAAAAGTTGCAAATGGGTTGATTGCCTTTTCGAATACTTATGACATATTATTAAGTTATATGTATAAATGATGAGCATAATCATTGTCTTAAATGCGTTAATTGGAAAACAATCCAATATTTAAAAAAAAAATCTTATTTTTGACATTTTCAAACTTTCAATTTTTAAGTTGTGTATAACTGAGTTACGACTTTATTATGGATAGTGAATTCATTTGTGAAATTGAAAATGAAACACCGATATCCAATAAAAAAGATTTAGCTATTATTATTAGAAAAACCGCTGTTATCGTTTTCTAGTCAGCGTGGACTGTGAAGTGATTGAACTAAGGGATTTTTGCACCTAGAACAAGTGCATTATTTTGACGGCGACTCTTTGTTCGGCATTTTCTTTGACACGATATTAATAAAAAACATTTTTTGCTAATGCGGCGGTGGGCGGTCAGTACAAAAGGAAAGAAATTATGAAATAAAAGAAGAATTAATAAAAATAAATTGAGGCTATTACAGAAACGGAATAAATATTGAAAAATTATTGTTATGTCTGATTAAAATTATTACAAAATTGTGTCAGTAATCAAGAGTTACCATTTTTCATTACTATCCCACTTGTTATACCATATACCGGGTGTAAATGGGTCTTGGGCCACCCCTATAACGTTTACACGGGTTAATAGATTTATACCAAATTTTGGTGGATTATAATAGAGGTATTTTTGGATTTTTTTAAATAAAAATCCAATTTGGCGACATCCGGTTTGACTGGAAATGACATGAAAATTAGAAATTAAAATGAAACACCCGGTATATTTCTAGATATTTGGATTCTACGACTTCAAACACGTACAGGTCTACTGTCAAATGTGTCGTAAGACGCCATTTTTTATTTTATTTTTGAATTTTTTTTATCCATCCTATATGGTCATGAGTTAGTCTAAATTGCTTATAATCAAACTAAAATTAACTAAAAGTCTCAATTTTTTCAATTATGTATTGTTTATTCTTAATAATTATTTATATTTAAAATATTATGTTGTAAATATCCTTTTTTGAACAGGGATGTCTTCAGAAGAATTTTGTATCGAAATTAAAAAAAAATAACATTTCTTCTTTATTTGAGAAAAAAAAGTTGTTGTACATCATTTTAATGGTAATTGAATAAACAATTTTTAATACTGGGTGGCCCATCTGTTTCATTGAAAAAAATTGAGTTTTAGTTAAAAAAACTGGATTTGCTGATTTAAATGTTTAATAAAAGTAACAAAAATAAATAATTGACAAAATTGAAAGTTTTCAACTAATTCTAGTTTAATTATAAGTAATTTACACCAAATCATGACCACCTACGATAGATAAAAAAAATCAAAAATAAAATAAAAATGGCGTCTTAAGTGACATTTGATATTCGACGTGTACGTATTTGAAGTCGTAGAATCCAAATATGTAGAAATGTAGCGGGTCTTCCATTTGAATTTCTATGTAAATAAATCTAAAAATAGCTCTAATCAACCCAAATTTGACATAAATCTGTTTACTCGTTAAAGTGTTATAGGGGTGGCCAATGACCCATTTGCACCCGTATGTAATTCTTTAGAGCGCGTTTTTTTTTTTTTTTTTTTTTTTTTTTTTTTTTTTTTTTTTTTTTTTTTTTTAATAGTGATTCTATTAGCAACTGTTTTCTTCTAGATAAATTTGAAAAAAGTAACACAGACAATAAAAATTACAAATATCATATTTGCAGTTACTATATTTTTAGTTACTATTAGTTGCACTATATTTTAGGGTAATTTTGTTAATAATATTTAATCTGATGAAGTTGTTATAAAACGTAACATGTAACATAATTAAACAACTTTTGTTATATTTGTTGTGAAAATTAAAAAAGGTTGTTTTATTGAACTAAATAAGATCTATATTGGAGTATATTTTAATATTTTAGGTATTTTTTAATGAACCAATTATGAATATTTCGAATATTTAAATACTATTATTATTCAAAAACTTTGTTATCAAAATATTTCCTATTTACCTATTCTTCTTATAAGTAATAAACATTGTAACATCCAACAGGGTAAAAAAAATTGGTTGTGTCGCCCCAAAACTTTCCCAACGAGTATTCAGAGATGCACACTTTTTCAGATATTTTATGTTTCAAACTTTGACATTTTTTTATTTTTGACACGTGACAGTTGGACTGGTTTTGACTATTCTGAATAGAGTTTCAAGGGCTTTCAAATGACGTATTACAAGTCAAATTCTGTGACATATTGCTTCTGTTATTTTTTGACAGTTACAGTTCCGTTTAACAGATGTCGAATAAAAACTGATGGGTTCTTCCCATGGATAACCGAAACCCATATACCAAATTTGAGCTTAATCGGATTATGCGTGTTCTGGAAATGGCCATAATCGACTCAGGGGACCTCAAAATGGATATTTCCGTATTTATCTCGAAGATTTTCTTAATTTTTGAGAAACAATTGAAGAAAAAAAATTGACAAAATGGACCAGATTCATTATTTTTTATCTCACAAAAAAAAGTTGCAAGCGAATTTTGGAGCATTTTTCATCACTGATTCAAGCGCTTCTATCGTGGAAGAATACACACAGACAAACACAGAAAGACAGACACAGAGACACACAGACAAACAGACACACACACAGACAGACTAAATTTTTTAGCTCGTTCACAATACTTTCCCTTCTCGGATGGTGGGTCGAGAGTAAAAATCTCATGTAAACTCTACCCTGATGTAAATGATTAAAAATTAAAGAAAAGCTACGGAGCCAAGTAAAATGTAAAATATAAGAAACCGAACTAAAATACCATATCTTTGTCAGCCGGGGCGATAGGCGGTCACTTACAAAGGACTACTAGAAATTTGTTATGATTTTATTTCGCTCAGACGATCAGATGTTTACGATAATTTTACGCAAAGCCGCATGACAGAGACACTAAATATATATTTCTTTATCATCAGGCCACGCCTTTATAGCTCTGTATTTTTACCTCGTCTTTCACCCCGCAAATATACTCTGATCTTTTATAAAAGGTTAACCCCCTCTTAAATGAATTTATCTTCGGATAGTGAGAAAAAGTAGCTTCCGGTTAGAGTTATATGGATTTGTTACAATGCGAAATGAATAATTCAATTAGTATTTGCTATTATAAATAGATGGTGCTGATTACATAGTGTTGATGGTTAAGTAAGTTTACTTAAAGGAATAAAGATAATTTAATCTTTACTGAAATCGAATTTCTGTAAATATTAATATATGTTTAATATGTCTTTGGCCATTAAACCAATTCAGCAGTTTTTATAGACAAGAAAATTATAGATGTGAATCTTTGGAAATACGTGATTATAGATATTCCTATTTTTCAATAATGCTACATTTATATTTTTTAAATATTATTATTCTTTCATTATTATGTTTTCCATACGTCGATATCATGGGTAGACCAATTGAAAAATTTTAGACGATCCGGGCTCATTGTTTTGAATATGTCACTTTCATTGCAGAACACTAACATGTATACAGGCTTAATTAATTTAATTGATGGCCGATGATTCGTTCCCGGAAAATTATCATCTAGAATTTGCTCAACGTATTTAAAGGATTTTGAAAATTCACTGTATGGGTTTCCAAACTTGTTTTTTCGCATCTGTTCGGTATTCCTAGTTAAGTTAAAAATAAAATCGAATACGTTTTGATAGAGCTTGGCACTAAAATTACAGCGTTGGGATAAATAGTATTAGCAAAAGAAAAATAATGATATTTTAGATCTCTATAACGAAAAAGTTTAAACTGGTAGTGAATTTTATGGAAAGGAGAACACATTATATTGATAGAGAAAGTACAAATTATGGTTCAAAAATTTTAATAATGAAAACTAGTATGTTGTCAAGTAGCGCTAAAGTATTGTGTTAATATTGTAATAAGAATGTTAAAATGGGAATTATAATTGAAATGATCCACTGTCCGCTGCTTAAAGTGTTATTGATGGAAAAGTATTATGTTGGTGAAGTAGCATTTAAGTAAAAAATATGACCATTTACCATGTTTGAACTTAACGAATCGATTATTATATATTGTAAATATTTCACCCTGTACATGGGAATTTTATAAAGTAAATAAATTTTGTTTTGAGTTGAAATAGTTTTTAGTAGATGTTTATAATGGAGTAAATATACAAGTTAATAATTCATTTTATTATGATCGTGTTTGAAATGATTTAAATATCATATAGATTTATATTAATGTTGATAAAATTATATTTGAAATTTAATTTATTAAAATATTATGTATAGTTAAATGTTATGTTTATTAAATAAGATAGGAGAGTTGATATGCAAGTAAAGAGTAGGAAACGAAGGTATTATAGATAAATTTGCAATAAATTTAAAAGTGAAAGAATCAAAAATTTATTAAAATAATGAAAGATGCTATAACAAAATTGAAATTTTGGAGTTTTTATACATAAAATTTAAGTTAGTTAGTAAACAGGTAATAAAGGGTTAATAAAAAAAACTTAAGTTTGCGGTATTAAAAAAATGTAGTGGTTAAGAAAAAAAAAAGATAATAAACAAAGTATTGTCAATCAGGAAAAATATATGATAGAATGTCACGATAAGTTTTTTATATAGAAAAATAGGATTATTGAAAGATGTAAAGGTTAAATAAAGGTAGAAGAATTATATCCCATTTAAATTATATATGGTTTTTATTTATATAAAAAAATTCAAAATACAAGAGAAGACGTTTTAAAATAAGGGTAATCACAAAAATGGAACAAGGTTGTGAAAAATATATAAAGGTTATTAAGAAGAAACCTCTAGAGAAGAAAATATTAAATAAAAAAGTATTCAATGGGGAGACATTAAAGAAGAGGGAAATGACAAGTTTGAAATTTTAATTTATAGAAATATTGGAGAAGGAAACTATAAAATTAGAAATTCAAGTTATATGGTGATTATCGGAAGAGAATGAAGAGTAATCAGTATACATAAATTTGTATTATTTTTTTTTTAATTTGTAATGTTTATTATTTTTTGTGACTAGAACCCAACCCAAAGTGAGATAATTTGTAAATATCATTACAATATATTGTATTCATCATTCATGCGTTAAATATATGAAAATAAGATATGTTATTAATTTTTACAAATTTGGGAATGTCTTTTAATTTCATTGGTAATTCGATGCCTATTAGATCCAATGTATCGGAATGTGGGTAGGATGTTGGTTTTGTTGGATCTCCTTCCGCTGCAAAGATGGTTGCGTTAACACTTCAAGCGAAACAGTCTTTGTCATTATTTTCAATATTTAAAACGGCCCGAAGAGATAAAACGTCACGGAATAATCAAGTTTTATCATTGAATTTTATATTCGAATCGATTTAATTATATTAAATAAAATAGATAGGTCCGTATTTAAAAAGATAAATTTGATGGTGGCCCTGAAGAGACAAAAAGTCGCAAAATAATCAGTTATATCGTTTGATTTAGTATTCGAAGCGATTTAATAATATTAAATAAAATAGACAGGTCCGTATTTAAAAAAAAATGGCTGTGTCACCCCAGAACTTCCCCGACTCGACCGTAGAGAATATGTTATTTATGATTATTATTTTAATTACAAAATACTAAGCATAACAATAATTTATGGAACACATTAAAAACAGCGAGCCGATGGTGAATACGTCTATCGAATTGATATTTCAATGTTGATGACATAAGAATTCGGGAAAAAACTTCATACAATAGTTGTAGGGGATTTTATGCTTTACACCTTTGCACTGAAACATTTTGCTCTAAAGAGTATAATTTACCTCCAATTTTAAAAAAAATGGAAAATTATAAATGTGTATTTTTCTCGCCATCTAGCGGCGAAACTATGAGGAATTCGATAAAAAGTTAAACACAAAAGTTAAAGAAAATTTGATGCTTTACGACTTTCAACTTGAAAATTTTGCACTAAAATGCATTATTTGTCCTCAAAATCGAGAAAAACTAGAGAAAACCTACATGCACATTTTTTACGCGTCCTCTAGTGGCGCAACTATAGGAAATTCTAGAAAAAGTTTCAGACACGAGTTGTAGGGAATTTTATGCTATAAAACTTTGTACTACAATATTTTGCATTAAAGTGTATAGTTTGTCCTTAAAATTTAAAAAAAAGTAAAAAATTGTTACATGTGCATTTAATCAATATCGGTCTTGAGGACCTTCTACTGTACCTATTTAAACCAAAATCTAATGGTCGCATTCTAGGCACATACCGACCCTCCATACCAAATTTCAGCTTGATTGGTCAAACGGTTCGGCAGTTATCGTGGAAGATTACACACAGACGCACAGACAGACCATACGCTGGAAATGGTTTCAATCTTCTTGGGGGACCTCAAAATGGATATTTCCATCGATATCTCGATTTTTTTTGCTTTTTCACCTTACCTTCCCTTTGATGGGTCAGGGAAAGTAATAAAGTTGATGGTGGCCCGAAGAGACAAAACGTCGCGGAATGATCAAGTATGATATACCGTTGAATTTAGTATTCGAAGCGATTTAATAATATGAAATAAAATAGACCTGTCCGTATTTAAATAGATAAAGTTGATGGTGGCCCCGAAGAGACAAAACATCGGATTTAAAATTTAACTATGGCAGTTTATAACGATGTTAGAATACAATAAAAACTTTTAATAAAGTTATCCCAAATTTTGTATAATAACAGAGCTTTGACAAAAAACGATTTTCGACAAATTCGGATTATGTCGTTTAACTCCGGAACCAATAGGAATATTTTGGGTTTCAAAAAATCGTTTTGTTTATTTTTATACTTCGCACATTTTTCCTTATTTAACCGTCTTCCTAGCGTCTACCGTTTATGAGATAGCAATACTGTCCCTATTAAAAAGTAACCACCCTGTATATACTAAAATAAAATGATCACGTGACCACCAGAACCGGTTGTGTGTCATCCACCGAGCATGAGAAAGTTGTTACATCGTATTTTGGACACATTTTAATTAAGTGGAATGAATGATATAATTATATACAGTTTTTTGCTCATTAGATATAATTTAATACCATTTTTAAATAACCGGTTTGGCAGGTGGTCGCCGGATAAGTCACGTGACCGAAAGTGCATATTTCATACCTTTAATTCAATGACCTCTGAGCTTGGGTTCAACCACCTCTAAGCTTGGGTGCACACGTGGCCAGATGTGTCAGCAGGTGTTCGATACGGTATAAGATTCAGTTTTTTTGTTCATTAGATATAATTGGATACCTTATTTACATAACCGGTTTGGCAGGTGGTCGCCGGATGTCCATATGTGGAATGCTCATTAGATATAATAAGATGCATTTTTTTGCTCATTAAATATAATTGGATACCTTATTTACATAACCGGTTTGGCAGGTGGTCACCGGATGTCCATATATGGAATGAAGGTCAAATAAACCGGTTTGCACCATTTGTACCGCCATTTAGTATCTACTACAAGGATTAAAATTTCTAATCGGCAGAAAGTGTTATGAAGATTGTAAATTATTTACATTTCTGTTTGTATAACCTTGTGATTGTAATACGCAGAATTGTTAGTTCTGTAATAATAGACGATAAAAAGCGATATTGATCAAGTGCAAAAAAATGTCACAGACGTCTAATTATACTCCTGTGAAATTAAAGTGCAATTTAACCGTGCATATGAAAACCTTAGTGTTAAATGTACATGACGCCCTTGTACATGAACATTTCAATTGTACTGTTCGGAGTATAGTTTCTAAGTGTTTAAATATGACCGGAGTTGGAGAAGCAACCATTTATAGACTTTTGAAGCAACGAAAGGATGGAAGTATTATAGTAGAAAATCCATTTAAATAGACGGTAATAATAATGGACATGCACCGTACCACAGCGAAATACAAAGCAACCTTCGACTTCTACAAAAAAAGCTGAATTAATATCTTGGTAAAGATAATCATATTAATTTTGATGAAAAAATTAAAAGACCAGAATTACTGCAATGTGCAAAAATGAATCGAAAAGAATATATATATATATATATATATATATAACGAGAAATGGTTATTGGGGTAGCAGCGAAACGAAAAGTGTACTCTTTAAAGTTATTTAATCCAAGCTTTCGAGTGAGATTTCACTCATCATCAGGGAAGCTACAAGAATTAGTGAAATTTAGGAAACAATTTCTACAATAAAAAGTGAAGTACTTACAACTTATTGAGGATGTTTCGTAAAATGATATTCATAATAAAATTTTAAAAGCACATAGGTTCCTCTGACACACATAAAATTTGATAAAAATTATTGTTAAAAAACATTCTTTTGCAACTCAAGTTACAACGTTAAAATTATTAAAAACTTAAAAGTAAAATATCTAAATAAACTTTTAAGTAAAATGTCTAAAAAGACATTTTGTTAATGCGTCCTAGCAAAAACAGACTTATTTTTGAAGTAGACATAAGTCATACTTGTCACTTTGGGGAAAGAAGAAAGAACAACGAATGGCCTTTTACTAATGAGGTAAAAGGACACTCGTTGGTACTTACTAAGGGCTAATGGCTAATGAGGCCCCCTTAGCAAGTGACAAGTGACCAAAGCAACAATTATGTCTCATTCTACCTCTGGACAAAACAGACAGTTACAATAGGAAAAATAATTAAATGAAAATTGTCAAGTTTACAATAGTGAGTGAAAAAACATTAAATGACATGAACAATATTATTAAAGAAATAATGATACCTATCGTTGTGCACAAGAACCCAACAACCACGTCCCTAGTCTAACGATAAATCGTTAGAGGGTGGAATGATAGCCGGCCTATCAGCAAGCAACAAATAAGAAAAAATCTCACTGAGATGACTGATATCTGATCTTTTGTTCAGTAAATTTTCATTGTTGAATATGTGAGCCATTTCCAAAAATAAACGTTTATTAGTATTTGACTCTTTGTCTAAAATTTTAATTAGGTCATAATTCATACGATGGTCATTACTGTTAACATGATCCGCCAGTGCACACCTCTCCGGATGAAGTCTACAGTCACTCTTATGGGAGACGATACGGTCTTTGAGACATCTAGAAGTTTGACCTATGTAATGTTTATTGCAACTACCACAAGGTATACTGTACACTACCCCCGACACAAGGAGAGCAATGGGGTTTTATCTTTTACTTTCGAAAAAATAATATTGATAGTGACTACTGACTTATTTGCAATTTTTAAGTTAGGAATTGATTTAAAAATCCTCGTCAGTGCGGGTGTTGCCTCCCTGATATATGGTAACGACATGTAACGAACTTGTTGTGGCAATGGTACCTCGTCAACAGAAACAACTTCAGGTGTACTACGAGTAGCAATATGAATATTATTCAAATTTTGTGAGTTGAAAGCAAACGGTGAATTGAATAAAATCTTTCTAAGCAAGCCCGCCGGATATGAGTTGTCAATAAAAAGGTTGTAAAGGATATTGAGGTTCTTATTGTGGAAAGAAGGGTCACTGATACTGACTACTCTGTTTTTCATTTCTTTGACCAGATTTATCTTAATTGAGTGTTTATGATACGACCAATAGTTAATATATCTACCAGAGCTAATAGGCTTCCTGTACCAGTCTACTAGGATCAAGGTATCTCTACGTATGAGCCTCGTATCCAGAAAGGGCACAGAATTGAACTCATCCTCTTTTTCAAGAGTAAATTGTATATAGGGATCATAACTATTGAAGTAAAACAACAACTCATCTACATAGATCGCTGGCAAAGATAGTATTATGTCATCGACATACCTTTTTATAAAATTTAGTCTACAAGGGAGAACAGGAATGACGATATCTAACAGCATATCCATGACGTAACTTGCCAAGATAGGAGAAATCGTGCTACCCATGGGGGTGCCGAATGTTTGTTTATAATATTTATTATTGAATGTAAAATAATTGCTATCAAATAAAAAAGTTAAGAGTTCAATAAATGTATCTTTGTCAATAGGGCTGTGTCTGTCAACGATGTCCCATTTTCTTACAATAGCTGTACGACAAATTTTTAAATAAACATTACTAAACAGAGAAACAACATCCAAACTGGCGATGACAGAACCCTCAGGAATGTGTGTATTATTTAAAAGTTTATTTACCTCAAAAGAGTCTTTAATATAGTAATCATTATCAATCTCGTAAGCTTTTGTTAGGATTTCGGTCAAAAACCTTGCAATGTTTTCAGTGGGGGTACCAATGGAAGCCAAAATAGGTCGGACCGCTAATGGATTTTTATGTATTTTCGGTAACGAATAAAATTTACCAAGAATGCCATTATAGCAAGAAAGCCTCTTTTTTTCAACAGGGGTAATTTGTTGCCTGTTAGATAAATTCTTAACTAATTTGTTCATTTTGACTTGGATCGTGTTCGTAGGATCCAATATAGAATTTTAGAAATGAATTTTTTTTTGTTTGAGCTGATATTTAATAAACTAAACAAAGGCTGGGATATTAAAAAAAAATCTAGTGGTAAATATTTTTTTTTGATAAAAAAAAAATAATAAACAAGTCAATTTTGATTAATTGGTTTTTTGAGATAGAATTTTTGGAAGAGGTCAATGTTGATAGAAATTTGTAAGATACGATTTATGTAAGAGTAATTGTAAAGATGTTGAAGGAAATTAATAAAACCATATAATGATACTGAAAAAATAAAAAAATTTATAAAAAAAAATTAGAAAAGTAATAAGCAGATAGGAAGACCACAAAAAAAACAAGAGCACAGAAAGAAGAGTATCGAGTTATAGAAATTAAGAAGCAGAGACCAGGAAATCAAGTTAAGAGCAGGCAGTAAGAAAAAATATAAGGTCAAAGTAGAGAAGTGAAACTGGTACAGAAGAAATGAAATAGCAGGGCATATACAAATTTTTTTATATTTTTTGTAATGTTTATTATTTTTTTCCTTTTTTTACTAGAACCCAACCCAAATAAGTGAGATAAGTTGTTAATATCATAACAATATATATTGTAATAAAAAACACCCTGTATAATGATTTCCAGGGAAATAAGATGACTAGGAAAAAAACAAAAAAATAGAGGAGGGGAGTTTGTTTGGTTTTTTTCTTTTGACAAGAAGGTTGTCAAAGAATATTGAAGATTGTTAAATATTTGTTAAATAATCAAATAAATTAAATAATTGTAATTTAAAATACAACGCCAGTGTTATGATGGAAGTTTAGTTCCACTTGGGGTATTTCAATTGGGTTTTTGGGAATTTGACATATAGAGACTCTGGTAGAGCAGTGATTGGAGATTGGAAGTGCAGTAAAATGGTTATACGACAGAAAAAAAACAAGAACTGAATAGACAGTGAGTTTTCTTTATTAGTTATTTAGGCATTGTACAACATTTATGGATTATTTTCCGTATAAAACATAGCTGTCAATCAACGGACAGGAATGTCATTGTAGTTAGATTTTAAGTTATATTTAGTAAGGAATGCATCAGTGAATGAAAGGATAATTTAAGTTTTTTATGTATGAAGTTAAAGTAAATTGTGTAAAAGTTTGTATAATGTTATATTTGATTATTTAAATAATAAACAACTCAATTATAAAATAGTAAACCATAGAAATATCTTTATATACAGTTTATCCACAAATTTAAATTCGAATCACGATATTATATTATCAGATAATACTTTGATAATATAAAAAAAAAATTTGTTATAAAATTCAATAAATAAATTTTATCAGTAAACCAAAATTATTAACAGTGGAAGTGATCCCAACTCAGAGAAAGAGTCAATGTTCAAATTACTTTAAAAAAAAAAAAATAATAAATAGATAAATAAAAAAAACCGTATAAAAAAAAATATTTTGAGTACAGCTGAGGTAAGTCTTAAATTTAAATTAATAAACAGAAAAATTTTTTTGATGTCTAACAAGTTATAAATATTCCAAATGCAGAATATCATAACAAATGGCGCCCAACGTGGGGCAAATATAATTTAAAGGAAAAAAAAACAGTGGTGTAGTGAGTAAAATATTAGTATATAATATAAAAGTTGTATATTGTTAAATAGCAAAAATGGATTTAAGGGGAAGAAAGAAAAAAGTTAAACAGATGGAAGAAGAAATACGACAGGAAGATGTGACAGAAGTACAAGAACAAAATGTAGATGAGGAAATATTTGAAGAAAGTGATAGAGAAAGGATAGAATCACGAGAAAAAGAACAACAAACTGAAGAAATAACGGAACAGAAAGAACAAGGGAATATTATGAATGTTTTAATGACAATGCTGATGAGAATGGAGGAGATTAATAAGAAAATTGATAAAAATAGAAAAGAAGATAAAGAAGAAAGTCAAAAGGAGATACAGGATATGAAAGCTGATATAAAGCATGATTTGGAATACAAAATTGGGAAAATAACGCAAGAATTGAAACAAAATAAACATGAAATGATTTTAAAGATAGAAGAATTAAAAACGTATACAGATAACAAGATAATTGAGACAAGAAAAGAAATTAGAATAGAAATGATAGAGAATATTGGAAGTTGAAAAATTACAAGAGGAGAAATTTGGAATATTACAAGTAAATGAAAAGGGTTTAAAAGAAGTAAAGGAAGAAGTTGAGAAAGTTAAATTGGGAGTACAGGATACTGAAGAAAGGATAACAAGATTAGAAGATAAATGGATAAATACTATCACAGGAATGGATGCATTGGTAGAACAAAGAATGGACACAAAAATAGAGAAACAGAAGATTGAGATTGTAAATGAAATAAAGTATATTGTTGAACATAAAGTTAAAGATATAAGAACAAACGTACAAAAATTACAGAAAGAAAAAGAAGAAGAAAAGAGAATACATGGCGGAAATGTTTATAATAGAATGGGAAATATGGAAGCATTAACTGGAAAAGTAGATTATATATTACAATTTGATGGGGATATATGGAAATTGCATCCTAAAATTTATTTAGAAAAGTTAAAAAGGAAAACAAGATTTATCCAAGATTTTGAGGAAATAAAAGATATAATAGAATATACCTTGATTGATCATGCATATTTATGGTGGAGTTGTAAAAGTGCAAGTATAAATAATATGGAAATGTTTGAAACCCAGTATATTTCATATTTTTGGGGAGATCTGAAACAAACATATGTGAGAGATATTGTGTGTCAAGGTAAATTTGACAGTAGAAAAGGTAATAGCTACAATACATATGCATTACAAATTTTTAACATGGCACAATATTTACATCCTTGTATGCAAGAAGAAGAAATAATTTCATATATTGGAAGTCATTTTAAATCTGAAATATCAGAACAAATTAATATTCAGGGAATTGAAACCATGGATCATTTATCACAGTTTTTAACAAGAATTGAACAGAATTGTAATATCAAGAAACAGGAATATAATGGAAATTTTTCAAACAACGCTGAGACAAGTAGGGCAGATATTCAAGGAAATATAAACACTAACAAAAATTTGAATAATAATAACAGAGAAACTATAAGAAATAATGGAGAATGGAATAATCGAACGAATCATAACTATGGAAATAGAAATGATCAAAGACAAGAAAATTATTGGGAAAATAGAAGAATAAATGATAGAAGATCACCAAATTATAATGAAGTAGGGAACAGAAATGGAGAATTTAGGAGATTAGATACAAGAAGAAATGGAAATAATTATAGACAAGAAAATGATAATAGAAATTGGGAGAACGGTGACCAAAATCAGAGACAAGTAAATGTTACTAGAAGTAGTACGCAGAATAATGCAATCCTGGAAGATATTCCAGAGGAAATTGCAACACAAAATTTTTAAAATCGCACAAGCCAAATATAACCCCTGCATCATGTATTTATGAACACCCTAAGGAATTTATCACATTAGATTATAATACAAAGTTGTCTCAAAATTTAGGTTTAATTTTTATTCAAGGAATTATTGGAGAGAATATTGCCAAAATAATGGTAGATACAGGATCAGAAACATCTTTAGTTAATGAAAAATTTCTTGAAAACATACCTAATTACCTCAATGATGTTATAAACATTCCTAAATTAACATTAGTTGGTGCAAATGGAAAGAAACTAAAGGAGGTAAATAGATCTATTACACTTAATATTTTATTTAAGAACAGCACATTTGACGTACCTTGTTTAATTGTTAATGGAATTAATACGGATATAATTATAGGATCAGATACATTAGAAAAATATGGAGGAATTATTAACTATGAAAAAAAAATGGTAGAATTAGAAGAAGAAAATGTTGAATTTATGCACAATAACAAAGAAGATGAAAGAAAAGATGGTAATCAAATGGAGATTACGAATATAAAGGAAGAGAAATGTAAGGAGTACATATGCGATATAAACTATATAAGTTTTATAGAAGACCTATTAAAAAAGTACAAAAATTTGTTTTCTAAAGAAAGTAGAGTAGCAGAAAAAGATGTGCATAAAATAGAAGTCAAAGGGATAGAGAATTTTAAAATTAAAACGTATCTAATACCATTTAAATATAGAAAGGAAGTTAATGAAGAAATTTTGAAAATGATGGAACAAGGAATAATAGAGAAGTGTAATACAAGATATGTTAATCCAATTGTAGTTGTTAAAAAAAATTCTGGAGATTTACGATTATGCTTAGATGCACGAAACATCAATAAGTATACTATTCCTCAATATGAAGCACCAATGAGTATAGAGGTTATTTTAGGAAAAATTACAGAAGTCAAAGTCAAAATTGACCTAAAGCATACCACTGCATGAAGATTGCAGAGATTATACTGGATTTTAGATAGAAGGGGTTTTATATCATTTTTGTTGTGCCTTTTGGCTTACAAAGTGCGTGTTCTGCCTTGGTGAGGGCACTTCACAAAATTTTAGACAAATACGAAGATTTTATTATACATTACGTAGACGATATATTGGTATATTCCAACAGTTATGAGGAACATTGTCATCACTTAGAAATAGTTATGAAAGAATTGGATCAAGCTGGTTTAAAAATCAATATAAAGAAATACTGTTTCTTTCAGGAAGAAGTATTATATTTAGGATTCAAATTCAACACTATTGGGATTGAAATAGATCCAAATAGGGTAGAGGCTATTCAAAACTATAAACGACCCAGTAATGTAAAAATGTTGAGGGGATTTTTGGGGATGTTAAATTATTTTAAAAGATTAGTACCAGACATAACGGATAAACAAATTCCACTTATAGAATAACTCAAGAAGGGAAGTAGATGGGTATGGACGAAAATTCAAGAGGAAGCTTTTAAAAGGAAATTTATAAAAAAAATTAGTTTTTCATCCAAATTTCAAGAAACCTTTTATTCTGAAAACCGATGCTTCTATTAAAAGATTCGCAGGAGTATTATTACAAATTCAGGAAGGAGAAGAAGTGCCGATCTGTTTCATTTCACGAACTACCAAACCATATGAAAGGGGATACAGTGTATCTGAATTAGAACTTGCCAGCATAGTATTCTGTATAAACAAGTTGCGATTTTATCTTTTAGGTAATAAATTTTTAATTGAAACAGACCATGTTTCATTACTTTCAATATTGCAGAATAGATTTGCTAACAGCCGTGTTCATCGATGGGCTCTCCTACTTCAGGAATATGATTTTGAAATAAAACATGTATCTGGAAAATCTAATATGGTTGCAGACACATTAAGCAGAAGTGATGAAGGCAGTAAAAAAGGTGGAAAAGTAGTTCATATAGGATTAAATATTATGAACGAAAGGATTGGAATATTTACACAGAAAGAGATAATTAATAGTCAAATGAAATTATCAGAAAAAGAAAAGAAGAAATGTAAAGTTAAAGCAGGAGTATATTATAAGGAAATAATGGAAAGTGAATTATATGTGACAGAAATGAGTTTAGAAAAGGAAATTCTAAAAGCACTTCACGTTAGTTATGGACATATTGGAAGCAGAAAGGTATGGATGATTTTTAGGGAAAATTATATAGCAAAAAATGATTATGGAATTGCAAAACAAATAACAAGAGTTAACAGAAATATGATTAAAAGTATAGTTGCTAAAGAATGTCTTCAAATTGTCGCAATAGATTTCTTAAGTAATTTAGTTACGAGCACGGAAGGAAACAAACATATTTTAGTAGTTTTGGATATATTTTCAAAATATGTTAAAACATATCCATGTACTAAGACTAATGGTAAAGAAATTAAAAAACGTATGCAAGAATATATTCAGGAGTTTGGTAAACCAAAGATATGCATTGTAGATAATGCAACATATTTTAAAGGAAAATTATGGATAACATTTTGTCGAGACAAAGATATTCGATTACAATATATTAGTATCAGGCATCCATGTGCAAATCCAGTCGAACGTTATATTAAAGAAGTTATTAAGTTTATAAGAATTCTAACATATGACTATCATCCAGATTGGGAACGAGTATTGCCAAATGTGGAAGAATACCTGAATGATGTACCAAATAACAATACAGAAGAAAGTCCCACTTTTCTCATGAAAGGAATAGAACCAAAAAGAAATTGGGAAAGACAGAGAAATAAAAATTTGGAACAAATTTTAGAAGAAGTTAACAAAAGAGTTCAACGAAATGCAGATAGATATATTAAAAGGGAACAGAAGAAAATAAAAAAAAAGAAAATATATCAAAAAGGGAATTTAGTAATAGTAAGGGCATTAAAAGTACCAAATAGAAAAGAAATGAAATGTGCCAAATTCTTAAGGCCATTTGAAGGACCATATATGGTGGAGAATGAACATCCTGTAAATAGTTATCTATTGAAAGATCCAAGGAATCAGACTATAAGAGGAGTATTTAATATTGATCAAATATATGACTATTATACTGATGATGATAATAATAGGGAATAATAATATTTCACGATATATAAACCCAAGAAGAGACTAAATAAGACTACTATTTATATGAAGTTTAAAGAAAATAGTAAGAATACGGAAAATAGTTGGACAAAGGAAATTTTACTAATAAAGTTTATTAACGTTAATAAGTTAAATAGGTAATTTAGAACAATTGAATATGTAGGAAATAGAATTGATATATAAACTTAGGTAAATTTTGATATATGACAGTATTTAATGTCAGTATTAGATTTTGAATGGGAGTACAATTTCTATTGTATTTAAAGATTTGCCATTTTATGTTTCAGTTACTTAACAATATATGCAAATTTAAGATTGTGGAAACTGAAAATCAGGAAAATTTGCATTTTAATTTAACATAAATGCAAAATTGAAAATATAAATTTTGGGGAATTTGTAATAAAAAAACACCCTGTGTACTGATTTCCAGGGAAATAAGATGACTAGAAAAAAAACAAAAAAAATAGAGGAGGGGAGTTTGTTTGGTTTTTTTCTTTTGACAAGAAGGTTGTCAAAGAATATTGAAGATTGTTAAATATTTGTTAAATAATCAAATAAATTAAATAATTGTAATTTAAAATACAACGCCAGTGTTATGATGGAAGTTTAGTTCCACTTGGGGTATTTCAATTGGGTTTTTGGGAATTTGACATATAGAGACTCTGGTAGAGCAGTGATTGGAGATTGGAAGTGCAGTAAAATGGTTATACAACAGAAAAAAAACAAGAACTGAATAGACAGTGAGTTTTCTTTATTACTTATTTAGGCATTGTACAACATTTATGGATTATTTTCCGTATAAAACATAGCTGTCAATCAACGGACAGGAATGTCATTGTAGTTAGATTTTAAGTTATATTTAGTAAGGAATGCATCAGTGAATGAAAGGATAATTTAAGTTTTTTATGTATGAAGTTAAAGTAAATTGTGTAAAAGTTTGTATAATGTTATATTTGATTATTTAAATAATAAACAACTCAATTATAAAATAGTAAACCATAGAAATATCTTTATATACAGTTGAATCACGATATTATATTATCAGATAATACTTTGATAATATAAAAAAAAAATTGTTATAAAATTCAATAAATAAATTTTATCAGTAAACCAAAATTATTAACAGTGGAAGTGATCCCAACTCAGAGAAAGAGTCAATGTTCAAATTACTTATAAAAAAAAAAAATAAATAGATAAATAAAAAAATCCGTATAAAAAAAAATATTTTGAGTACAGCTGAGGTAAGTCTTAAATTTAAATTAATAAACAGAAATTTTTTTTTGATGTCTAACAAGTTATAAATATTCCAAATGCAGAATACCATAACTATATATATATATATATATATATATATATATAATTGATGAATTGCTACGAGAACATGGCCATGAAGTATTAAGGTTACCCCCGTATCATTGTGAGATTAATGGAGCGAAGTATTAGAAAAGTGTAACGCTAAGTGTGGGCTAAATGTGTGAGATATACTAACAAACTCATTGAAAAAGGGTATGAGCGAGAGAAACATTTATGTGACATAGATGTTGAACAAGTAATCATAAACATAGGTGACCAATCGGATTCTGAAAGTGACGACGAAAAATAATTTGTATTTTTTAAATTTTTCATGTAAAAAATGTACTTTTCTTTGTATTCAAATATTATGAAATATATGAAAGGGTTTATATATATTAAATAACAACAATAGTAATAACACTTTCTTTATTGAATGGACAATTTTAGCATTTTTTTATTAATTGATATTTTAATATAGAAGGTCCAAATGTACTATTTATACCACTTTGTTATTTTTTTAAGACAACCCTTTAAGCTAAAAACATCCTCTTATTTAAATTACGCGGGCTTGATGACGTAATACCAGAAGCTTTTCCTACGTCACATACTGTATCGATATGATAAGAAGTGTCTACTCGATCATTCGTTGAAATCATTCGATGTGACATTGATAATTAAATTGTTAAATTATGAATAGGTTATTTGCAATAATTATTAATAATACCTAATAAAGTTCAGAAATCAGAAAACTGATAATAGTTAAAGGTCCAAAATCAGATATGGAGCGATATTCATTTGAAAAAAAATGTGAAATCATAACAGATAAGGACATTCTATTCGATTTTAATCGATTTTTCTACTTAACAAACTGTCATATGTACCAACATAAGTTAAATCACTGAATAAACTTCCCAGATCAGTAAATACGTCACGTATTTTAAAAAATCATCATTTTTAAAAAAAGGAAGTTTATTTTGGGTGGGTTTTGATTTGTAACCGAAAAAATATGATTAAGATTAAGTGTCTGTGTATTAAAAATCCTAAAAATCTTACTTACTAAAATCGTCCATTGGTACATAACACGCTATCGATAAAGTTCTTGAACCCTAAATATTTTTATAATAACCTTGTGTAGCTGTTATTAGCACACTTTGTTTATTAATAATAAAAGTGCAAAATTTCTATGTATTTTACATCTTCCCAAAAAAAATTCAAATTGAACTCTTTTTTTCTTTGATATTTTATTGTAATTGATTGATAAATCTCAGTTTAGCTCTTATATCTCTTTAAAATCCCCATATTTTTTAATCACATTCTTAAAATATCTTCCAACTATATTGTGAGAATATAACAAAATTAATCTAATAGGTATTTTAGTAATTTAATGTAAAGGCCAATATTTGCACGTACGTGGTGGCAGTATACCCGATCCAATATTTCTTTTTTCTTAAAATTACAGACTTCAAGTCGACTGGTTATTTTGTGTTAAAATATATACTGTCAGTAGATAGAACGTTCTTTAACTTTAACGGTTCTGTAACTAATGACAATGACGTTTAGATTGTGACAATTGTACAAGAAATCAACTGGTAAAGTTTTATTCTAAACGTCATTGCCTTTACTTACTGAGTCTTTAATGTTAAAGGACGTTCTATCTACTGACAGTAAGTATGGCTAATCTGTTTGAATATGTCTACTCGGCCATTACCAAGTTTAAAAGTGGTATATTTATTTAGCGTATGAATGTTTTACAATACGATACTTTACAGTACGAAAAAAATAAAGTATAAGTAAAAGTAAAAATGGAAGTAAAAGTTTAAAAGTAGTGAATTTTTTGAACATAATATGCATAACAAATATAATTACAGGGAAAATAATTTAGCATATTCTAATCTATTACTAAATATTTATTATTCTGAAAAAAGGCAGGAAACTGTTGAAAATTTAGAATATCTATATCCTTTATTCTAATTTAAAATAGGATCAATAGACCTACCATTTTTGACGGATTAGTGAGTTTTTTTTTTGGTCAACTCAGCTGGGGATTGTCAAAAAATGAAAACAAATATTAGATGGACTATAAGTACGTTGATTTTGAACACAAGACAGTTTTTGTTTTGACTAAAATTTTTCGACTAATTTCGTATGAATATTGTTGGTAGCGCACGGGTAATCATTCGCCGGTCAGACTGTATTAAGCACAGAAACAACAAAAACACACTGTTATTAACCTATTTAACCTATATTACAGTCAAATGGCCAACTTGAGAATAATTTAAGTTGCTTCCTCAGTTCTGACTATTTTCTATCTCCATTTTGGAACGAATTAGCGACTGCTTTATAAATACGAAATTTGAGGATAGGTTGAGTTGAGTCAGATTTTAGTGTGAGTGGAGGCTTGAGGAACGTCTCTGAATTCGGAACTAATTCAGAGGTATATTCTTAGAATAGTAAATAACTGAAAAACTAATATTTTTTAAAAAAAAACTAGAGTTTTCACATTCTTAACAGATTCTTCAAAAAATATTGTGAATCGTGACATGTTAAAAAGCATGAAAATTAAAAAAACTAATCTAAAAAGACTTACTGGAGGACTGGTCGTCGAAAAAGGTTCGCCTATTGAAGGTGGTAGACTATTATCTTCTGCTCTTAATACTGGCACATAGTAACTATCTTGCAGTAAAAGTTCTATGGTTTTTTTGGCAGCAGATAAATTATCGCCCTCAGCTCTTTCACATATTATCTAAAATAATTTACTACAACATAAATGGTACTTCAAAATCAGGAAACAACCTACCTGATCCGGACTTTTTTTGAATCTATTTTTTAATGTTTTATCACATTGTGGATAAGAAACTAAAATCTCTACAACATCTGGAGCTCCGTGTTTGGAAGCGAAATGAAGTGGGGTTTCATTCAAACCCTTATTCGGAGTGTTTAAATACAGATCCAATAAAACAGCAGTTCTTTCTTCCGCATTCTGCTGGTTATCATCTCCATACAATAATTTTATAAAGTCCGGATTAGAAATCGTACTCAAAATCAGTTCAGTAATTTCTGCGTTTCTGGACTTTGCTGCTATATGCAACGCATTATAACGGGGACCTTCCTAAAATTTAATATCAGTTTTAAAAAATTTTCATTATATCGCTATATTTTATTTTATTTTTAGGTAAGTTGATATGGTATAATTTAATGTTTGGCATTTTCAATAATTGATTTGATGGCAAGTATAAAATACACTGTATTGTTACGATATGATCAAAGCTCCAGTACCAACATATAAAATCAATCGATATGAATATTTGGTACTTAATATTATTATTTGCTTTCATAACTTTATATAAAATTTTAAAACAAAATGAAATATTTAAAATTAATAAACAAATGAATCTTGGTCCAAAGTATATTAATCTTCAATGTGAAGAATCATCAAAATTTAAAGTGGGTCACTGGTAGCTTGGTAAATTATAGTTTTTATCCAGAGAGGGATAGAAGAAAGCAAAATTGGACCCATTAGTGGATCTTCATGCTCAGACTCTTGGGAATTTATAAGTCAAATATGTTAATTGTATGTAAGTGAAGTGTTTATATTTCTGTTATGTTAGGATTTTAATCAATAAATAAATGTTATTTTAATAAACAGTATCACTCTTATTTCTAACAAACCTTGGCTAAATAAAACCACATAACTCCCAAAATTTATTAGTATTACTAATCATCAAAGCCATGATCTAGAATGCTGAACATTAAAATAACATATCATATTCACAGCGTGTCCAAGTTTTCCCTACCATCACAAGTAATCTTATGCGGAATATTACTCTTCCGTTAATTAAAAATATATATCGATTTTTTGCAAAGAGCTTGGAAACTTTTGTGCTTTACATTGGAAATATGTCATGCTTAGAACAAAGGCCACAAGTCATACTGAAAATTATGACAGCTGAATATTGATTTTCTGTGGTGTGTCATGTTTATCGATAATAGTAACGCCGTTTATTCTACACAGGGATGACTTGTCTTATAGAAATAAGGCATCCTTGCGTGTTCGCTTAAAATGTGATTGTTGGAGGGGATTTCTGGATCTTCGACTGCTGCAAAAAGCAAGCCCTGTTGTCATATTGCTTATGTTAGGATAGGAACACAGCCCTAGTTCCTAAAGATATATTGTTTTGTTTATAAGAAAGATGTTAGGATAGGAACACAGCCCTAGTTCCTAGGTTGGCAACAAGGGTCCTGTCAATAAGCAACGACAGTTGACAGGCCCAGAACAACGAACATGCGAGACACACACTTTGTAAAAGCCTCGACACGAGTATTTGAATAAAGAATTATAAACAAGAAACTATTGCCTATTGTGTTCGCAGCGCCATGTTATACTTTACAGGAAGTATCTTTTATAATGATGGGCAATAGTTTCTTGTTTATAATTCTTTATTCAAATATTCGTGTCGAGGCTTTTACAAAGTGTGTGTCTCGCATGTTCGTTGTTCTGGGCCTGTCAACTGTCGTTGCTTATTGACAGGACCCTTGTTGCCAACCTAGGAACTAGGGCTGTGTTCCTATCCTAACAGCTTACTCGAAACATTCATATGCAAAGCACAAAGATTTACAATCTATATCATATTTCATAATTTGTTTATTTGTCGGCCTCACACTAACCCACAAAGGAATCTTTTCCAGTTTTATTCATGATTTAAAAACCTTTCAATATGAATGAGTTGTTCATCTAAGGTACATTGTACAATATTATGAATTTGTTTATTATTTTGTAAATGTCACTTACACTCCACCCTCCATAAGTTACTACATAATAGAAAATGTCCATACACGTGTTCGTTGTTTTGTCTCGTTCATTAATTAAATGATGGAATAATAAGAAAATTGAAGAAATGGGAAAAGATATAAAAAAGGATATTAAACAAGAAATTAAAGAGAATAAAATTGAAATGATATAGAAAATTGAAGAGTTGAGAGTATACACTGATAATAAAAGAGAAGAAACAAAAAAGGAGGTAAGAATAGAAATGATCTGACGGATAATATAAGTAGAAAAAGTACAAAATGAAAAATTTGCGATACTACAAGAAAAAGAAGGAAAATCTAAAGAAATACAAGTAGAAATTGAAAAAGTCAAATTTTAAGTACAAGATACAAGTGAAAGAATGTCAAATTTAGAAGAAAAATGAATTAATACAATTACAGGTATAAATGAAAATCTTAATCAAAATATGAAGGCAATGAAAACCAGAATGATAGAAGAACAAAGGAATGGAGAATATGGATTTGTTTAAAGTGGAAAAAGTCAAGAAAGAAATAGAAATAACTAATGATAAAATAAATAAAACTAAAGGTCAAATTAATGAAAATAAAAAACAAACAGAAAAAGAAGAAATTAATAAGAAGCTAAAAGAAATGAAACAAAAAGTGAAAAATCTACAAGAATATGTAAAAGAATTAACAAAAATTCAAGAAAAAGAATTTGGAGGGACAGAAAGACATATTATAAACACTTATATATTAACAAAAGGGGAACATAAATTTGAAAGGGATGTCAAGAAAATCCATCCTAAAGTATTTATCAAGGTAATTAAAAATAAGGTAAAACATGTGAAAATTAATGAGAATTTGAACGAAATCATAAGAGAAAATTTAAATAACGCAAGCATTAATTTGGTTTGATAGTGTGGAAGAAGAAATTACAAATTTTTGAAGAGTTTGAAAAGTTATTTATGAATTATTTCTGGGATGAAAGTGCACAAGATAGTGTAAGAGAAAAGTTATATTTTGGTTTTGATGAGAAAAGAGGTAATAATTTAAATAGTTATGCTATGCAATTATTTACAACAAAATATTTAGAACCAAAGATGATAGAGGAAGAAATAGTTACGTTTTTATCTCGATATTTCAAAATAGAGATAGAGGGAATTACTTAAAAAGAATTGAACGTACGAGAATTAATACCTATAACGAATACATCAATTATCATAATAGAACAAAACAAAACAGTACAACTTACTATAATAATACACGAAATAAAGATAATAGGGAAAATAATAGCTAGCAGGAGTAAAGAAATGAATAGAACTATATACAATTTAACAATAGAAATGAGAATAGTTATAAATATATTAATCACAATAATAATTATAATGCTAGATACAATAATACAAGAAATACTAACAATATTAATGAGAACAGACATTAGAAAATTTCCATACACGTGTTCGTTGTTTTTTCTCGTTCATTAATTAAACACCTGTATCCCATGATTTAAAAATTACACAGGTTAGACACTCAGACGTCCCAAATTCATCCAAGTTTGCGCATGACGTCAGCTGGAGTCCAAACGAAATAATTTAACATTGGATTGCATAGGGTTATTGTGTCTTTCGGGTGGTTTTTATTTTTTTACGGCTATATATTTAATAAAAATGTATTGTAAAGTATTGTACACGAAAAAGTGATAACTACTTTAATAAATGTATAAACTTTTTTATGATTCCGATGTGCTTTATATTATAAAAACTAATTAATTGTTTAATGTAAAAACCAGAAAATGCTCAATTATGTTATGGCTAATTTTATCGTTAAACTAATTGTCAAATATGTATATATAACAAATAAAATACTTTAGATTAACTTTAGAGTGGTTTTATAAGTGTTTAATAAAAAAAATATTTTTATAAAAAAGTGATTTGAAATAGCTTATATTATCAGTGGAACTTTTTGATGCATATTGTTATTGCAGGTTTATGTTACTTAAGCTTTTATATACCTAGTGCTAAATTTACACTCAAAGATCGAATATGGCAAACATAAATGCGAGTACCTATAACTTAGATTTACAGTCATACAAGTTGGTATGTAAATTAAATGTTATAAACTTTTTCATAAGTTGTGCAGTGCTTTATTGTTGTTATTGAATAAAATGCTAACTAATAAATGAATACGTAACTACTTAAAGCTATTAGAGAATACATCTTACAGAACTTTTTTTGTATTATTTAAAATAAAGTCTAAAAACGTTAAATATGTTAATTCATATAATAACCTACTGTTTTTGTAATAAAGGGCACTTCGGAAATCGAAAAAACTTTGTACTGTTTTTAGATCGATTATTACTTTTACACCAAACCAGGCAATCTATTTTTAATCAGTTTATAGGTGAAATTAAATAAAAATATGTCAAAAAATCTGATGTGGCCAGCACATGACCTCTCGCCATTTTTGAATCAAAAATTTACAGGTTGACACAAAAAAGTATGAAAAAAAATTATATTTTTGTAAATCTGGCAACAATGGAAAAAGTTTCGAAAATTTTAATGAGATGAAAATAAACTATAGGGTATACAAAATATATGTGTAAAACTTTATTGCCGTTTTGTATAATAATGGCGTCATCACCCATAGCAACTGCCACTTCCGGTTGTGCGATTGGCACCAAAATCTAATCAGATCTAATCTAGGGTATCAGAATCCTGTATGCAAAATTTCAAATTTTTTTATTCAGTAGTTTTTGAGTTATCGTTACTACAACATCCATCCAAACACACACACACACACTAACACACACACACACTAACACACACACACACTAACACACACACACACACACTAACACACACACACACACAGACATCATCGCGAAAATTTTAAAATCGTATTCTAGGGACCCCAAAACGTGTTTATCAATTGAAAACTCACTACCCAATTTTTAGCATGATTCCTATACCTCTCTTATATGAAGGGCGAGAGGTAAAAAGACAATAACCTTATACAATGACACATTAAAAATTTTTGATGGGCACCAGGTGACGTCACATATCCTGCGCAATGTCTAACCTGATATACTTCAACCATGCCTGTATCTCAAAATATAATCAGTTCTTCCTTGAACTGATACATACTAAATGCAAAACGACTCGTCTATTCTTGAGTTATCAACAAAATCGAACTTTTTTTCTGTTGCATAATAGTAGATTCTGAACAATGAAAAATTCGACACGAGTAACAGACTATATTTTCTAAACGATCAAAAAGTATGAATCAAAATTAAATTAAATCTGAACACAAGTTATTTGTTGACATATTTGTATTACATTGTATTAATATTTATAGTGTTATGGTACACTTACCGAAATTAAAATCTGGTGCATTTGTGTTGTTTCATAATTTGCAATTTCAGATATAATTATTAAATTCTATATCTACTTCACTTGATTTTTCACTCATTATTTTATTTAAATTAAAACTTGTTTGAAAATAATTATTACCATCGCCATTTTATATCTGACAGTGACACTTTTGAAATCCATGGCAATCCATATCGTTTAGTTCGATTACAGAATATCCATTCTTTACCTTGATTAAGAATGAAAATACATGCAAAATACATAAGAAGCAAGTGTTTTAGAATAAATAGAGTTTTTAAGCCCTTTATTTCGTCATAAATTATGGTTACCGTTATTCTGAGCATGCGCAGTATGAAAACTTTTAGTCCTTAACTTTATTAACGATAACGGGTTCCGTTATATACGGAGAAATAGTGCAAGGTAGTTGCTATGCTTCGTTATTTTTTAATTGCAATGTTGTCAGAATTAGAAGTTTGTAGTACATATAATTTCTTATCAAACAGTTTGTAGTTAAATTTCAAGAGAACAGAATATAATTTCTTAATATAAAAGCACCAACATGTTTTTCTATTGTTAGCAGTTCTACAAGAATAAACAAATCTAAAATAATTATTTTCTATTGAAAATAAAAATTGATTTTTTTCTGTGGCAAAAATTCGGCAACGTCAATAAAATTACTGCGTAAAACTGATCCCTTCTAACACCAACATTTGCTAAATTTTCTTCCATTATTAAATCTATAAAATATTAATATATTTTAATTAAAAAATTTAAAACAGATTAATAGTATTTGAGGTTAAAACGCCGAACAGTCAAAACGTAAGGAATCTTTTATTATAGACCAATCCAAGATGCTGTCAGATGAAATTCAAAATAGCCGCTGGTAGACACACAAATCCATGTCTTTCATGTAGTTAACATGAATAGAGCAGTTTAATTGCAGTTTATTTTAAAATATGAAACGATTGGAGCTTAAAACGGACATTTTAATTTAGAATAGTTGTGTGACTGACTACTCGGGATGCATTATCGATATTTAATAAAGTGACAGTGTACATAAAAAATAGTGTTTATAGAAACTATAAGACATGCATACTACTTGTTCTGAAGTCAATTGTAGGAGTCGAAGAGGTCTGAAATTGTTAGATTTTATAGAATACCTAGTGAACTACATTTTTCACACAAACCAGAACGGAATTATCTCTCAAAAACCAGGAATAATATTTATATGCTGACAAACACTTGTAGACCTTGGCTTATTCTTTAGTGTAAAAACTTTGTGTGTGAACCAAATTTTATAAAATGTGGAAAGCAGTCACTGATGGAAAGTCATCTTCTCGAGTATTGTATTTGTGTTTTTTAATTTGCTTACCATCCCTGTTATGTAATTATTTATACTGTCATTTAAGCTGTAATTTTTTTTATTTTCTGTATGTATTTTATTCTGTTATACCTGTTAACGTTAATTTAATTTGCTTATTACATCTGTTCTATAGTTGTGTGTAAATCTGTTTGAACAGTAAGAAATAAAGAAATTATTCATGAGTGAAAGGATCAATACCCTCTTATAACTTTGATTTTTTCTTATATCTTATGGCAATGTCTTTACTTTTACTGTCCAAGATCAATAAATAATCACTCTTATCGGAAAAAGCAATTATTTTTATTTCAAATACCTTCTAAAAGTACAAAATACTTAAAATAAACTTCTAACACATGCAAAGTGCAGTAAAAATACAATTTGTGTGTCTACCAGCGGCCATTTTTTATGACGTTTGGTCACGTGTTCTGGATTGCCTTATTAGATGGCTTAAAATCTCTTCTGCGCCTTGCCTTAACGTAGTAATCGTTATCGTTAATAAAAATAACCATAACAACGCCTAAAACTGACATTAAATTAGTTGGCTTAAAACTCTAATATTCAGACTCTATTATTAAAAAGGATTTCGGAATTCATACATTCAGTAATGGTCGTGGATAAATTATTTTAAGGGTACTTTACTAATTTGAGGTTGATGATTTAGACTCTACCGTCAGTTTTTTAGATACAGCTACTATATGAGAAGTCCTTAATATTAAACAGTGACTTAGTCGCACAATACTCGCCTTTATATTATGATACGTTACGGTGCAGTTTTGTATGGCAACGTCTCTGCTTTTACATGTAATTTACTGTATTATTTCGGACCAAGGGTATACCTTCTGCCAAGTTTCATAATTAGTTTATAAAACATAATAAGTCAATATCCGGACAAGCGCATCTTCCTTGACGTCGAATTGCCGAAAGAGCAATTGAATAATGTGTAACGTTACATGTAAATTATTGATTCATTAATAAACTGTAGTCGGCTTTGGGAACAATACTTTGTTCTATAATTATATTATAATTCTTCTACTAATATAAATGGACCTGAAGTAAGATACTCTAACCACGAGAGTATCTCACATCATATCGAGTAGTCTGTACGCATTAACTGTCTATTACTGTCGCATGTTAAATAACTGCTTGTAATTTCTATCATGTCTTCGTCAAGAAGGGTATGCATGAACGATTCAAATTAATCTTATTATATCTGCGGTGAATATGTTTTTTAAAAATTTCGCTTGAGTGTGTCAGACTTTGTAAAGCAAGTATATTTGGAGTGTTGGGTTTTCCATTAGAAACACATAACAAGTAGTTGGTGCCCATTATTGTATACAAAATTTGTGTTGAGGCATTACGTTTATGGGCCACTAAGAAGACACCCTCTTTCAAGTTCCAATCTTCAATTATCTGGCGTGAACCTTTAAAGCATCACGATAACTTCTATTTTTGTGTTATAAATATAACAGGAATTAACAAGACCCAACATCAACATCAGATGTTAAGCCTGTTAGGAGCTCGAAAGATCCATTTTTACACTACCGTCTACACCTAAAAAAGTTCCAACGAATTGAAGTCAATTCAGCGTCTACACCTAAAGAAAGTTCTAACTGTCATGTATTGTCAATCTGACGATGGTAACCCTGGAAATGGGTTGTCAACATGAAGACGTCAATGGTCACACACACAACCACGACTTAAGCAGTTTTGTTAAAATACATGAATATCTACTAAATAATTTTTTTTTATTATTACAACTAAATACTTCTTATTACGTATAACCAGTACATAACAGTAACCAATTAAAGTAAATAATAAATGCCAGTTTAAAAGAGAAAAATCTCATAACTAAAGAAAGTAAAGTTTCGTATTACCGCACTGGATGAAAAGACGTGCTTCCTTATTTCGTTGAATAGGATGATTTTGTGTATTGTACTGATATTTCTAGTTTGATGACTGCCATATGCTTATAAACGAATGGCATTTATTTATCGACTCGTCGAAATGCAGTTTAAAGTGAGCACTACCGCATAATTGAAATAAACTAGCTACTTACTGTAGTGCCTATTGGTAACAGATAAACACTACATGAGTTGTTTAACTGTGTCGGCTTTTACTTGATGAAAATCCATTATTAAATTTGAATAAATAAAACAACGTTTTAAGATTTCCACAAAAATAATAACAAAAGTTATTAATTTAATAGTGACTAGTTTCGTTACATAGTAACTTCATCAGACTAATATTATTTACAAGAAAATCAAGAAATTTATACTAAAACAACTAAGAATAAAATTACCTCTCTAAAATTATTACTGGTATAGGTATGTTGATGATATTTTGGTGTGTTTTGGTGGAACAAATAGACAAATTAATACTTTTCTTCAATTTATTAATACTCTTCATCCTAATATTAATTTTACCATGGAGTCAGAAATAGATAATTGCATTAATTTTTTGGATTTAACCATTAAAAAATTTAATAACAGACACGAATTTTCCATTTTTCACGAACCCTCGCACACGGACATTACGATACATAACTCTTCTAATCACCCTTATCAACATAAATTAGCTGCTTATAATAGTATGGTACATAGATTAATTAATATACCTATGTGTGACGAGGATTTCAATAAAGAATTAAATTTAATTAAACAGATCTCGGTGAATAACGGTTACAACCCCTCTATTATTGATAATATTTTAAATAAGAAGTTACAAAAACAAGCTATTCATTTAATTTATCCATCACTTAAACCGAATAAATCTAATTTTAAATCTTTTACGTATTTAGGTTTGTCAAATCAAAATTTATCCTCTTTCTTAAGAAATTTAGACATGAATGTTGCATATAAAACGATCAATACTTTAGGCATGGCAATTAAAAATAATAAAGATAAAATAAATAAAAATTTTCAATCGGGTGTTTATTCACTAACTTGTGGTTCTTGTCCAAAAAGGTATATAGGTCAAACAGGGAGAACATTTGTCAAAAGGGTTAAGGAACATAAAAGATCTTTCCAACATAATAAATTAGATTCAAATTATTCCAATCATTTAATTAATGAAAATGATAATTTTGAAATTTTACATACGCAAAGTAGAGGCATTCGGTTAAATTACTTAGAAACATTAGAAATCAATAAACTCAAACATACGGACTTATTATTAAATGACCAACTTGACCTTAACAATTCGCCACTTTTAAATCTCTTTTAATACCTTAATCCTTTCGACAAATATTCTTTTAAAGTATTTTTTAAATTATTTTAAATTCTCTTTAGTTTTTAATTGCTTGAACGTTTGTTAATAGCTTTTGGTTAAGCCCTCATAATTTTAGAGAGGTAATTTTATTCTTAGTTGTTTTAGTATAAATTTCTTGATTTTCTTATAAATAATATTAGTCTGATGAAGTTACTATGTAACGAAACTAGTCACTATTAAATTAATAACTTTTGTTATTATTTTTGTGGAAATCTTAAAACGTTGTTTTATTTATTCAAAAAAAAAACTACATGAGTTGTCAGACAGAGAATGTCGCTTTAGTTATATTGACAAGTTGTCATTTTGGTTTTTTAGTTATATTGACATGTTGTCATATTGGGTTTTTTGGTTATATCGACATGTCATATTGGGTTTATTAGGTTATAAAATCTGTCAATCAACCTTTCAAATTCAGATTGAGAATTGACGTTTTAAGTGTATACAAATAGCATGATTATAACAATTGTCTAAGTTACCGTGGGAGACCGTTGATATTCTTTTTCAGAAATAATCTCGAACACGAGAGAAGCAAAAAGAACAAAAGAAGAAGAAACAAATTATTATCATTATCAACAACTTTTTAGTATACACACGATACGATAACATGTTATTTTAAAAATACTTTTGTATAAAAATCTTTACAAGAAAGAAGTTTTTAATTAATGAGTTTCCCTGCGTAAGCAACATAATCGTAACACAAAATATTTAACTGTGCTACGATACTTACCCATCGCACATTCAACCAAAGTTATTGACGAATATCCTATAATAGCATTAGTTATGAACAAGATAAAATATAACGAATAGAAATGGGTAATTTACGTTGATCTGAAGGTGGTTAATTTCCTTTTAGGACAACAAGGCGACTGCTAAATATCTTTATTTAATATGTTTATGAGATAGCAGGGCTAAATCAGAACATTGGACAGGGAAAGAATGATCTTGTAGGGAAGCTAGATTCAGATAGCCTTAATATTAAAATGAACGTCTTGTGCACGAGATCGTACCATCCATATCTGCATATGAAACTTGGTCTGATGAAACAATATGTTACAGCATTAAACAAAGACAGTGAATCTTTTAAATATATTTCAAGGAAGTTTCCGAGTCTAAGTTCAGAAAAATTCGAAGCAGACAAATTTTCCGGCCCACAAATTCGCAAATTGGTGAAGATCCTAATTTCAGCAGTTTAATTTCAGAAATTGAGCAGAACGAATGGGATTCGTTTGTTTGGGTTATCCAAAATTTCTTAGGCATTAGAAAAATGATATTATATGTAGAAAGTTAAAAGATCTTATCTCACCACCAGCGACTTGGATGTAACATGAGAATTAAAATACACTTCCCTCACAGCTATTTAGATCGTTTTCTTGAAAAATATTACACGGGGTAAAAACATATGATATTTTTAGTACTTCGGCCGGAAAAATTCACTTAACAATAAACACGAGAACTGTACGCAACACGAAATGTATGGACATTTTAACATTTTAAACAGACGTAATCAGAATAACATTTTTTATTAGCTTTTGAAGAAGTATTGTCAAGTATAACAAAAGTGACCTACAAATAAAAACATATCATCTAATTGTGGTCCATAAGTTACCGTACGAAAATAACTGTCGCTCCGGTTAAGGGTTCACTTCCCAGAATCGCGATCAATAGACCTGTCACAAGGGAACTGGCAGCATTCAGAGCTGGAACCACCTAGGTGGGCCTCCAGAGAGAACCGGCAGGTTGCAAAAAAGGCAATTGACGTGGACATAATCAAATGGGCAATAAACTCATTCGAACCATATAAATCGCCAGGACCGGATGGCATTTATCCCATACTCCTACAAAAGGGAGGCAGCGCTCTACAACACAGGCTGTGCAGTATTCTAAGAGCAAGTTTGGCTCTAGGATATATACCCAAGACCTGGCGACTCATTAGAGTTACATTCATACCCAAGCCTGGAAAAACTGGACAGGATACGGCAAAAGCTCTAAGACTAATGTCTTCTGTACTAAAGACACTAGAAAAACTGCTAGACAGACATAAAAATAAAAATGGTACATTGGTTGTACAATATGGTAGTGCTGCCCATGGTAACATATGCATCTCTGGTCTGGTGGCTAAAGATAAAAGAACGGACCGCTGTCTCCAATTGGGCAAGATACAAAGACTTGCCTGCTTGGGAATGGCGGGGAACATAAAAACAACACCCACAGCTGCTTTGGAAACTCTTCTTGACCTCCCACCATTACAATACGTTATAATTGGGGAGGCTAGAATGGCTCTACGACGGCTAGAGGACTTACCATTCTATGAAGGAAATCATAGACTGGGACACACTAAGCTAGATCATGTGGGAGGCAACATGCTTGGCATGAGGTCAGACTACATGACTGCTAAATACAGCTTCAACAAAGATCTGAGAATAATAATTAAGAATCGGAATGAGTTGAATACAAGTACAGATTTCAGGACAAACCCTAACGGAATTACCTGGTACACAGACGGGTCAAAAACCGAATGGGGAACTAGAGCTGGTATATACTGCGAACAGAATAAGTACCAAGAGAGTTTCTCTCTAGGAAAATATACCTCTGTATTCCAGTATTCCAGGCAGAGGTCTATGCAATACTCGAATGTGCGAGACATACTAATATGAGAGCCCACGAGGATAAAAGAATCATAATCTACTCAGACAGTCAAGCAGCCCTTAAGGCCATAAGGAGCCCAAAGGTGACATCTAGACTGGTATGGGAATGTAGCGAAGAACTTAGGGAACTGGCGACCCACGATAAAGTTACTTTATTGTGGGTCGCCAGTTCCCACAATAAAGTAACTTTATCGTGGGTACCAGGTCACAAAGGTATCGCTGGAAACGAAAAGGCTGACGAGCTCGCAAGAAGCGGGTCGTCCACCCCATTAATTGGTCCAGAACCAGCGATGGGAGTACCAAAACGTACGTTTAGGAACCATATAAGACTGGATCAAACGAAAACACAAATTATACTGGGACAATGTACCCGGACTTCTACACGGGAAAAAGTTTATAAAAGAACCGTCAAAGAACGTAACTGAAGAACTGCTTTCAATGAGTAGGAATCAAATACGAATTACCACATTGCTAATCACGGGACACCTTCCCACCAAGGAGCACCTAAACAAAATGGGGCTATATAACGGCGACCTTAAATGCAGACAATGCAATAAAGGGACCGAGAATGCACTCCACATACTATGCAACTATGAGGCGCTGGATCACAGAAGGCAAAGAATTTATGGAAAACCAAAAATGGATCCAGAAGACTACTACAAACAGCCATTAAAGAACCTGTAAAAACTAGTACAGGGAACAAGGTTGATGGACTGAGTGCAGTAGACAAAGAGACGGGAGATAACGCAATAAGCCCACGAGACTGCAGTGAATCCGGTTGAAAAGAACGGTCCTGGACAAAAAAAAAGGTGATATTATATTGAGAAAGTTAAAAGATCTTATCTCACCACCAGCGACTTGGATGTAACATGAGAATCAAAATACACTTCCCTCACAGCTATTTAGATCGTTTTCTTGAAAAATATTACACGTTCTAAAAACATATGTTTTTAGTACTTCGGCCGGAAAAATTTACTTAACAATAAACACGAGAACTGTACGCAACACGAAATGTATGGACATTTTAGCCTTTTAAAGAGACGTAATCAGAATAACAATTTTCATTAGCTTTTGAAGAAGTATTGTCAAGTATAACAAAAGTGACCTCCAAATAAAAACATATCATCTAATTGTGGTCCATAAGTTACCGTAATGATTTAAACAGTCCTATGGCTGCGAGGATTTGTTTATGACAAAAAGTTTCGCTTCTGTCAGTAGAGATTCAAATTTTAAGAAAAAATTGATTTAATTATACATTTTTATTGAAATTAAATTTTTTAGGGTGGTTCGTACTATTTTTTTTAACTTTTCCCATCTTTCCCCATTTTTTCCGTTTTTTCTTTTGTTTTTTCCAATGTTTCCGATTTATTATGATTTTTTTCGATTTTATTTTATTTATTTTTTGATTTTTCTCGATTTTTTCTAATGTGTTTCGATTTTTTTTAATTTACTCACGTTTTTCGATCTCTCCCGATATTATCCCTTTTTTCCATTTGTTCCAGGTTTTTTTGATTTTTTACGATTGTTTAGGATTTGTTACGGTTTTGTACGTTTTTTTACGTTTTTGCGATTTTTTACGATTTGAGAACTACAAAGTCTTTCACACTCTCTGTCAGTAGATAGAACGTCCTTTAACTTTAAAGATTCAATAACTAAAGGTGATGACGTTTAGAATAAAATTTAACAAGTTGTTTTCTTATACAATTGTCACAATCTAAACGTCATTGTCGTTAGTTACAGAACCGTTAAAGTTAAAGGACGTTCTATCTACTGACAATCTTCTGTCTATCAATGTGAAAAACATAACAAATTTAAATTTATTTCGGAAGAAATCAAAACAGTATATCACTTCTAATATTGATGCATATAAAAATGTACTCTGGACATGTTTTCTTTTTTATTTGTTTTCTGGAATCCAATGTATTTAAATATGTGTGTGTAATATAATTAAGTATTATTTTTCTTTCAGCACATACATAATTTAATTTAAGTTAAAAACATTAGACTAATAACTGATTATTTGATACTCTTTGCCATTGTTAATAATTTTAATGTTAATATTTATGTAATAATAATAAAAAGAAATGCCTTTGCACAACACGTGACTTTCGTGATTGCCGGTTAGAGAATTACCCAAGGAAAATGTGTTGTATAAATTGGGCATAAAAAATATTTTTTTAATATTTTCCGATTAACGTTAAGTAATTCTACCCTTTGGTCCATTTTTTTTGAGCACCACAAAAAATATGCAGTTTTTTTCATACTTAAAATATTTATTAGAAGAGCGTGTCTGTGCTACTTCTTTCAAATTTGTCTAGAAAAAAAGTTAACAGCCGTATCAGTTTTATTAAAAATAATTTAAAACAAGTGCCACAGACACGCTCTTTAGAATTAAATGCAGAATCAATTGGTGAAACAGCAGCATTTTATTTATAATGTTAACGGAGCGCTCATCCAAAAACCGTTTCAGGCAAGCACCTCTTATTAAAAATATTAACTGATGGAAAATAATGTGTTTTCATAACTTTTCTTGAAAGAACAAAATAATATAAATATACCAAAAATTTAAAATTCAGCTGTTTAAACTTGGCTAAAATTGGCAATTTGCCATCAAAATGAAATATATATAAAAAGTGAACTAAACCTGTAATATAGAAGGAGTATCTCCACTGCTAACAAGATACCTAGGGTTTTGCCAAATTGTATCTTTGACAGCTTTAAAATTCCCATTTTCGATTAACTTTCTTAATTCTATAAATTCTTGTGGTTTTGGTCCCTTGAAAGGACTAGCTTTTTCACCTATTGTATTCGATGATTCTGTGGCACATTTCTGACCAAAAGAATTATTAATAGTAGTATTATTATTGGGAAACTCAGATCCATTTAAAGCAAACTCTGCTGCTTCGTGATAAAACTGGAACGCTTTAAATCTGGATTTTTTATTCTTTTTTGCAACTTTTAAAGCTTCTGCTTTATCTTCAAACACATTTGGAGTACCATTATACTCTCTGGTATCATTTGGAGTATATACACCGTAGTAAACTGTATTAGCTGGCTGAGAGTCATTCATTTTCAGCAGATTTTTGCTACTCATTAGGGCAACGAACTGCAAAAACAGAATTAGTTTTATCAGACATGTATAAACTCATTTTATAGTGCATCCCACCTTATTTTGTTTAGTACAAATTGAACATAATTTTTGTTGTTGTTAAATGTAAAAAATAAAGTCAATGAGTTTTAAACTAATTGCTACAAATTTCATTCCCATCAGCTACGCGTACTTGGTCGTGTTTACATCTATCACACAAAACATAAAAATAAAAACACAAACGATTTGACGTGACACATGATGACGTTGACAAATATAAGTCAACGTCAAATGTCCTCATGAGAGCTCGTTCAGCAGACGAGCGACTAACCACAGGAAAGGCTCCGCGATGATGCCAAATGTATTCAATGAAGTGACACATGACATATGATATGAAAGTGTTTGATTTGATTTGGCGCCTTTTTACATGTTTGGTTTTTGTTTTGATGTTGAATTCCATATTTGTAAATATTCATAAAATGAATTATTTACTTTTGTGTAGTTATACAAAAACAATGATTTCCTGTTTCAAGTGTTCTAAAAGCTTTTCTAAAAAAAGCAACTTAAATTGGCATTTAAAATTAGTGCATAATGAAAATAACATCTTATGCTAAAAGAGAAAGACCTTTCCAATGTTTAGAGGGTTGTGAAATATCGTTTAGATGTAATAAAAACTTGATAAAGCAAACAATCACAGTTTTAAATTAGAAGTAGAACTTCACTTTTCTTCAGTTGAAGGTAAATTTATTTAGATTTATTATCGACCTATGGATAGGTATAATTTACTTAATATATTTACTTATTTGACAAATATGATTTTGGTCAGCAATAATTAAAATTATTTTTTCACTTTTAGATTTTTATACCTTTCTTAACGAGGTCCAAAACTCACAACATGTTGAATATGTGCAATTGACTGGAAAAAAACATGGAAGTTTTAAAGACATTATTTACTTTAAATGCAATCGCAGTGGTAAGTGCATGATTTATTCAAGAAATATATTAATTGAAATTCAAAAGGTGACTATTGTTTATTATACAGAAGAATTGAACGAGGTATTATGTAATAATTATAGATATATTTTTGGTTTATATTATGCGTATCTTAGCTAAACGTTCAGGATAATTAAGGGAAATAAAAAAATGAATGAATGGAAAAGGCAACACAACAAAGAATATTTGCTATTATTTGTAACAAAATTTATTGGGGAGAACTCATTGGAGGATAATTGGCAAAGAAGCAATACATATCATTTTCACGGGTGAAACTATTCTGCATATTCACCCTGGGATTATATAACAATTAAATTGTTAGAGATATTTCGGTTTTAAGTGGTTCAGGTCATGTACTTTGTTTATCTTTGTATAGTAATGTTAGATATGGTTGTATATAATGGTGTTCAATTTTAAAAAGTTATAACCGACTTGAGGTGTACCTAATACCTATATATCCTATTTTGCTTTTCCTTTCATGTGCTTTGCTGCTGATAGTAAAACTTTTTTGTTGGTTATAACTTGGCTGTACTATTATTATTTGATTTAGATATTGTTTCCATACATTATTGTAAAATTATTAATCTTGTGAAATATTTTTTAGGTAAATACAAAACACCGTCGATATCTACAAGGATACAAAAATTGCAAGGAATAAGCAAAATGAACAGGAATTGCACAAGTGAGATTTTATTAACAGTAAACAAGAGCAATGGCTTTGTGAATGCAGTTTATTTTTTATGTTCTATGCAAAAAATTAAGATGGAAGTAGAAGATAAGATAAAATTTGATTGAATAACGTACAATGACAATAACAGAAGACATTATCATTACATGTGACTTACTCTATCCAAAATCAGATCGCCTATACTATTCTATACCCGATGAATAGATAGGCAAACAGGTAATTGACGACTGATGACCTATCGGAAGTGATAGGGGGTAGGTGGAATTGGTTCTCCGGTTTTTATCTCTAGAAAATAGAGGTAGAAGCTTGAAGGCACGGGTCAGTTAAAATGTGTGTGTGAGATGATATTATAAAACTTTTCTAATACTAAAATACTGGCTCGATGGGCCACCTGTTCTCGCATATGTATGTTTGGTTAAAAAAATTCAAAATTGGTTTCCTGCACATCAAGTTTTAAAAATTTTTCAACAACAATACAAAGAGCTACAACCGTAACAAACATTCAAATATGAAAAAGCAAACTCAACGAAAATATATAATAAAAGGATTGTGGCTTATGAAATTATGACCTATGTTTAACTACTTTTTTCATCAATAAAAATTTATTGAAATTGAAAATCGTTGCAGAATAAATCTCAATCAGGTTCAACTTCTCTAATTTTCCATTTGTTCTTTCTTTCCCCACTTCTTTAAAGTTTAACGTAGTGGTCGGTTTTGTAATTATTGGACAACAGTTTTACTACTACTTATGCCATTTATACAGGATGTTTCAGAATTAGACGTTCAATATTTTATGGTATGGTCATGAAATGAAGAATATCGAGATCAGGAACCAATACTCAAATATCCTTAGTTTTCGAAATACAAGGCGTTAAAAGTTAATAAATAAAAACAGTTTTTTCACTGTAACTTTTTTTTAAATAAATATTTTTTAGCGAATCTTTGCAGCTAAGTTACTAGACTGACTACTACCATTTGTGACGAGTCAGTTTTTTTCGAATCCTGTTACCAGTGACGTTCCAGTTGTGTATGGCTGAAAATTTTGCTCCCAATTTTTTTTACGCCACTGAATAAATTTTCAAAATAGTATTTTTTTCAATTGCTTGTTTAACTTCCACTTCAATCTAATTTTTCTCAATTAATTTTAATCCATTTTTTTTACTAAAATACAGAAGTAAATAAAAAAAAACAATTTTGAAAATTTATCTGGTGGCGTATCACTGTATATTGTATATTTGTTTTCGTTTATGAGTATTATAGCATTTATCTTGGGACTCTGTGTTTTATTTTCATCTCGTGTGTGTGTTGTTTTTCAAAAATCGTTTTGGGCTAGGCTTGGATTTATAATAAAAAGTGCTCGGTACAAATCTATATAATTCGCATAACGCTGATTTTTTAAAAAAAAATGCAAACATTACTTTTACCCGATGTGATATGCAGTGGTAAGTATAGTATTGCTCATTTATAATAAAAAATGACTATATAATTACATTTAAGAGGTATTCTCGGTTCAACGCTCAATATATGTTCCTTGTTGGCCTTCTAATTTAAATGTTTGATAATAATTAATAATTTTTTCCTTATTTTGATATTCGGTTATTTTCCAGAGAGCGTTTTCAAAAATTATAATTTTGATATTACCTAGATTATTTGTATTTAATTACGAATTTATATAAGTAACGTCTGGTCTAAATAACCTCACCTGAAAATAATACCACAGTAAAATGATTATATCATTTTACTGTGATAAGTTTCATTATGGCTAAAAATCTGGCTATGGGTCGAATAGCCCGGGTAGCTGAGGCCTTAAAAAGAAGAGAGAAAGAAAGAAGAGACATTTGGCATCACCGCGGAGCCTTTCCTGTGGTTAGTCGCTTGTGTTCAGCAGGGTTATTCTATTAAATTTATAGCCCGACTACAAGTTGGATTTTGGACTAGAACTTGATGTGTTGCTAACTTCAAAGCGGAGTTGTAGCTTTTTCGAATTCTGTTAAGCTTCTAGCACCCCTTGCAGTCCGTCTATAAGAGACTACACTAAAATGCACTCGTGACATTAATGTGATTGGTCGTTGTGGGCAAACAATGAGCAGGCGCGTTACATCGTTTTGTTTGCTTTTTATTTTTGTGAGTTAAATTTTGGAGGTTGTGTTTTGTGTTGATGAAATATACAGTTTATTAGTTTTTACTAACGAAAAGAAAAGCTAATCTCCTGAGCTCTTGAGTTTTAAAAAAAGACTAAAGAAAATTTGAAGCATCGCAAATAGGAAGAATACATGTTTTAATAAGTCAAGATATCACAAATTTGACGAAAAAATATAACAACCACAATAAACGAGATCAGAATGATATGGTAGCAGCTGAAATGAAAGTTGAAAAATAGAATTCTAATGGCAAGAATTATGCTTTTCTATTCAAGAAGGAAGGTATGTAAAAAAATTAATATCTAAACAAAACAGTTATTTGTTATAAACAATGAACTTTAATAGTTTAGGTACACTTTAAAATTAATGGTGTTTTTAATAAGGTATAGGTGTACGTAAAGGTAGAAACTAAATTCATTTTCAAACATATTTTTCATGTCACAAAAATGCACCAGTGCCAAAAATGGAGCTTGTTTGCACTTTTTAATTGTTTACTCGAATATTAAATTTTGAAGTTGTATTGGTAGTGGTATTTTAAATTTGGCTGTGAGTAAATTTAAACAACATACACTGTAAATTTAAAGCAAGTATGTAAAAATAAATGAAAGATACTATACTGTAGAGTATACAAAATTTCCTTTCATCGCTACCAGTGTGAGTATGTAGTGAAGAATAACTTGTGCAAGCATGTGCACTTGGTAAGAATGTATGTGGAGCGAATGGGTACTAACTTTGTTTTAGATGAAGCTGCAAAGGTTTAGGAGAAAATTCATGTATCAAACCACAGCGCAAAGAAGAAATCAGTGAATTTATTAAAGAGAAATTAGAAGAGGCAAATCAGGTAACGGATAGAATCAAGGCACAACGCAAACGAATTCTTCAGTGGGAGAATGTGCAACATTTCATAGAATAATTAGATGACAATTTTACGGGGCTTATGAAGGAAATCCAAGGAACTGCATGTGCGCAAATATGAAGAAAAAATAAATAAAACTGCACATAAACGAAAAATGGAGAAAGTGAAATATTTTCTTTGCAACAAACACCTAACAGTGAGTATATTTAAAATAATATAATAAACTTTTTCATTTGTACAATCCTACGTCTATACAATATTTTATTACCTATCCATGTGTATTTTGTTTTCGTGTTTTTAGTGAATTTTCATTTTAGCTACAGGATTATAAATAAGAAGAAGAATATATAGGTACCTTATATATTATAATAAGTGGAATAAATGTTTTAATATACCTATAAGTTAATCGCTATTATTATTTATTATTCTATTACAATAGCTATTATTATTATATAGTTTATATTAGTCCTTAGTGTTGGATGCTTTTATTAGTAACACAGTAAAAGTGATTTTATTTTGTATTAGTTAGTCCAATATTGTGGTTGGGAGGATAAAACATTGTAAAATTAATTTATTCCTAATAAATCTAGTGAAATGTATCCCTGTTTTTTCATATTGTGTAGGTATAACTTTTATTACTATTACTAAAAGTATTTAAATATTTACCCACATTAAATTTTAACCTTAAAAGTTCGAATTACATTCATGTCATTTTTAAAAGAAGAAAATGGTAAAATTAATATTAACACTTTCTTTATTTTTATTTAGATAAATCAGATATATTCATCTTAACATTGTTGTATAATCCTCGCAGGCAAAATTATTGGTTTATTAATGACAGTTGTTCATTTTTACATGAACAAGAAACCCGCCGAAATTTGAATTATGTACACGCCCACAACGACCAATCACATCAATGTCACGAGTGCATTTTAGTGTCGTCTACATATAAGGGTTATACCAGGCTAGTGTCACTCCTATACCAACCCCATGTTAAATGAAATTCTAATTGCTCATTCCAGAATGACGTCACTGACAGGTCGGCCATATTTGCTGGGTGGCAGACAAATGCACATGATTACACGTTTTCATATGTAAACATTGAGAGTGGTGCTAATTATTTTGTTAAATTTCATTTGAATTTATAGAAAATGCCTCATTTTTGTAGCGTTATTAAATGCTCAAATCGTGCGGAAAGAGATAAGGTTTCATTTTTCCGATTTCCTGCTGCTTTGACTAACCGAGGAGATAATCTTAACTCATTGTCCAGTGAAAGGAGAAATAAATGGATTCGTGCTTTGAAACGGGGGCCTCTAAGCGAAAGTCACTTAAGAAATGGTACTTTCTTCTCATCCCAACAAAGCTCTTTCGACATTTCAGCAATTAGTACTTACTTTAATGAAGCTCCGTCTAAATTTACCTTTTAAATATCTGTCATATAGATTTGCTGTAAGTCCAACAACTGCATCAGAAACATTTTACAAAACCCTCGATGTACTTTATGATAATTTTAAGTATGTAGTAAATTGGCCAGAGCGTGAAGCTTTGCAAAGAAATGTTCCAGCATGTTTTAAGGAAACTTTTGGCAATCGAGTGGCAGTCATTATAGATTGCTTTGAAGTTTTCACTGAAACTCCTTCAAATATTGTAAATGCTTCTCGCTGCTGGTCAAATTACAAGCATCATGAAACCGTAAAATTTCTTATTGGAATGACTCCACATGGTACTATATCATACATATCTGAAGCTTGGGGTGGAAGAACGAGTGATAAATTTTTGACTGAAAATAGTACTTTTTTAAACCATATTTTACCTGGTGACATAGTCTTGGCAGATAGAGGCTTTTTAATCAAGGATTCGTTGGAAATTTTGGGTGCCCGTTTAGAAATACCAGCTTTTACAAGAGGCAAAACTCAGTTACATCCTACAGAATTGGAAAGTACTAGAAATATTGCTACAGTTCGTATTCATGTAGAAAGGGTTATAGGTTTATTAAAAAACAAATTTAAGATTTTGCAAGAAACAATACCCATGAGCATGTTGTCAAAACAGAGAAATGGTTATACGGCATTAGATAAAATTGTGGTTGTGTGTAGTGCATTCATAAATATGTGCCCTTCACAAATACCGCGTAACTGAACTAAATTTTAAAATTGTTAAATAAGAAAGGACATGTAATTAAAAACCATCTTCGCATGGAGTGCTGGTTATTTTCACAAGATGTTTGTAGTTTGTTTTATTCTTTAAAAATTTAATTATGTAACGTAGTTTTAAGTATTTTCTTCAAGTACCACACCATTAATGTATGTTTAATATTTACTATGACTTGAAAAACCATGCAGTTGTTTCTACCAATTTTATAACGTCTTGAAATCTGTTTTTGGTAAGCTTAATTTAAAGATTTTCTCTCTTAATGTTAAATAATTGTATTTGAATGTCCCCACTCTATGATTATATTTTGTATCCTTTTAAATGCTTTGTCAACTATTGTATTTTGTGGTACTGACTTAGCGTTTTATATCTTAAACATTTAACTTTATTTAAAATCTATATATTTTCTTTATTAATATTAGGTAAATTATGAATAATTGTATTTGAATGTCCCCACTCTATGATTATATTTTGTATCCTTTTAAATGCTTTGTCAACTATTGTATTTTGTGGTACTGACTTAGTGTTTTATATCTTAAACATTTAACTTTATTTAAAATTTATATATTTTCTTTATTAATATTAGGTAAATTATGAATAATTGTATTTTGTGGTACTGACTTATCGTTTTGTATCTTAAACGTTAAACTTTATTTAAAATTTATATATTTTCTTTATTAATATTAATTAAATTATGTTTAGTTGTAAAAATAATTGCTTTAGTTTTAGGTATATCATTGATACTGTAATACGAATTATAGATCTATTAATGAGATTTAATATATTTTATTAAATCTTTGTTATGAACTGAATTTTTTCTTCAAATAACAATTTAGATAGGTTAACGAAATGTAAATTTATTTCATTAAAACTTTTTTGATACTTTTAAACTTTATTTTTAATACCCTGAAAACAACACATCTTGATTCATAGCTTACAATAAATGAAATAATCTTAACTACAATTATGGCAAAACCAAGTTAAAGGAGGAACAGAAATATTTGTACATTCATAATGAAACAACTGAACCTCACAATTGTCACTATCACATCTTAACATTGGGCGACCATCATCAGGTTTTTGACACAGACACCACAATGTTAATCTACCCATTCCTCCCTTTTCTGTGAAATATCTTGCCAATAGTTCTGGTTTGACAACATATTTATGAAAAGCCAAGGCTTTTCTTATATTTTCTGAGCAAAAGTTATCATCAAACAAAACCCTTTCAATATACATTAATTCTTTGCACCATATTACAAAATCACAATATTTACGACCAGTAACAAACATTTGGCATTGGATTTAGTAGTAGTAACTGTGACTATGGACCAAAGAAAGTTCACCATTTACATAACTCAAACACGTATTTTTATTTAATGCAAACTCTTCCAAACTTGATTTGTCTGCTAATAGGTATGGACATTTTACTTCCACACAACCCAAACCACAACAGTCACATGTCACTAAACCATCAGGAGATGCACCTAGTTCAGGATATTCTTTACAAATAATAAATCCAGACGCAGAAACATCAAAGTTTGTATGTTGGCTGGAAACATGTTGCCTATATGCTTCCAAAGCTGTTTTTTCATGTTTACTGCCATATGACGTTTGTTTACTATAAAAAGTCACCTTTTGTGGGTAGCAGACACCTTTAATTACAGTTAAAGAAGGTTTTTCTATTGAAGTTCTACAAACTGATTTAAAACGAGAAGCTGTAATTCTTCCTGCTCTGTACTTAAACCAAGTATTGTTTTGAGATTGGTCTCGAGTTGATGTTTCAATTTTTTCAATTTGATCTTCAGATACAGTTGTAACCAAATTTTGAGAAACTGTTAGCAGCTCCTCATATGATTTGCCAACCAAATCCAAAGAATATAAGCTATCTAAACTCGGTGGCAAATTTTGAGGTTCATTTACTTCCATCTCAGTAGCAAATGGTTCCCATAAGGAGCAGATAGCTGAATTTACACCCATTTCTTTAAATTTAGTAAACAAACCAACAAGCTTGTCCTTTTCATTAGAAGGGGTATATACCTGCGACAACTCCCTTATTTCCTTTTTTTTTTGACCAATCCATATTGCGTATTCTTAGCATTTCCACTTTTTTCATGGAAGGTACAGGCCAAACTGAGAGTTGTTCAGTGGAGGCTGGACCAGGACCATTGTCATCAATAGTATTTGGGCGAGCATGTAAACAAAATAAAATGGTTGCAACATGACTGCACACTTCTGACAAACCAGCCATACAGGTGCAATGAGCACTTGAAATGCTTGTATCTTGCAAAAGAATTATCCAAACGTGGAGTAACTTTTCCTTCTTTTTTTGAGAGTGTTGAACCTGTAATGAAGATTAAAAAAATTAATACCCCATTTAAAACCTTTGCAGTATATCAAAACTATCACATAAATATACAGAATATGATTATAAAGTAAAATTTGTACATTACAAGAACTTCTTACCTTGCTAATTATAAGAAATGCCTCATCATTAATCTGTTTTGCCAACATTTCTTGAATAGAGCCAGATTCGTACTGCTTGAAGGCTTGCAAGCTTTTGTAAGCCTTAAGTTGTTGACCAGTGTAAAAACTATGAGTAAGTATTAAGTAATTAAACAGGTCTATTATTTTAATATTGGGCAACTTATAAATAGGAAGCTTGCAATCCCCACGTGGAATTGCATAGGGGTCAATATTGTCTATAATTTCAATTTTTTTATCGTACCGGGACTTAATATCACTACTTAGGGTCAAATAGTATGTACTACGAGACATTTTACTAACTCAAAAGCAACACAATCACACAAAAAACAGAATTTAAGCAGAAGATAATCGAACAACACAAGTAAACAAACGGGAATTAAACAGTTTGTGTGCCACCCAAGGAAAATGGCGGACCTGTCAACGTCAGCTGTTCTGGAATGGTCTGGTCAATCGCTAGGACCTTGAAGGCCTAATCTGATTGGTGGCCTCAGATTTGACAATCTGAGGCCACCAATAAGAGTTTGAATCAATGCTCACGTGATAACTAATTTTATGAACTTTGGTAGACTTGAACTATATGCGTTTCTAGCAACTTTTAAGAAAAAAAAACTCATTAATGTATACTTATTACTGAAATTAAAACAATTTACAATAATTTGTTCTCAATACTAAAATGAAATTAATATGTAAATCTAATAAATATCGTCGAAAATTGAACTTTTAAATTGACAAAATTGTCTGTAATTAGAGGTTATGTTATCTTGTTTTATTGTTGGAAAATGTAAATATAATAAGCACATGTAACATATAAATAAAAGCAAGTAAAATAGGTGTATATGTTATTAGATTTATTAAATTTCCGTACTTAAAGTGAACTATTACATTTTCCTCCTATCATTTTAAAATGTGATTTTTCATCTTTATCAATACAATATGTGGAAATACAAGATTTAAGCTAACAAAATAAAATGTCTAGCCAAACCAGATACATGATACATGCAGACACTCTAAATTGATTAATAGGTATGTAAGGAAAAATAAATGAACAAACTAAATTTTATTCGTACTTAACATCTTATAAAGAAAGATGATGCTTAATTATAAATAGGTATATTTTTAGTTTTAAATTAAAGATTATTAGGTATACTAAATTGTTTTGTTATATTTAATAGAGCATGCAAACTATAACCACTACTTATACACTTATACATAAAATAAACAAATGTAACACAGTGAAAAAAAAAATATTACAGAACAATTATACGTAATTCTATAAATGTTTTACATTAAGGAGTATTTTATAGCACATCTTTACTTAAACATTCAAATTTGCTGTGTACTTTGCTTGTGAAATATTTAAAAATACTACGGTAAAATCTAATAAAAACCCCTAATTTTGGATCTCTAATGAGCACCATAAGGAAACGAAAGAATTCATTAGTAATGAACAAATCTGATAAATAAGTTTAAAGCATATTCAGCTAGAAATGGTGAACATGGGTGCATAAACGGTATTCTTTTGTGCTCTTCGAATAATTCTTCCATTATTTGACCTTTTGTTAAATATATATTTTCATTAAAGCTCCTTTCTAGAGATGATATATAATTTATAAAATTTTGTTCAGGCATTCTTACACCCATTTGCACCGACTTTTTTTTAACTGTTATTTAACTAATGGACCTTTAATTTTAATTCCTACTTAAGTTCCAAATGATTTGCACGGAAACATTTTATCAGAACTTTTACTAAACGGTTCTTTATCTTCTTTACAACTCGGCAACGTCGCAATGACTAAGTGATTTTTGCGGTTTTCTGTTGGAATACTGGTTTTAACCTCAAAATCTTATGTTTAGTTCACGAAGAATTCTTCGTTCGTTTAGTTTCTTGTTTAGGATTACGGGTTTTTTATATTTGATTTTTGTGATGTTTTTACTCTTTTTCAAACAGAATCGATGTCGGGTGAAGCAAAAAGAATTAGGGGACTGAATTTTAGCTCCAGGGAAGTAAATCATCTGTTTACAATAGCGCTCCAATATAAACATATATTGGAAAATAAACAAACCAATGCAGTATCAAACTCCCAAAAAAACGAGGCCTGGGTTAAAATATGTAACGAGTTCCAAGCAACCTCGTCCGATTTGAATAATCGGACGATCGAACAATTAAAGAGATGTTACGAAAACAAAAAACAGGTAGTGAGAAAGAAACAGGCTCAGGTTCGACAAGAGGTCCTGAAAACGGGGGGAGGCTTGCTACCCCCAGAAACCAATAAGGAAGAACTTGACGATTTGGTGCTTGCCACAATGGATCCTATAACAGTGGAGGGGCACCATAACCAATTTGATTCAGATGATATGAGTTGCCCAATCCAGGGGACAAACCACATCCCCAATCAGTCATTCATAAATTACCAATATACTGTAGCCAACAATGAAGTGAGAGGGATAGATATAAACTTGGAAGATGGCGTCTACTTTATGTTGCGAGGCATGGGCGTACTGTTATAAGAGGGAAATGGGATAATATATAATTTTTGTTATCGATTTAAATGTTACGGATTGTAAAATATGCAAAACATAAAAATTGGTTCATATTTTTTTAAGGCTCTGAAATAAACATGGGGTATATACAGATTTAGAATGTGAGGGTTAAATGAAAAAAAAATCTTTGTAAGTGCAATTTATTTATGAATTTTAATAATAGTAACAATAATAATAAATAATAAGTTATTGAATTTACAGGCAGAAATAAAACAAAGTCGTACCCTTAAGAACTAAATTTATATTACTTTAATTTAATTGTTATAAATTTACAAAAATTTGACTAGATCAAGGTTTTCACTGCCTTTTCCAGACATAACAACAATTTGTAAAAATGCCAGATATTGAAAAAACTATGTCAAAAACGTACAAATTTTCACAATAATTATGAACCTTAACTGTACTTTTTATTCTTTATTGGTTTCGGAACAGAATTACCTTAGTATTGACACTTCTAATTCTATGTTTTTTTGTAAGGTCCTGCATTTTTCTGGTTTCATAATGGATTCGAACTTTGAAATAATTTTTTAGACAAAGTTTGATTAACTGAGTGGAATGAGAATCAATAAATGAAGTTTCAAACAGGTGATCTCCAAAATGATCATATATATCACTACTTAAAGATCTCATTACATTGGTGACTAAAATATCTATTAAATTTTTTATGTTCTTATTAAAAATGTTTTTAGTTTTTTGAAAGAACCTGAAATATCTCTCACCAGCCTTACATACATCTATTATAAGCTTTGAGGCATTTATTAAGTTGCCATATTTTTTTCTGTTTTGTAAGGATGAGCACGATATTTTACTTTCCAAAAGACTTCTGCATTTTACGCAGAATACACATTTTTTTAAACCACTTACTACAAAGCCAGATATATAAGCAATTACATCTTCAACATAATCTGTTAAATCCCATGCACTACTGTTTAAAAAGCTTTCCTCAAAATCTTTATTCACTGATTCCAGAAATGACAAATATTCACCACTTTCTTCCAAGTTATCGAGATCTTCAGTATGTGTAATATTATTTCCACTCCCACATGATAAAATGGGAATATTTTCCAAATCTATTACGTTTCCTGTTTTAGGGCCACTTATTTCTGAATTGACAATTAATCTTTTAAAAGCAGCCTCAAACTGCCTTGCAGTGGGATTATTATTGAAACCGCCTTTGCTTCTAATAGCCCCAAAAAAAGTTTCTAAGTGGTCTTGTGATATTTTATGTACATTAATGTAAGAAAGTGTCTGCTTGTTAACAACATAGGTAGTATACATTTCCTTCAGACTAGTTATACAGACCAAAAAACCCAAAAAGCCAGTTTTTCTTTGAGATTCCAATAATGGGATACCTCCTACATTTAAATCTAATATAAAATTTGTGCAACTATCTAAATATTCGAAAAAAAATGTCTGAGTACTCGGAGACAACGGTTTCTTAAAAATATATTTTGCAAACCTGTTACGTGAATTAAATACATCAAATAGGTTATTAAATTTTAAAATAAAATCTGCCGTAGCATCTACATTTTTAAAACAAGGTATTTCCATGTCATGACATAGAAACAATAGGGCATCTGATACACTTTTACTTAACGTTTGAGTAGCAACACAAACCTTCATTTTTTCTCTGGCCCATTGTAAATGGCGCAATTTTAATTTTGTTGCTGCATGAAGACCTTCACTGTTTTGATGTTCAAAGAGCTGTTCAATAAACCTCCATTCAATTACTCCTCCATCCCCATTGTTAATAACTTTTTGTGACCCGAAACAATTCCTAACCAATTTAATCATGTGGCTTGGATCTAAATATATAAAAACGTTTTCACCTGTAATGGGATGTTTGAAATAACTTTTTATGTTTGTTTCATCAGAAAAATCACAACCAAGATCTTCAGCCATTTTAAAGTTTACGGGAGGTCCATCAAAAGTTAACGAGGTAACGGTTATGTCACTTTCCCCAAGAAATTCAAGGCATTTTCTCACAAGACCCGCTTTTTCTCCAGCTGTCAATCCATCAATAAGGAAATAGCCAACTGGAATCTTCCAGGAATCGTTTAGACTTACTAACATAAATACAAGTGCCTCTCTGGCCTCTGCAAGGGTGTCTGAGTCAAGTTCTGTACCGACATCCACATAACCGCTAAATTTCTTCCCAGTCCACTCAACCTGTTTGCGGATTGACATCTCATCCAAGACTAAGTTGCATAAAACTTCCTGTCCTCGGTTTATCATACTCCTTGTTTTTAGTTTTAATGCAGTAAGGGCCTCTTGTGTAAAACCAGGAGATCCATCTACAGAACGGAACCATTTTGAAATAGTCCCCAAATGAGGTAGAGACCTATTAAAAGTATCTCTCACAAAGTTATATGCCCTTGGTGAATAGAACGATAACGTCAAAGCAAAAGATCTTAAACTTGGGTCAAATTTTTGAGTGGACGATCCTTTTAGCATTCTTTTAAAAATATCTTTTGCTACACCTTGAACCGAAGCCTAAAACAAAAATGTAATAAATAAACTACTTAAGTTTCATCATGAATATTCCAAGTCTTTTTATTTCTAATAGGTGTTATTCATCAAAACCAAAACTTACCTTGACTGCATTTTCTGATGATTCAGAAATTAGTGCTTTACTTTTAAGAAGACTAATTAGAGATTCCATACTTGAAATTTTTCCTTTAAGTCTTCTAACCTGACTGGAAAGACTTTTTACCTTTTTTCTTTGACAACCTATCGTACGTTTCATGTTTTTAAAAACGTTCTTTTTTTTGGGAGAAGAAAAATCGTCGCTTGTCCAGTCACCAGGATAAATTCTTTTTCTGGAAAAACAAAATAAGAAAAAATAGAAATATTGTTTTACTTTTAATATGACCATAATTTTGAAAATAATTATTTATTGTCTACATACTGCAATAAAACCTCTAAAAAATGGTTATGTACTTTAGCTACAAATTAGCACTAGCAATATAAAATTGGAAACAAATTTTTAATGTCATACTTAAAAAAAATCACAATAAGCCAAGTTATTTTATAATTATGTATTTTTTAAATTACCTTCTTTCTGGAGTTGCAAGAAGAGCAAGTTTTCCTCTGAAGCCCGATGATGGACCTGCTATGTTGGAAACATGTTGTTGGTCTATGGCAGTCATAATGAAGTTCTCAGTTTCAGAAGCTGTCAATGTTGTAGAAGACTCTTTTTCGACTTCAAAAAATGGTATTTCTGGTATTGCAGTAGAAATCGGCATAATTCCCTCAAGTGGTAGTGGTAAACTGTAAATTAATAACCAACAAATTTGTTGAAAAGCAAGCAAGTTATATTGAGATTAAAATTATGTTTCAGACTTAAAATGCTTATAAGCACAAAAACATGCTCTGTCTAAAAAGCCAAAATGAATTTATTGATTTTTAAAAAATACTTACATTTTTCTGACAGGACTATCCTGTATTATACTTGTAGTTGATTCACTGTCTGATTCAGCAACGCTACTTAAAGGTGTTGATGCTCTAAACAGAATTGCAAACATTATTTTTTTGTAAGTGGATACTAATAAACAAGAAAATAACTACAGAGTGGCATTATCGAAACTATAGAATTCTTGAAATGAGGCCTAAACTATATATTTTAGAGACAGAAATATTTCAAAATAGTTGTGGGAATCCTACTTTATAATAATATAAAAATAACAATACAAATCCATTTTACCTCAATATTGGTGTTGCATCTTTCTTCAAATATTTCGTTCCACTTCGTTTGTATTCAAAGTCATTGTCATAGAAATGACTTGAACAAATATCAGCACATTTAGGGAGAACTTTCCCTTCCTCAAATCCTAACAAGGAGTACCAAATCTTTCTTCTTTCAACGTTTACGGGAAACCTAAAAGTTATGTCATAATGTTATCATGGAAAAATTAAGATTAAATAATTAGTTATGCAGAAAAAGAAAATATGTATTATTTATAAACTCATTTTTAAATTTGACGCAAAAAATGAAATTAGCATGAAGTTATATCTTTGACAAAAGTAAAAACAATCATTGAGGCAATATAGAAAGTTTTTATTGTCCATCGAAAATCCAAAAATGGGAAGGGACGCCCATGGCAGTGATTATAACCTATAATGTAAACTTACCTGTGAAATGAAACATCCGGATTTAAATAATCCAATTTTTTGCAAACTACACACTGTCTAACCATATTTGTCTATATCAACTAAATTAAAACAATAACTCAACGTAAAACACAAAATAATAAATTTATTAACACAACAACAATAACAAACACTAATTGGAAGATGGCCGCCACAAAATACTATGACACGTTACGTCAATGAGACGGAAGGAACGGATGGCTCCGCACTCGCAGTTGCCATAGTTCCATGGCGTTCCGTAGAAACAGATTAAATTTAAATCAATCGTAAAGCATATTTGTCAACATTTATCCATGAATAAGATTTCCTATCTTATTATTTTCGAAAATTAGTATTAACATATGTTAAATGTTATTAATAAAATAAAATATATCGTTTTCAATGATAGATAAGATGGATATAGGGTTAGGTTTTGGCAATGACGGAAAAAATTAGAATAAATTTGACAACAATGAATAGCGTTAAGTGATTCTATCCGACACTGCGCTTAGAATGTGAAATGTTGTTGGTGCAGGTCAAAATGTAAACAAACTGTATCTTCTTTATCCTATATCTATGGGACAAACTCTGAACAATTTGAATTTGTATTTGAAAAATCAAATTCGGTAAGTAGTATTTATTTTCTCTTTCTCTCGATATCGGTTCATATAAATTCGACTCTATTTAGGAAAGGTACACTCCACTTTAGAGTGGCATCACAGGGGGAGGGTGCAGGTAAACATTTCAAAGTTGCAAACTATCAAAACTAAAAATTTTCGTTTGATCGTGTGACTCAAAATCAATTGTTTGAATAATGTCATTATGACCCAATTTGTCACACAGGGTCCCTGGAGTGTGAGTGAAAGTATTATGAGTATCTTTCGGTAGTACAAAACTGTCATTTTTGTTTATTTGTAGTGGTCTGGGTAGCCAAACTAATAGTTTATAGTACTGCCAAATTACCAATATGAGTTACTATTTTATTGTTTTGAAAATTGGTTAAAAAAAATATATTTTTCAGGAAAATGCCTCGGAACATGCCATACTGGATGAAGGAGACTATGAAAGTATCAATCATTCTTCATGTTCAACAAAAAGAAAAGCATCTCCAATTATTATTCAACAAGTGACATCTACCTCGAAAGAAGTAAAAAAAACCGAGAAGACCAATTGGAAAAATTATAATACAAATGACTTGAAAAAACCTCTAAATCCTTCACTGTTGCAGAGTTTTGGAAATAAAAATGAAATGCAAGGTATGGAATCTGAAAATGAAAAAAAAATTAATCAAGCAGTGGTTTCTGATATTGAAGTTCAGGACTCAAACAATAAACGGAGTAGAAGAAATGGTGGAGACAGTGTGACACCAGGAAGAGGGTCCGATAGAAGGAGGCCAACTGCTACACTCGTGAGAACATTGGCATCAAATGCTTTAGCGCAAAAATATGAATACTTGGCAGACAAAAAAAATATAATCGCAGATCACACTATTAAGAAAATAGAGAGAGAACGGTTGCATGCTGAGGAGGAACATCGTCTTAGAAAAGAATGCCTTCAATTAGATGTGGAAATAAAAAAGAAACAATTAGAGATACTATAATACGCCTATTTTGCTTAATATTTAGTTGACTTCACTTAATAAATACACCACTGCTACGCTACGCCATTGGTTGCAACCAAATGAAAAAAATTGCAAAATATGTTTTGTTCCCTTTTTTATAGTTCTTTCTGCTATTGTTACCTGATTTTTTTATTAATGTAATAGTTTGTTGAGTTATCTAGGTGGTAAAAGAATTTTTGTTTTATTTCATATAATTAGGTACATTTGCTTTCTAATTAAAACATTAATATTATGTCAGAAACCTACCTAATAAAAAAACTATACATATAGTGTTGTTTTTATGTTATTTATATAATTTTGAGTATCATTTCGGAAAAGTTTTTTTATATCACTAATACCTATAATATACAATTTTGTATAGAAAATAAAATGAAAGCGATCAGATAAAATCTTTAGATCAAAACAAATCACTGTAAAAATTACACAAAATAATAATCAGAAATTAGTTAAAAGCTCATTTTATTGTTTTTTTTTTACAGAAATCAAATTTTGGTAGGTGTTACAGCTGACTAAAATAACGAATATTTGAGGTTAAAGGACAATTAAAAATGTTAAGTGAAGAAATTTGGCCATTTAGCTAATGCTGCTTTAATGGGTGCTTTAAGAGTCTGTTAAAGTTGGTGCAACACACAAAAACCGCTAAAGGTACTTTAAAGGACAGTTAGCTTAATGGCGCCTTAAAAAAAAGTCGGTGCAAATGGGCATTAATTTTCCAAATAATTCTTCAGTTTTCCGTACTTCTCTGTTGAACCTAATATATTTATTTTAAATGATGTAATATAAGTGACAATATCTTTAAGTGGTTACCCTTAATGAATGTAAAAAGTTCATTATTTTCACCTAATCCATGTTCAAAATAATTTACACAATATGAGAATATACATTTAAATTATTTATTAAACGTTTAATGAAATACTTTTGTTGTAGACATTATAATTATTTTAAAATTCAATTGAATCCAAATACGTATTAACTTTACATGAAATGGATATTTAACGTAACAATCCCTTATACCAGTATAATGCACTTATAAAACGTGTTCACAAAAGCGAATATCGAAAGCAAATGATGTATTTAAAAATTATTCGCGCCACTTTTTTTGTTCAAGGTCATAACGTTACGGATCGTTTTGACACTAGAGTGGAACTTCTTGGTTTACTATATTCTTTGGTTATACTGTAGTCTATTCTTATAACCACCAAATGAGGTGCCTATTAAAAATTATAGTATGCTAGAAGCACACATAACCTATTATTTTTGTTTTATCTGTAAGTATTTGGTGTTGTGATTGTTATGATTTTCTCATGATTCCCAAGTCTTTTTTATTATGTATTTTCTATTTTCTCCCTAATATTGTCACGATCTGCATGTGGGGGTGGATATATTAGATGGTAAAGCAATAAATATGTATAATTAATAATAAAATAGGTAACAATAAAATAACATACCAAATGCGCAAATAAATGCCTAATTTATATAAATAAATTTTCTTATCATACTAACTTACACAACATAACGAAGACTTTGAGGAGACCTGTCACTATAGGGTCGGTTATTCAAGTTATTCAGAGTAAAGTCTAAAGGCTTTCTTGGCTGACTTTTTTTCAGAAAATACCTCGTTCATATTTATATCTAATATTGTTATTCCGCGGTTCATGTATTAATCACATTTCTAGATTAATAAAAACAACCGCTTGCAGTGAACCAATAAACTAATGTAATGCACAAGGCGACATTAAAAAATATTAAATTTTAATAATTCTGGATAATCTTGTAGTTCGTTTAGCCAAATAATAGCGACAGTAGCACAGAAGTTAGAATTCTCCCACCCTTGCTAAACTTTTTTTTTATATTAACAGAAAATAAATATGTTTTAGGATTAAGCTAGGGTGAGATAGTTCTGTGCTGTTGTCACATTATTTATTATTAATTTGCGCTACACAAACTACACCATTGCCCAAATCTGTTGTGTGATATTTATTTTCTGTTAATTAATATTAAATTATAAAAAATACACCAAATAAAGTAAATTTAATAAACAAACTACTAAACTTTGGTAAAGAAATCAGAAACAAACCAAAAAAATCTAGCAAAAAAAGTCATCCTAAAAATAAAAAAATAATAAGTAAACACTTCTTATTATTTTTGTTCATAGAAAACAACGTTGCCAAATCCCACAGACTACTTTTCTAGTACTCTACTTGTAGCCGATTAAATTTATAGTCAGACTCTTTCTTAGAATAGTGGAATCTGGCTGGACTATAATTTACGGTCTATATGTTTAGTATACTAAACTTATAGCCTGTTTTATAGTTCCTTAGTAGAATAACCCTGCTGGGGTGCATTCGATAAATTACTCTCAGAGTAAATTGTATGTTCGAGAATCATAGAGTCGAGTAAAGGTTAGTTCATAGACGCGAAGCGTGATTTGGGAAATAATTCGCAAGTTCTGAGCTATTTCATATAGTTGCGATGTTTTTGGGGATATTTACTTTTTTTCGAATTTCTAAAGTTCGTAATGAGTGAATTATGACATGACATAGGCTGATATTTGACAAAGTTGACATATCAGCTGGTATTTGTTTTTATGTACAATGTGTATGGTGCTTTATTTTGAATTTTCTATTTATTAATATTAAATCCGTTTGTATTTACTTTCAAAAAAAGACAATAAAATATATCGGTCAGTTGGAACTTGTGAAATTTTTAAAGCAGCAAGGGGCGTATCACAATTTAGTTCAAGAAATGCTTTCCAAAGATGTTCTCATTTAATTCTTTTATCTCATGCTCAGATACTGCTGCTTCGTTTATGAAAAGGGTTATGTGTGAGTGGACTGTAAAGAATACTATACGTGGGTTTTCTCTGAACGCTTTATTACAACTCACTGACTAACTCAGTTTATCGAGTGCCGACAAACACAGGAGTCGGCGCAGGGTCGGTTTAAGCATATACATATGCCGCCCACCTTGAAAGTTCTACTTTCAAAAAATAAAAATTAAATAATCCAATTACAAGGATTCAACATTAAGAAACAAATAACTGCAAATAACAACAAAACAATTCAAACAAATAAAGCTAGAGTAATTGTCTGTTTTACAAATTGTCCTCTATTGGCAACTTGCACACCTTAATTAAAGAGCGCTTGAATACACTACCACTAGCAACCTTAACGGACACCACGCGCACAATATTGTCCTTTCCCATGTGCAAATCAGTGATTCTGCCCATAGGCCATCGTAGTGGTGGAACGTTTTCTTCAATTAAGGTAACTAAATCTCCCACTTTAGGAGGTTGCACATTTACCTTCCATTTGGATCTGGACTGCAGGTTGGTGAGGTATTCACGTGACCAACGTGACCAAAACTGTTGGACTAGTTGCTGCATTCGGTGATATCTAGATAATCTATTCGGATTTGAAGTTTGGACATCTTGTGGCATTGCTACCAAGGAATCCCCAATCAGAAAGTGAGCTGGTGTTAAGGGTAGGTAGTCATTAGGATCAACGGACATGGGAGAAAGTGGTCGGGAATTTAAACACGCCTCAATTTGGGTTAGTACTGTATGCATTTCTTCATATGTTACAGAGGCGTTCCCGAGAATTCTTTTTAAATGAAATTTTGTTGACTTTACGGATGATTCCCACAAACCGCCTAAATGTGGTGAACGTGAAGGTATCATACGCCAATGAATATAATCTGAAGATAAAAAATTCGAAACGCGATCGTTATGATTACTATTAGTTAACAAATGAAAAAGTTCCTTAAAATGATTACGTGCACCAACAAAATTTGTCCCATTGTCTGAGAAGATTTCATAAGGTTTACCACGTCGAGAAATGAATCGTTTCAATGAGTTCAAAAAACTATCAGTAGTTAGATCCTTTACTAGTTCGATATGAACTGCGCGAACCGAAAAACATACAAATATACATATATATGTTTTTACAAATTTTGAATTTCGTAATGTTCCGTCTTTTACTAGAATTGGGCCACAGTAGTCTAAACCACATCTTGAGAAAGGTCTACTAGGAGTAACACGAGCGCTGGGTAAGTCACCCATTAAAAATTTTGTAGGTTTAGGATTAGAACGAAAGCATCTAACGCAATTACGAATAACACCTTTGACAGCAGATTTTCCATCAATAGGCCAATATTGAAGTCTAATAATTGCAAGCAAGTTTTGACTTCCAGCATGAAAATTCTTACGATGCTCGTGCATTATCACAAGTCGAGTTAATATATGTTCCTTTGGTAATATTATTGGATGTTTTTGAGAATATTCTAATTGAGAATTATTTAAGCGACCTCCTACTCTGAGGATTTCTAATTTGTCTAAAAACGGATTTAAACCTATAATTTTACTACTAGGTTTTATAGAGTGTTTTCTTTGAAGAGCGCGAATTTCTTCAGAAAATGCTTGAACTTGTGCTAATTTAATGAGTTGATTTAATGAATATTTTAGTTCATCTGGAGTAAGTACGACTGATTGAAATATTCGCTTGTTTATCGTTATTAGCTTAAATCTAAAACAGTAAGCTGTCACATTCATTAATTTGGTAAGTGTGGAATATTTGTCAAATAAGTCAAATTTACTAATTTCTGTTGCAGCTAAAACGACAGGTGATTGTTTAATCTCGGGTAAATTTTCAATTGATGTTAAATCTAAAGTAAAAGTATCTAAATCAGAATTTAAAGTTTCAGTTAAGAATTCTGGACCGTGCCACCATAATTTCAATTCCTGTAATTCATAAGGATTCGTGCCTCGAGATATTATATCTGCTGCATTGCCTTTAGATGACACATGTCCCCAATCATTTATGTCAGTATGTTTTGTGATTTCTGCGATTCTGTTAGCTACAAAGGTTTTTAGCTGACTTGGATCGATTCTCAACCAAGATAATACTATAGTCGAATCACTATAGTATCGTGTTTTTGAAATAGTTATATTTAAAGAATTTTGAATAACAAACATTAACGTACATAACAAAACTGCTGCTAAGAGTTCTAAACGTGGTAAAGTACATTTTGCTTGTGGCGCGACCTTTGACTTGGCGCACAAGAGATTTGAATATTTTTTATCGTGATAGTCTGTTGAAACTAAATAAATACATGTGCCTTATGCCTTCTCGCTAGCATCACAGAACCCGTGTAATTCTATAAATTTCGGTTTATTACATAGTACGTGCCTTGGAATGCTTATTTCATTTATTTCATGAAGCTGGTTTAGAAATTCCATCCACCATTCATGCAGTTCTTGTGTTAAAGGAGCATCCCATTCAACACCGTGTTTCCATAAATGTTGCATAAATAATTTTGCACGAATAATGGTAGGACCGACGAGACCGAGAGGATCAAATATTTTTGATATGCTTCCTAGCACTGATCTTTTTGTTATTAAATTTTGATTTGTATTTAGATTTACTGAATAATTTAATGTGTCCGTAGTTGGGTTCCACGCGACTCCTAAAGTTTTTAAATCCTTGTTATCATGAAACTCTACTAATTTATCGCTATTATTGTTTGAACCTAATATGTTTGTCAAAATATAATCACTATTTGAGGACCATTTTCTCAAATGGAATCCAGCACTTTCAAATATTTTCGTAAGTTCACAATATACTTCTAACGCTTCTTCCACGGTATCTAAACTCACGAGTAGATCATCCATATAAAATGATGATTTCATAATTTTTGCGGTACGCGGATATTGTTGTTCGTATTGAGTCGCTAATTCGTGTAACGTTCTTGTTGCTAGAAAGGGAGCGCAAGCCGTGCCATAGGTAACCGTGTTTAATGTGTACATTTCTAAACTATTTGTATCTGAACGCCAGAAAATTGTTTGATAACGCCTATCGTCGGGATGTATCCAAATTTGTCTGAACATCATTTTAATATCCGAACTAAGTACGTATTTTCGCAATCTTAATCTCATGACAATAGAAAATAAGTCATCCTGTATAGTGTATCCTATTAATAAATTGTCATTCAAAGAAATATCTAAATTTGTGCGACTTGATGCATCAAACACCACTCTACACTTCGTAGTAGTGCTCGAGGTTTTAATAACTGCGTGATGGGGCAAGACGTACGAGGGTTGTTCAAGAAATTTAGCAACGTTAGAATGAGGTATAACAGACATATGATTTAAAATTTTATATTCATTCATAAATTCGGTGTAGTCGTGTTTGAGAGATATATTTCTTGAGAATTTGTTCTCTAGTAAATTAAATCGTCTTAATGCAATGGAGTATGAATCACCAAAATCATTTAGATATTTAGAAAGGGGCAATCTTACAATAAATTTCCCGTCGATATCACGCGTCGTAGTTTCTTGATAATAGGTTTCAGCTAATTGTGCTTCGGGAGATATGTATTTCTTTTTTGGTAATTCTTCTACTTCCCAAAATTTCAATAAAGTTTGGTTTAATGATTCGTTAGACATATCTACACTGTGATTACAAATTACTTGAATTTCGTGTTTACGCGTTTTTCCGTGATTAAGTTCAAGTGAACCTGTAAATATCCAGCCTAACTTTGTTTCATGTAGGACAGGCATATTTTTTCCTAACTCTAATTTATTGTTACAGAGAAGTTCATAAAAGATACCAGCTCCTAAGAGCACATCAACACGCTTTGGTTCATTAAATTTGCTATCAGCTAGATTTAAATTTTTCGGATAGTTTAAAATGTCCTTTGAAAACGCGTGCAAAGGTATGTTAGCCGTAATTACTGGTAAAACTAAAAATGACAAATGAGTTTCAAAATTACAAAATCTAGATTTAAACCTTGCATTTGTTTTATATTTAAGGTTAGTAACATGTTGACCAATTCCACCGATTGGCAAACAATAATCTACACAATTTAATTTTAATTTTTCACACATAGATTGAGTAATTAGATTTGCTTGACTACCTGAATCGAGAAGCGCGTTACATTCGTGAAAATTTCCGTTAATATCTTCAATTAAGATTGTCGCCGTCGACAATAATATCTGATTATTTGTAGTTCTATTTTGTAAAGTTTCATATGCATTTAGTGAAATATTTTGAGAATTAATCGAAACTTCTTCGTTATCCCTTGATAGTAATTGTGAATCGAGACCATCGCGTGAGTGCGTAATTTTTTGCGTTACGACTGGTAAAGCTTGTGATTGATCATTTGTATTTTGCGAGAAATGAACTGTTGCATTAGGTCTAGACAATTGAGGTTGTGGTTTAAAATCATGATTATGAAGAAGAGTATTATGATTCTTGTTACATACTCTACAATTACCAGATCTACATTCGTAATGTCGATGACCTGGGCGAAAGCAATTAGTACATAATTTGTTAAATTTAATTAGATTGTATTTTTGATCTAATGGAAGGTGAGAAAATTCTGGACAACGATAAATATAGTGGTTTTGCTTACAACATTGACAAACTATCCAGGGCCGTGCCGTCCATGGGTGCAAAGGTGTGCCTTGCACACGGGCGGCCACTTAATGGGGCGGCCGCGCAAGCCCCAAAGTCAAATCAAAAATAAAACAAATACGAAAATGCCGCGGATACTAAGTACATCAATCATCAGATATGATACAATATGAAGCATCAACAATACAACAAAAACATCACCCTGTAAATATATTGCCTCTACCAAACTATAGTTTATAGTTACCATACTTTGGAAATCCCAAAGCGATTGTTTGGAACTTAAAGCTTAAAACCTTATTTTATTGTTTATGACGGTTTATCGGTTCATCCGTAAGTCTCAGTACTGTAATTCTAGATTGGGGTTTTGCCGGAATTATATGGCCGCCCTTTAAATGGTCCATTTATAAGAAATGCTTATTGCATATTGTCTATAACATCGTAAAATTAAAAATTATATTTTTAGAATCACTTTCTGTTACACCGTTGAAAAGTAAAGTTGTATAAAATTTATTTTTAAAAAGTGATTTTGGATTTTAAGTTATTTAACTCCGGGTTAGTGACTGGTTTTGGAGAGTAATTAATTAAGTGATTAGTGATTACCTTATAAATTAAAAAAATGGTAAGTAATTAATTATTATATTCTATTTTGAAATATTTAATTTAAAGATGTTTTAACGCAGAGAATCAATTGTTTTAATTAAATATTATAAAAAAAAAATTAATAATTTTTTCAACAAAATTTAAACAATTTTAGTATTTTTAGTGAAGATTAATTAACAAAATTTAAATTGTATTTTAAGGATATTTTAATGCAGAGAAACAATTGTTTTAATTAAATATTATAAAACAAAATTAAATTAATTTTTTTATTAAAATTTGAGCAATTTTAGTATTTTTAGTGATGACAAAATTTAAATTTTTCACACGTGACTTGTAGGTACTTTGGCCCTATAAAAATTCTATTTTAAATTTTGCTACATTTTGTATGTGCAAGTACCTATATTATGGGTATGGTATGGATGTCTAATTTATGTAGACTACATTAAAATTACAAAAAAAGTAATCATATCTTGGAAAAAAAATGAAAGATGCCTTTGGTCAAATGGGATGAATTTGACCGTATATGTATTTTGCTTGTTAAACAGATTTTTGCAATAGGGTTGAATTTAATATATTTTTTAAACCATTTTTCCTTAATTAGCTATATCGCGAATTTAACCTTCTTTGAATACCGGAATACCTATATAAGAAAAATTCTTGATCGCACTGTTCCCAATGTATATGTATTATAACATGTATTTTGTATTTCAGGACAGAAAAAAAAACGATTGTCAGGTTTTCAATATCGAAAACAAAAATTGCACAAAACAGAACAATCCAGGAAATTATCTAATTCATTAAAGAAATATCTTAAAGAGGATCTTTCACTATCGACCGTTGCTGGCTCAAGTTATCAAAATAGTCCTCCTCCGACTCCTGGAAGCCCAAAAAAAGCAGAAGAATCCAAGGCATGTTCTGGTGACGAAATTATGAAAAAAAAGAATTAGTCGAACCTGAAGCAATTCCGGCAGATATCAATTTAGAAGGTGTGTTATCAGAAGATCCTGGGGAATGGCCGACAATCATAACTTCTGAATTTGCCAGGATTCTTGTGGAAAAGGGACCTCCAGTAATAGACGAGGATTATAAATATCCAACCAATGAACCGGGACGTAAGTTTTCCAAAACCTATTGTTATCGTCAACTTCCAAATGGTGAAGTAATAAAACGGGAGTGGTTGATTTATTCTCAATCAAAAAATTCAGTATATTGTTTCTGCTGCAAAATTTTTAACAAAATCTCTACTTCTACAATTGTATTGTCTAAACAGGGGTTTTCTGACTGGCAACATTTGACCCAAATCTTATCCAGACATGAGAAGAGTGCTATCCATAATGAAAATGTCAGATTATGGTTAAATTTGGTAAATATGTTACATTGTACTATAAATCAAAAAGAATTACGGTTATTAGAAGTCGAAAAAAAGTATTGGTATCGGGTTATTGAACGAATTATTTCAGTTATACAGTTTTTATCTAGGCAATGTCTTGCTTTACGTGGTTCTTGTAGTAAATTGTATGAAAATAACAATGGTAATTTTCTTAAGGCTATTGAAATGATTGCAAGTTTTGATTCCATAATGGAAGAACATGTTTGCCGTACGCAAAAAGCTCAACAAAACAGTAATGTTGCAATAATGCCTAACTACTTAGGAAATAAAATTCAAAACGAAATAATACATGAAATTGGCTCCAAAATTTTAAATACCATATTAGAATTAATAAGAAAAAATAAATACTATTCAATTATTTTAGATTGTACACCAGATGTAAGCCACACTGAGCAAATGAGCGTCATTACCAGATTTGTTAATTTAAACGAATCGACAAGAAAAGTCGAGGTGTGCGAACATTTTATACAATTTTGTCCTATCATGGATTCAACCGGAGAAGGTTTGAGTAAATATTTAATTAATTTATTGGAAAATTTAAATTTAAGTATATACGACATGCGTGGACAAGGATATGATAATGGCGCAAATATGCGTGGAATTCATAATGGTTTATAAAAAAAAATACTAAAGATAAATCCAAGAGCATTTTATGTACCTTGTTCAGCTCATAGTTTAAATTTAGTTGTGAACGACGCTGCTAAAGTTTCTTTTGAAATTTCCATGTTTTTTGATATTGTTCAAGAACTTTATGTATTTTTTTCATCATCAACCAAAAGATGGTCGGTATTAAAATTATATGTTGTGGACTTTAATTTAAAACCACTCAGCGACACACGTTGGTCAAGTCGCATCGATGCCATAAAACCTCTGCGGTATCAGATTGGTAAGATATATGATGCATTAGTTCAAATAATGGAAAATTCTTCTTTAACAAAAGACTTGAGTACATCTCATCAGGCACGTTGTTTGGCTACCAAAATTCAAAATTTTAGTTTCTTGTGTTCAACTGTCATTTGGCATAACATATTGTTTAAAATAAATTCTCTAAGTAAAACATTGCAAAATCCCGAAATTAATATAAAAATTAGCATAGATCATTTAAATAATTTAATAAAATATTTTTTAACTCTGAGGTCAGATAAAGGTTTTGGTGAACTTCTTGTTGATGTTCATGATCTAGCTGAAGATCTTGATGTCGAACCAAACTTTCCAGCTCCTCAAACTGTTCGAAGAAGAAAAAAGACAAAACAGTTTGACTATGAACATGATGATGAGTCTATAACAGATCCAAAAATGTATTTTAAAATTAATGTTTTTTTACTACATTGGATCAGATATTATCATCTCTTAAAGAACGATTTAAGGGGTTGGAAAGCTTCAATGAAATGTTTGGATTTATTTATAATATGTTCTCTTTGACAAATGATGACTTGCTAAAGTCGTGCACAAACTTGTATACCCAGCTGAAGATTGAATCTCGTAATGAATTTGATATTGATTCAGTTGATTTATACGAAGAAATAAAATTATTTAAAATATACTTTAACTTTGAAACACCTTCAACTTCAACATCAGGAAAATCTGAACAAAACCCTAAGTTAATTTTACAATATATATTAGAAAATCAATTGATACCTACTTTTCCTAATATTTCAATTGTACTTAGAATTTTACTTACTTTGCCAGTGTCAGTAGCCTCGGGAGAAAGATCATTTTCTAAACTCAAAATTATAAAAAATTATTTAAGATCTACCATGTTGCAAGAAAGGCTTAATGATTTGTCTATAATTGCTATAGAAAGTGAAGTTATGGATTCCCTAAATTAGACCAATTGATACGAGATTTTGCTGCAAAGAAAGCAAGAAAAGTTGATTTTTTTTAAAATTTATATTTCAATATTATATCCGTTTATTTAATTTTGTCTTTAATAAACAGTTATATAGATTTTTTTTCGTGTTTATATATAAATATATTTTTTTTTTTATTTTTTTTTCATTGCAGAGCTCCATATAAATAGGGTATATGAAAATAAAAATTAGACCTTCTTTTCCTTTCCTCATAATTTTTAGATGAAAATGATAAATATTTTTTGAAATAGGGGCGCAATATTGAAATTTGCACACGGGCGGCCAAATGTCACGGCACGCCCCTGAAACTATCAGATTTTCACCTTCAGTTACTGCCAAGGTTGTAATGGGTTTCGAAACAAAGTGCTGTTTGTTCACATTTTTGAATTGTGGTACGTAGCTGTATTTTTGAAATGGTTGAGGTTGCGCGTTATTACTTGTATTACTAGTATTTTCTAATGAAAAACACCTTTTTGTAAGAAATTTTTTAATATTATCATAAGTAGGCAAATCTCCAGGTTCTAAGGTTTCTTCCCAAGCGAGATCTGTTACATTATCGAGTTTAGACGTGATTATATATATATAAGCACCCATTCCCAATCTTTACTATTCAAACCTAATTTTTCCAAAGCGCTAACATGAGTATGAATATTGTCGGTTAACTCTCTTAGTAATGTCGGAGACGGTTTATTCAATTTTGGTAAGTTCATGATTGATTTTATATGTTCGTTTATCATTATTCGCTTATTATCAAATCTTTCAATAAGTAAATTCCACGCAATGTCATAATTATTGTCAGTAGTTTGTAAATTTGCTATTACCTTTAAAGCTACGTCTTTCAAGCATGTTTTTAGATGATGTAGTTTTTCAACGTTAGTAAGCCTTGTATTGTCATGTATTAAACGTTTAAAGGTGTCATGAAATGTGGTCCAATTCTGGTAATCCCCTGAAAATATAGGTAAACGAATAGACGGTAATTTAAGATTATTCGCGGAATCTAACGATGAAAGTTGATTTGGAACTGAATTTGCGGGATCTTGCACGTTACCATTTGTAAATAACTCTTTTGCCTTCGTGATTATTTCAAAATATCTATCTTCGAGTTCGTGACGTGTAATTTCTTCCGAGTCATCTAAAATTTCGAGATTTGTTTGAATGTTATCAAATTCTTCAAATTCCGATTCTGCTTTTTTCAGACGTATTTCAAGCTGTGTTTTATTTGCGACCTTGACAGGATTATTTAAAAATGTTTCAAATCGAGTTAATTGTCCTTTTAATATTGACTTTCGTTTATTTAAATTTTCTGTATCAGTCATTTTTAATAGATAAATATTTATAAATTAAAAACTAAAACTTAGAAATCAAATGCATTGATATTTAAAATTTTCTCTTTAAATTTGTTTTTAAAATTAATCGAAAATTATAACCCAAACCGAGTGTGTTTATTTTAAATATTTAGGATAGAAAAAATGGAATAACTCACTCAATTCGCCGGTTATGACCTTCAAACGTTCTGAGACTCGTCGATTATTGCACGTGTACGTGACGATGATCAGCTGCGATCCTGGCTCGATTGCGACCAAAACTTATGCTGCTTCGTTTATGAAAAGGGTTATGTGTGAGTGGACTGTAAAGAATACTATACGTGGGTTTTCTCTGAACGCTTTATTACAACTCACTGACTAACTCAGTTTATCGAGTGCCGACAAACACAGGAGTCGGCGCAGGGTCGGTTTAAGCATATACAGATACCATTTGACTATCATTTTGGGTATCAGCATATTCAATACTGCATTGGTGAAACTGGAATCTTTCCAACATAAATATTTCGCTACACTCATTACATTCAACTGGGGCCTGAAATAAACCAGAGACAGATTAGCATTTTTAGGTTATTTTGGTTATATTATTTACAAACAATGAATAACGCAACATATCTGGCTGCTTTCCATGTCAGAAACATGCTTCAATGACAAGAATCAGACAGAAGTAAAAGAACAGAACAAGAATGTGCTAAAAGGCGCATGTGCTAACCATAAAACGATCAGTCCCAACAGCAATTCGCGCGAATATATTGAACTCAATCCAATTTTCCCGCCCCCAAATATTAAATTTTGGGATTTCGTAAAATATTGAAAATCTTGTCAGGCGGCCATGTTGATTTCTTATGGGCCAATCAGAACATTATTCCCAATTCGCAAATCGCGATTCGCTTCTGTATGTACTAACCTTAAAAAAGACCTAACACGTATCGTTCGAAAACACGTAGTTTACTTTATAGTATATTACATAACGAGTGAGGAAAGTGGCATATAACGAGTGCATGAAATCCACTTTCCAACGAGTTTTGTACACTATTTTTCCTACGACCAACAATATTTTAAGAATAGTCTATTTGGTTTTCTCATATGACACGATTATTTCTGGTGGTGTACATTCACATTCGCTATCACTATCAACTTCCGTTTTTTATGTAAGAAATCGAAATTTAAATTTTTTGTTTGTTTGCTATAAAGTAGAATAATTTAAACCTTAAAAATATCTATTATAAAAGTACCTAATTATTCTGCTCAGAATTCACAAAACATAGAAACAGTAATTTCTTTAAAATTTTGACATTATATTTCACTTTTATCAAAAAATAACCTTAGCACCAAGCCAATAATAAAAAACATTTTAAATTATTTTTATTAAAATATTGTTGGTCGTAGGAAAAATAGTGTACAAAACTCGTTGGAAAGTGGATTTCATGCACTCGTTATATGCCACTTTCCTCACTCGTTATGTAATATACTAATAACTCTTCTAACTGTAGTAAAAAGGTGGGTAAAATTTACTCGTCATGCGCTGTCTGCCAATAAATGTTAAAAGTTGGTAGTTTTAGGAGGTGAGGTTAGATTGTTTTCGTTTTTAGATTGGTGACGGTGACTTCTCTCGAGATTTTGAAAATGCAAGTCAAATTTTTAGTGAATAACAAAGATGTTTTATTAATGGAACAACATGCAACGCAAAATTTACATTACGAACAGATGTAATTCGAGGGCTCATTATAGTTGACATACATGTATTTGGTAATTCCTCTTCAGAATCCGAACCTTCATCCTTCAAACAAATCATGTTGATTATATTATACATGTAGTCTAAAAAAAGTTTATTTACTTCATACATCCGAATTGTTGCAGAAAACATATTTCTAGCTAGGTTGTCGGCGGCCAACAATAATGTCATTTTTAACTGTGGATCCATTTTTATTTCTTTCATTTAAAATAAAAATAATCAAACATGAACCCTACTTATTCTCACTCTTTGTTTGTTCGATAGGTATTGTCACTCCGAGTTAACTCACCGCATATTTGATATATGGTTAACTCCAACTCTCAGAGTAATTTATCGAATGCACCCCGGAAGATTAAGAGCGTTTTCACACGGAGCAATATGTTGCAGCAATAAAAAGTTGCAATATCGCTTTGCATCTAAAATACATGCATAAGGCTGGGATTTAGGCGGGTAAGCCAGCACTTGGATATTCAAATAAAATATATATACACCTTTCCAAAAAATGATGGTATCTATTGGCAAAAAGCTGCACTATTGAAAGATATTTTTTAAATCGCAGTTTTCTTACCAAAATTTAATTCTTATTTATTTCTGTGACATTCTATTCGACCAACTAATTACTTTTCACAAATCCAGTTATAATCATGCATATTAAAAAGTTGGACCAACTCGCTACTTGTTATTTTTGAGATTCCGTTAAAGATACATGTAACCAGCAGTGGGATTCAGAACATTCGATACGAGAGACGATATCGAAACGAGACCAAATTCGATACCGTTTATGGAAATGGGATTCAGAGCAACTATCGTAACGACAATATACTTCTTCGGCTTAAGTCGGAAATTTAGTACATTTGAACTACAATTTTTCACGGAATTGATTTTTTTCTTGGAATTTGTTCCTGTTTCATGATTTGTTTATGATCTACCTAACCTATGATTTTGCTTATCTGAAATAAAGTGTTTGTTGCTGTTTTATTTTTAAACGTTAATTTTTGTTTTTTATATTGAAACTGTCGTTTTAATTTTAATACATGGTGTATATGCTGAAAAACCTTTTGTGAAAAGATTCCTAGGTTTAAAATTTTGGTTAATTTATTTATTAGTGAAGACATTTTTTTTGCTAACACTAAAAGATGTTGCCAATATTTTTCCTTCTAAGAAGAAGGAGACAAAATCTTCTATCCATTAGACATAGAATATCGAACCGACAACAGTTTAATAGTTTTGATTTGTCGCATGACCGCTTCATTGAACTGTACCGTCTGAATAAAATGTTAGCGAGGCAACTTATAGAAGAGTTAAGACCCTATATTACAAGCTCAACACAACGTAGAGGTGTCACTATTGAACAGAAGGTATTATCAGTCTTAAGATTTTATGCAACTGGCTCCTACCAGCGTGGTATAGGACAGGAATACAATACCAACGTTAGTCAAACTTCAGCACATCGATATATTCATGAGGTGACGCTAGCAATTATAGATGTATTTGGCCATAATATAAAATTTCCCCAAACAATAAGAGAAAGAGTTGCCGTGAAACAACAATTTATGGAACATTTTGGATTCCCTGGTGTTTTAGGGGCTGTAGATTGTACACATGTGGCTATTTTAAAACCTACTGAAGAACATAATTTTATAAACCGCAAAGGTAATGATTGTAGTATGCATTTCAGTTAAATTTTAATTGTAATTTTTTTAGGATATCATTCAATAAATGTCCAAATTGTATGCGATGCAACTTTAAGAGTTATAAATATTAATAGCAACTATGGAGGTTCAACTCATGACAGCTTCATTTTTAGACATTCTGCTTTAAATACATATTTAGAAAATTTAGAAGTTGATGAAAACTTCTGGTTACTAGGGGATTCTGGTTATCCTCAATTATCATATTTGATGACCCCCTTTCGTAATCCACTACCAGATACACCAGAAGCAAATTATAACCAACATCACATTGAAGCTAGAAACTGTGTTGAACGGTGTATTGGATTACTGAAAATGCGTTTCAGGTGTCTTCTTAAAGAGAGATCTGCACGATATAAGCCAGAGTTTGTTGGTGAATTATTTAAAGCATGCAGTATACTTCATAATATGTGTATTGATGAAAACATTGAAGTTAACCAAAATGATCAGGACAACATTGAAGAGAATATACCTGCACCTGGACCTGATGGTGCTCAAAGAAATATAGCTGGTCAACAGGTAAGACAAAATTTATTAATGCTATATTTTAATAATTAGAGTTCTCGGAAACGAGAGATTAATAAAGGGCTAAAATTATTTTTGTTAAATTTTAATCATTAAATAAATATACATTATTCATAGTTTAGTTTTTTATTATATCTATAAAACATAGTCACAAAAGCAAAAAAAAATGCAGGGAGTTTCATTAATAATTCCACATATAGCAAGTTGAGAAACATTGGCACAAAAATAATAAAATAAAAACTAATAACAAATGCAATAAAAAAATATTCCTAAATACCTAGCAACCTAGACTAGCCAAACTATTTATCACAATTTAAACATTTTTGGGATTGTAATGTGTTGTTCAGCTCTTTAAGGGATTTATCAATAGATTGAAATCCACTGGCCATTACATTTTTTATATCTTTTAATGCTTGTAATGTTTCCCTACATAATTCAATTTCTTGATTGAGTGTTCCACGTTTCATTTTTTTTGCTTGTGAGGTTTTTGAGTACATGTGATCTATATTTGTGGAGGGCATTGAAGCATTTACAACATCTTCATAAGATGTGCATTCCAATTCTTCACATCCCCGCTTCGTATTTGGTGCGACATCCTAAAAAATAGTAGTTTAAATACTTTTTAATATATGCAGGAATATTCACTTAATACATAAATTATCAATCAAAAGGTTCTTGAAGGAAATGTATTTTATGTAGCCAAATATATAATAGTGATAGTAGCACAGAAGTTTGAATTTTCTCATCGTTGCCTAATCTTTTGTTTTAATTTTATTACTGCAACATTGCACATTCATGGTTTTAGCGTTATTCTAATGACATGTAATTTGCTTATTTTATGTGCATTTTTTATGTATTGTTGCTGTTACATTTGGCTACACAAACTACATTACTTTCCATAGTGACATGGCTGGTCATGACTTAATAAATCACCATGGTTTTGATATTTTACTAAAGTATATACATTTTGATTTGTGCTGTCCAGGCCTAGTTCTTGTACCCCAGACCCATGGGCAAAAGTGGATCCTAATATTGCTAAACATCTCTCCTCAATTTCACTCAAAGGCTGGGTTTGCGCAGGGCCTCCGCCAGTAGCATTAAGATCAACCTGGATTGCAGCGGCCTTTTTCTTTAAATTATATTTAAAGTCTGACCATGTCTATAAAAGTTTTTAAATAAATAAAATAATTCAATAAATTATTATCATATTTACTTTTTGCCATTTTTGGATTGTTTTTTGTCCAAAACCCTGGGAATCCAAAGTAGATCCCAGTTCTTTCCACAATTGTTTTTGTTTCTCTCTGCCGGTAGGACCACTAAATTGACCTTTTGCCAAATCTGGATGAATTTCCATGAAATTTACCAAATTTTCCCACAAAACACTCTTATTAATGGGATTAGCCATAATTTTAATTGAAAAAAACAAATTACTTCAGATGAATAAATTGGATTTTTATATATTATTAAATATACCACTAACTAACGCGCTACGAAAAAAGAAAAAATTAAAAGTCTATGCCATAGAGTAAGTATAAATAGTGTATGCAAATTGCACATGTTGCATTTTTGGCTGTTTGATGTTCGATCCTTTTTATTTGCTACTCTAAAAAATGCGGGGGAAATCCCATGCAACTTTTCGAACACTCACAGTAAAGTAATTGTTTAATCGATTATTTTAGTTTTCTCCATCAAAATACATTAATAAAATTAGTTTACAATAATTAAAAAAAAAATAATTTTTTCTAAAAATTTTTTCAAACTTTTTATAATTTTGTATAATTTCTACAAGTATTAATTTTAAAATTATGAAATATTTCTCACATAATGTACTTTTTTGATCCCTTTCGGATGTACTATTTACTTTTATTCATTTGTTTTACCATTTTCGATAAAACAAAAGGACAACAAATTTAAACTTTTTTTATTTTGTTTATAAGAATTACAATGTTAAATTCGAAGAGACTAAAATATTTTTTAAATTTAGAGTTTTATATTACCTATCGAATGGTATAAATCCCATTTTAATATCTTTAATATTTTTAAAGTTATTCAATTTTTTTTAAACTTATATTAAATTTCAAAAAAAAAAATTAGGAATTCTACAATTTTTGAACATTTTGAAAAAAATTACAATTATAGTTTTTTACTAAAAATTTATGGGAATTTTTTTTTAAATTTTAATATTAGTATTAGCATTAAAGAAAATAAAACCTTTTTTGAATAATTTTAAAATCAATAAATAATTAATATCTCATTCTGGGTATGGCCAAAATATGATCGCAATACTTTCCTTCTTAGTTGGATTCGAATAGTTAAAAAAGGATAGATATTTCGAAACGCTCTTTTCGAGACCTCGAGAGCTATCGAATTATTTGGTCGTGAATAGACGTGAGTCAGACGATATGTCAACGATATCGAATTGTTCCGAATTGCAAAAAAGACGTATATGTTTCGTATCGTTGTCGTATCGAGTTGTTCTGAATTCCGCTGCAGAGAATCCAAAACAGTTAAATCATCGAATTTGACTTATCTACAAAATCTTTATTTATGTGAGTCTTGGTTGTTTTTGTTGGAATATTTACAAAAACTAATTTAATAAATGTTTACTATATACTTCTAAAAGAAGAAATAATATTAAGGGCTATAGTATGTATATTTAATATGTTTATTAGTTTATTTTATGTGCACGATGCGCACATCGTGCCATATCCGTCCTATAACCTGAATGTTTATTTTGTGCGTTGCTGGATTAATATCAGAATATAAAATGTAGTTGAATAGAGAGTAGTTAGTTGAACAGAGACCTTTCCACCGTTTTTAGTGTTTTTATTCATCCCATTATTCAACAGTTTTCGCACTAGTATTTTAAAGTTGATCCCTTTGTGTATTTTTTATATTGCTTTTTGTTCTTCAGTAGATACTGGATTATTTTTTGTAGTTTTGTGATTTTTGTCATTTTATTAGTTTTAATTATAGTATAGTGTTGTGTTCTACGTTGGTTCAAATAAAACGGTACGTTCATTTTTTACAATTTAAACTTTTACTTTTTCATGTAACCTTAATCTTTAACATGGATGTTCATCAAGTAAAAGTCACTTCCATTCAATATAAAAATATTAATAGTTATTTGTGTAACTAGTGCAAAATATGCACTTTTTGCACACAACATTTTTTCTACGATCGAAATAAATATGACATTTTTAACAGTTTTCAAAAAAATAAAATTTGAACTGACAATTTGAAATTATTTGCAGAAACTATCACGGTTTACTATTATTCTTTGCTATCACAATCAATCTGACAGTGACAGTTCCGGCCACATCCATAGGTCAAATCGGTAGACATGAAACGATTTTGATTAATCAAACGGATTTCTATTTATAAAATGACCACTAAAATTTGCTTGTTGATCGTTTGTAATCTTATTTGAGATTGAATCCATTGAATCACGGATAATTTAAATAATTTAGGTAATATTATTATTATAAGTACCTATATAGATACTTCGCTTTATGTAAATTCATCAAAACAAAATGTATTCCTGAGAGTCCCTATGGTCTAGTGGCACAGATACCGGACTCCAACCCAGACGGCTCGGCTTCGAATCCCGGCGGCGGCGTCGATTTTTTTTTTTAATTTTTTTTTATTTTTATTTACCAAGAAATTGACAATTCACTTTTATGCACTAGTGCACAAAAGTTATACTTTTAACACGGTAGATAGTGCAAAAAGTGGTCACTTTTTGCACGATCGTAGAAAAAATTGTTTGTAACTTATAAAATAAAAAAGTTGCGTTTTTAAAAAACTTTTGCGAATTACTGGTATATAGTTCCGAGATCAGTCTATAAAGAGATACGATGTATGTATATGCAAAATCTTTCCACAATAACTCAGCAAAATAATATCATCTAACGTACAATATTAATGAATAAGTCTTGTCTGATTAACTTCATGGTTCAAAGTGCAATAGCTAGATCGTCTGACTTTTAGTAGCGCTATCTGTTAGTGAATGTCACAAATAATATCAGTAACTTCCGCCTTCTCACATTCTCATATACAAGCAGCCATCTTTTATTTAGATTCATTTGGCAATTTATAGTTAACTTCGCACAGAACATTTATATTACATTAATAATCGACAAGTTTGATAAGCCAAACTAAAGGAAATTTGATATTCTATGCATTGGAAATATCAGAATTTAAATTTTTTAGTTCAGTTTAATAAAAATCGAGATACAATATAGTACGATAATTTACACGATTTTTAAGATTTATTTGTGATTTTATTTGTAGAAGAATTTAGTTAAAAACCAGACTATGGCAAAGAATTAACCTTTATAAACACATTTTTAATTTAACTTTCAATATATTTGCTTTTGTTTGTTTGACCTGTGCGTAGTAAGGTGACCATGTTTTACACTATAGTTTACACATGTACATTTCCCGCCTAAAGCCCAGCTGAGCCGTCTTCACATGCAATAAATTTATGGCAGCAATATTTTTCTATCGCAATGACGTGCGATATGTTCTACGGAATTCTGCGATATCGTATTGTGTCAATAGTAGAAAATCATGTATGTTTATGCAGGTTTTCACACTATTCGCTGTTTATAGTAGCAATTTATTTAGCAGTGTTGCAAATACGTATTATAAAATATAAATAAGAAAATTATATATTGTTGTTTTTTTTTAATAGCAACAATTTTTTTAGTATCATTTATTAAACAGTGTTGCGAGATATATGTATTATAAAGTAATAATAATAATAATAATAATAATAATACTAATAATACTCTGCTTATATTTCACCCCCTATTCCAGAATCCAAAGGCTTGTGCGGGGAAGGGACGACTATATTATTATTTGCCGTGGCGCTCCTGACGACTTACTGATGATTGATGGCACCAAAAGCAATGTTTATGGGATAAATCGCATGGAATGAAATTTTCCAGTTTTTCATAGAGAAGGAAAATGAAATACAAACAGGAAATATTTTCAATATTATTAAAAACATAACTTGACTTTTAAAGAAGCTTATGAATACTCCTATATTTTCTTCATTCCACAATACATTGCTCCTTCAGCCTATAAAATAGTTTGGTTTTGTTTTTGTTCTCTTATTTGAAGAAGAACCATAGTAAAAACACCCTATTGTTCCTATTTTGATTTTATACCAACTAACTTAACTAATTATAAAACTAGGCAACATCGCAAATTCTATAGTAACATTTATTGCATCAATTATTTCTCGTGTGTGAAAATCATTTGCAATATATCGGGAGCGATGACTTTTTATTGCTCACAAAATATTGCTACGTGTGAAAACGCACACACACACACACACACGCTAAATGACCCCGAGCCAAGGGGATATTGTACCTAATCAGCACTTGATCCCCAAGTCCCCTGCCATGCCACCCCCAGGTTCTCCTCCCGACATGCCCGCTATTGTGAGCATATTGTGAGGTCGCTTTTAAGGGCCGAAGTCCCCTGGTCGTCAATATCATCGCGTGGCCTCATATTTTCGCCGTATTCCACCCCATTGGGCATTGGTGGATGCCTAGCTAGTCATCTGCTTCTTTTTAGGGACGACCGAAGCCTTAATTCCAGTATGTCTGTCCGTTTGTCCTGTCTCTTTGTGTGTGCTCGTCAGTCTGTCATGTAGTGTCTTCTCTGTAAAGTACGCCTAAAACTTAAAACACATTATTAGAAAAATAATTTGCATAAATTCAAACAACGAACTTTACTTGCTTTTGTGTTGGATGCTGAAATAAATAATTTTTTTGGTGAAGCGAACTCCTTTTTTTTTTTTTTTTTTTTTTTTTTTTTTTTTTTTTTTTTTTTTTGTCTCTAGACTGTTGCCTACAGACATTTTGTTTATTTCAAGACACTTTGGCCGCATTGCGGCAAGAATTTTATTTATCGTCAATTTTAGTAAAACCAAACTTATCGTCTCGTTAATTGCCTTTTCGGCCTCGCGTGTTTTCCGTGGTTATCGTCGTCGTAGTCGAGGAGCTCCCTGAGCTCTAAATTTGGGTGTGTCCGCAGGTCGCCGAATATCCGTTCTGCCCGGTTATTCAGAGTGTCTAAAACCCTAGTGGATTTTAAACTCTCGAATATCCAACGGTTTGCCACATACCAAGGTAGGTTTGTGGCCACCCGTAAACAGATATTTTGCTGACTTTGGAGTTTTTCTCTGTTCGTTCTGCACGTTTGTCCCCACGCGAGTGAGGCGTAGGTAATTAACGGAATTATAATTGAGTTTATCAGTTTTGTTTTAATATCTAATTTGCTTCTCCTCCCTATAAGGGGGGATAAGCGTGCTCGCGCTCGTTTGGTTTTACCGTTGTCTGAATTATTCAGACAACGGTTTTACTAATTATTGTCTTCACATGCTCGGTAAACATTAGACCCACGTCCAAGGTGACCCCCAAATATTTAACTGACCGCTGCCAGGTATATCTGCGGTGTAAATATTGTAAAGTTGGGGGGACAATACTGCGCCTTGCGGCACTCCTGCTTCCAATACTCCATAGTCAGATAAGACGTGCCCTACCTTGACTCTGAAATATCGTTTCTTTAAAAATGAGTGAATTAACGTAATTAAAGGCTTCGTATATCCGATCTCCATCATTTTGTATATAAGGCCCTCGTGCCAAACTCTATCAAATGCCTTACTGACATCCAGAAATACAGCTCCCGTCGACTGTCTGTGATTGAACCCTTGGGTTGCAAACTCTACCAGTCTAAGGACCTGCGTTTCTGTCGAGTGTTCGGCACGAAAGCCGAATTGTTCAGCCGGTATGACATTTAATAAATCTGTTTCATCTTTAAGTCTTTTTAAAATTACTCTCTCCGCGATTTTACTCATAGCCGGTAATAGGCTGATTGGCCTGTAATTTTGTGGAAAAGTGCGATCTTTATTTGGTTTAGGTATCATTATTACGTCCGCTTTTTTCCAACGCTTTGGGAAATATTTAAATCGTAATATCGCGTTTGTGAAAACGCTCTAAGAAATAGTGCATGACCTTATTCCTTATAAAAAATTGTTTAGGTCTGCGCATGCTTAGATGTCAACGTAAGGTATACGGTATATTTCAGATGTCGTGCAATAACTCTATAATAAAGTCGGAGCTATACAGTTCGAGCTCTAATGTGACAAATTCGGAAACTTTGGTAGTAAGTAATCGGAGAGGTCGGTCACGTGATATTATTGAATCGAGTTGGTAAACCAGAGTAAGTTTCCGAAAAGGCCTTATGACATCTAGATGTAGGGGAAGTAAATCTCGACCGTTCGGTAATTACAATTACAGTTTGAAGCAAAGAATACGTATATACCAAGAAGCGAAGGCCGGCGAAAGTTCTTTGATGTCGGAAGGCAAAAAAATTTTGTGACAGGTGACAGATAACTAATATAACAGCTGAGTTCGGCTTCGTTCCTCTTTTCACTCGTTTTACCCCTTTTTTGATTTGAACCAAAGTAATATTTACAATAAAATAATATAAAACAAATAAAATGAACAAACAATCTGCATTTTATTATAGAAGTAGTTTTAGCCATTTTCCTATACGGACTTTGATTTACTATAATTTCCTTGTAATATTCTCTTACGGATATTATTTTTTTTTTGTTGTTCTACATCAAACAATTCAAGTTCCCTTATTGTTAAATAATATTAGTGAAATATTAAAAATTGAAGTAATTTTGAAATAAAATTTAACCTCACAAATTCAGATGAATCAGTCTGCTCGATGAAAATTTTCCGAGCAAATAGACTATGGAGGGTATAGAAGGAGGCACATCTCAACGTTAGAAAAAGTGGCCCGATTTTGGAAGCCAGTTGGTGGCGCTGTTGATGACAGTTCAAGCGAGTTTTGACATTTCCTTTGAATTTTTTTCAAATAATAATTTTAATTCATTACGCAAACTTTTAAAAGATATGTATTTTATAAAAATTGGGTGGCTCATTAAATAAAAAACGTTTTTTTAGACTATATGGATCTAATCAATCTACAAACAGTTTTTCAACATACGATCGTCAGCGCCACGTCGGTTATTTTATGTACCATTACCCAGTCAACCAGCGAAGTAACAGTAAGTCGCAGGGAATACGAAATAATATCACTTTGAAGATCATTTTGGAAACCTATCATAGATGTACTAAAGACCTCGCTTCGTAGACATAAATATCCACATATTGTTCGCGTTGCGAATTACCCAACTTAAGCTCTATGGTAATTGCATAAAACATTATATTAAGTTCTGATTAAGTGCACATTGCTATCACTATGTTACTTCCCTCTGTGTCACAGTAATCGGAATTTATACGGTGTTGCCAGTGGGAGGAAAATTCTTAAATTATGGTAAATTAAATCCTCGGCAGTTTTGTGAGAAAGCAAAATATATGTGTTATTTCGAAAATTTCAAAATTGACTTTATATCTTTACGATTACCTATTACTTTTTCAGTTGTCAGTATAACTGAATGTACGATTAGATTCATTGGGTCCATACATTTTACCAAAATCGTATTATATCAAACAGTCTGTTTAACAAAATTTAATGTTTCAAACCATCATAACAACAAAATCTTACTTCTTCAGAACTATATTTAATCAGAATTTAATAAAGCAAAATGGAAACTATCAAAATGAAAAAAAAACAAAATGGCAAATCGTCAAACCAACAAAATGACAAATTTATAATTTATCAAATAATAATTCACCAAACAGGTATTATAACAAAACCTTATTAATTCAGAACAGTATAAAGTTAAAACTGTATTAAATCAAACCAATAAAACTTCAAAAGTGTACTAAAACAAAATGATATAAAAGTAAAATCGTAAACTGACAAAACAGCAAGAAATCATAAAGCAATTCACCAAAATTTAATCTATCAAAAGTCCAAAATATCAAAGGAGTAAAAAATCAAACAAGTAAATTAACAAAACCGTAAAATATCAAACGCTGCTTGCCATGTGTCCTTCAACAAAAATCTTGGACGATATGAATTTTAATGGTACTTTCTAGCTATACGCGAGTAAGAAACCTACAATAGATTTTAGGGTTTTAAACTAACGGCACATAGATGGCCCTGCCGGGAATTTAATAGAAATTTTAGTTTTTTAAACGTTTATATTATCGCTGACCGTAAAATGATTTTTGAAGTATCTACCACGAATTGAGAATTATCTTATCTACAAGGACAACTATTTCACAGAGATAGCATGGACCTGTTATTTTTTTGTTTTTGACAAATGGTTTTTAATTGTTGTTAATTGTTAATATGTTACATCTTTATATAGACGGAGAACGAGCAGTATCTAAAGTTGCCAAAATCGGCAATTTCCGAAAAAACTCATATTTTATGGAATTTTTTTAATTTTGAATTACCACCACACATCTCTCTTAGTTTAAGTCCGATTCAATTGAAATTTCTAGGAGAACCAATTTAGACCTTTGTTATCACGACTTACATGACAGAAATGAAAAAAAAATTACGTGTCACCAGTACTTTGTTTTTAAAAAGTTGGTGACAAGAAATTTGGTAAAAATACAGCAACAAATACTCGATCGAGAAAACTTTTTTGGTTTTAAAGATAAATATATATAGTAAGCGACAAAGTTGTAGCCAAAGAACCTAGCAAAGTTTTTTATTTCAGTGTTTTTTTTATAACTTACTTACTTTTCTAGAAAACGGTGCTGCAATATATAAGACCGTAGCGTCGCGTCAAAAGATAAAAAGTTCGGTTGGCGCGCGTATGGGGATAAAATAAATGTCCCTTAAGCTAGCAGAGCAAAGTCAGCAGAATACAATAGTTGTTATTTCATAGTTAAGTGTAAATAAAACGCAAATTTAATGTAGTAATTAAAAATGTAACGCTCCTTTAGAAAAGAAAAAAAATCGGTTGTGTCGCCCCAAAACTTTCCCGACGAGTATCCACGAATACTTTATCAGATTTTTAATGTTAAAGTTTCAACTTTTGACATTTTTTTATTTTTGACAGGTGACAGTTTGGAGAAATAATTTTGAGTGTTCTGAATAGAGTTTTTCTAGGGCTTCCAAATGACATATTGCATGTCCAATTCCGTGACATATTGCATCTATCATTTTTTGATAGTGGTACTTCCGTTTGACAGATGTACAAAAACTAAGGGGTTTTTCCGACGGGTAACCCAAACCCCTATACCAAATTTCAGCTCAATCGGATTAAACGTGTGGCCTCTATCGTGGAAGAATACACACACACACACAGACCGACAGACAGACTTCCATCTGGAAATGGTCTTAATCGTCTAGCTTAATATAAAGCTGGCAGAACACAGAATCAAAAATCGATGAATAATTACGTAATTAATATCAAAAGAATGAGATAATTAAAAGCAAATTAAATGTAGTAAATAAAAATTTAACACTCATTTAGAAAGAAAAAAACTATGTTCTGCTATCTTAAAATAAAGTTAGCAGAATACTGATTCAAAAATTCCTTTTAAAGTGGAACTATCTATTGGGTAATAAAACTTATTATTATTATCTAGTAATAAGGGTTGTTTTCAAGCATTTTTGAACTATTGTTCTGCTAACTTTATCTTAAGCTAGCAGAACGTAGTACATTATATTAAATAAATTTAAAATATTTATTTAATTTTATACTCCATACCTATTTTTTATCACCACTTACTATGTAGATATGATTATAGTATAACTATTTTTCATTATTCTTAATAAAATTATTTATAATTTTGACGTTTATTAAGTTTAATTTATATTATTAGTATTCAATCAATTTCGTTCATTTAAACCCTAGTAAGTCATGATGATATATCGATTTTTTATTTTGGCGTAGAATTTTTGGCATTTTGAAGTTGACATATTATTAAGTGTTATTTTATTTATGTAACAAGTATGTTGTGTAGCATTAATTAAGAACAATGTAGCAATAATTAAGAACAATGTAGCAATAATTAAGAACAATTTTGCTATTTCATTATTTTGCTTTATGCACTAGTGCGTAAAGTATTTTATGCACTAGTGCGTAAAGTAGATTGCTTATTTTTTCTTAATACCTTCATATTTTTTGGTAGTAGAAAAAATATTGTATGCGACGAAAGCGCTGAACGGACATGTTGTCAAAAAAACTAAAATCCTGAGTTAAAAGTCGAGATTATATTAATCCCGAGAAAAAAGTCGGGATTATACTAATACCGAGAAAAAAGTCGGGATTAAGAGTTTAGGCAGTTGACGTTAGATTTGACGGCGAATTGTATTAGTGAATAATAATAAAAGTTTAGAAGTATATGGTTATTTGCAACTATCCAATAATAGGTATACGTATAGTATACGAATATACAACAAAGAGCAAGAGGCTAACGACCAGGCGCCGTTGCAGGTCTTACAAGCCCGGTATTATCTTATTGTCCAAACTGTCGGAACAGAGACTGATAATTGATAATATAAAAGAAGTAAGGAAGCGATCCATTTCCACTGAAAGCAGAGGAAATACCATACCGGCACAAATCAAAAAGGTTTCGACTTGGAGAACCCTTCTTAAGAGGAAGAGTCGCAGAACTAGGCGTCTGCGCAGGTCTCTAAGGAAAATTCCACAAACCGTTAATATCGTTAATATATACAAACCGCGGTCTCAACAAGAACCCACCGTGAAGAGGCAAAGAGGCAGTGAACCAGGCGTCGTTAAATTAAGTTGACCTAATTGACCTAACCTAATCAATGAATCTTTATTTAAGTAAATGAATTCAAACATTGGTTAAGAGTTTAAATAAGATGTTTTTATTAGAATGGTTTCCTCTTCTGGTCTGATTGATTATTATTCCTTACCGTAGCTTCCCTCCATATCTGGTTAAACACGGAAATACCAAACATAGAGCAGATAATAATATATTGTTTAACAAGTGTTGAAAATACCGACTTTTATCTCGGGATTATAATTTTTTGGACACCATGTCCATTCAGCGCTTTCGTAGGAAGCAACTAATGTGTAAAGTATGCCTTTTTTCACTCAAGAGATTGCGGAACTCGCCTTTGGAGACAATATTCACATTCGTGAAAAAAGTATTACTTTACACACTTGTTGCATAAATAACTATTTTTTGTCATTAAAAATTTCATTATTTATTTAGTTCACAATTTGTTATAAACAATATTTGAGTGTCACAATAATTTTTTTCTATTACTACTAAAAATTACAAAAACAACCATATGCAACGAAGTTGAGAAAATAAAATTTCTGTATTGTTTATTGGATTTTCAAAAAAAATACAGAAAAATTTTTTTCGCCGCAGATGGCTGTTTTTGTAATTTTTAAGAGTATTAGAAAAAAATTATTTATTGTATATAACAAATTTTGAACTAAATAAACAATGAAATTATTAATGAAAAAAAAAATTAATTGTATTATGAGCCATCAACAATGATTTTTAAAAACAAAATATTTTCTTAACTAATTATTTGAATAAAGCAAATATGAAAAAAAACGATTATAAACAATAAGAAAAAAAAAATCAAAAATATTAAACTATTTGTTTGCAAATAATTCATAAATAAATGCCGTTAAAAAATTTTACCGACAATAATCTAATCCTTATTTCTAATATATAGTAGGTATATGAGAAAAAACATTTTAACAAAAATTTTACGATTTTTCATTTTTTGTTAACTTAGAAAACAATATAAACAAATTTTAAATAATTATATAGCTTCATCTTACTGAGTACAATCATAGAAAATACTCCAAGAGGGGAAAATTTTTTAGGGTGATTATATAAACAATTATCCAGCTTTGAATGAAGACAGAGGTATGAAAGAAAGTAGTTAATTAACAATAGACTAGTGTTTTGAAAAATGTATTTAAAATTTTTTTCCAACGGAACTTTCTTTCTTCAAGTGTTAAAATGATCCCATAATGTTTTTTAATTTTTAAATCAATATTTAGTGCTTTAAAAAAATTATTTTAGATGCAGTACTCACTATAGAGGCGGCGTAATAATCCCGAAACGGTCACGCGGAGACCTATTTTCAGCAACAAATTAAAATTATAAATTTTAGAGCTAGAGGTCCGTGAGTTTGAAGCTTTTTCTTTGGAAATTTCCTCCTCTTTAAGGATCTTTTTTGCACTTTCCGCTATCTTGTATAATTTTTGAGTTATCATCAAAAAATAAAATGGCTTTTTTTTGTTAATAATAATTACAATTTTTATTTGCAGCAAAACTATTTTTCGCAGAAAACTCACTTCTCGACTAGACTCTACAACTTCTCTAAAAATAAAATTTTTCATATTTATAATATTTAATGAGTTACAGGCCAACGAAGACACAATTATCTTTGCTCACATTGCAAACCTTCCCACAACCCTTAAATCATCAAAGCAGCAATTCGAAATGTTCTAAAAATTTTACTAATATCTCAAAGAATATTGTCTAAAATTTTCAGAAAAATCTGTCAGCATTGACAAAAAATGGTATATTATATTACTACGAGTAATATATACTGGGTATTTTTTCTTCAAGCGTAAAAATAATTCAAGTTATTCGTAGCAAAAAAAGTAATTTATATTTTCAAAACTTTTCTCATTATTGTTGTACTAATAGAACAATACAATATATTTCTATGGTCTGTATTTCCGAAAATAATATAGCTATTATTATACGCTTGAAGAAAAACTACAATTGTTGTTACTGATGACGTTAGTTATTTGAGATAAAACGTCGTTAAACTGACAAGTATGATGTATCGCTGAATTGGAATTTTATTAGTTTAATTAATCAACATTTGTGATAAAAAACACAAACAAATAACTTGATGGTGGCCGTTAGGACACGAAACGTCGAATCGAAGATTTATGACTACACTTTTGAATCAAATTTGAGATAGGAATGACTAACTTTCCTTTTTAATTTTTTAATATTTTTTTTTAAATAAAAATTCTATGCGCAAAATACCATAAATAGCATTTTTTGTTTTCCCTGTATAACTTGAGAAGAGCATGAGTCGCTGTTGATTTTTTTCGACCGACCAATGTAATGTTCTCCAAAACTTTTTTATACCTGGATCTAGCAAAACCGTAAATTGTCGATGAGACCCTAAATGCAATGGTGACTTATAAGTGGTAATAGTAATAAATATATATCAAAAATTCCACTTTTGTATTATGTCAGTTAACACTAACTAACACTCATGGCCACGAAGATAAAATAAATAAATATTCCACTTGAAAATTGCTGCCTTGCGTTCTCAGTTCTCAATAATAGATAACGATTTTTAACTGTAATTCAATATTATCCAGATATTAATTATTTAAACATGAAAAATAACCTATTTTTTTTCTTTTCGCATTATTCCTATTTTTAAATCATTTAGAAGTTTTTTTGATCATGTTTAATTAGGTCCAATTAAATGAATATTTTACATAGACTATATACCGGGTGTCCCACTTAACTTTTCGGTGTGAAATGAATATTTTACATACAATATATACCGGATGTCCCACTTAACTTTTCGACCGGTGTGAAGTTAGCAGCCAATTTTAGCAGCCAAAATATCCGGAACGATCGAAGGATCCAGTGGCGCACACATTTAACATATTAATTTCACTGATTTCAACTACATACAAGTTTGTTACGTAGATCTTGGTAACAAAAAGACAGAAAATACATGTTAACTCATTATACTCTTGGAAAATTTGCTCCTAAAGGGTAAAAATTCCAAGTTCAAAGTTTATAACTTCTAATAGCAATTTCATATTTGGACAGGAGATGCATATTGCAACGTACTACATATAGATGATGCTAACATAGTTAGCGAAACGTACGAGTGTTAAAAAGTGTAGTTTTGGTTATTGGTGACGATATTCTTCAACAGAATTATTATTAGTGTTCAAAACAACCTAAAAAACAAAGATATTTTTAAATTAAAGTATATGCAACCAATAATATTAAATTTATTTGAGGAATCAGTTTGAATTAAAAATACAGATAAGTAACGTTAAAGTATATCATCTCCAATAATTAGTAATATTTTTTTCCATTTTTTTCCTATTTCTTTTGTGTGTCCGTGTGTGCGTGTTAAACAATTTTTATCTTTATTAAATTATTATTTTTTAGTTAAATTTTAATATTAAAAATTTAAAAAATATATTTTTAAATTTTTAATAATTAATTTTATAATTATAATTTTTTTCAAAAATTTATTACAAAAATTGTGAAATTTTTTTAAAATTTTCTAAAAAACATTTAAAATTATATTACGATTTTAAACTAGATAGAATAACTTCTAAAATATTAAAGTTATTGAAATGGGATTTTCACCATTCCAAAGATAATATAAAACTCTAAATTTAAAATGTATTTTAGTTTCTTAAGATTTAGAATTGTAATTAATATAGCAAAAATAAATAATTTTTTTAAAATGTTCTGCAATTTCGTTTAATCAATAAGTATAAAATAAATGAAAAAAGTAAATAGCATATCCAAAAAGAATCCAAAAGTACTATGTGTGTAAATTATTTCATACTTTTAACATAGGATTTGTAAAAGTTATAGCAAACAAAGAAAAAACTTAAAACAATACAATGGATTTACCCATCAATTATTGACAAAAAATTTGATTTTTTTTTTAGTTTTTAAAACTAACTTTAATAATGCATTTTAATCCAGAGAACCTAAAAAAATGGTCTGTTTCCCATTTTGAATATAATTGAATGAGATATTAATTATTTATTGTTTTTAATATTATTCAATAATAGGTTTTTTTTTAAGGTTAATATTAATATTAAAACTTATAATAAAAATATCCTTTAATTTGCAGTAAAAAACTCTATAATTGTGATTTTTTTCAAATTTTTTTTCAAAAGATATTAAAATGGAATTTATACCATTCGATAGGTTATTATATAACTATAAATTTAGGAAGTATTTTAGTCTCTTCGAATTTAACATTGTAATTATTATAAACAAAATCAAAAAAAATGTAATTTTTTTGTCCTTTTGTTTTATCAAAAATGGGAAAACAAATGAAAAAAGCAAATGGTACATCTGAAAGTGATCAAAATGTACATTATGTATGAAATATTTTAAAATAATACTGGTAGAAATTATACAAAATTATAAAAAGTTAAAGAAAAAATTTAGAAAAAATTAAACTTTTTTTAAATTTTTGTAAACTTATTTTATTAATGTATTTTGTTGCAGAAAAACTAAAATAATCGATTAAACAATTACTTTACTTGGAGTATTCGGAAAGTTGGGTGAGATTACTCCTCATTTTTTAAAATGTACAACAATGAACAAATGTGATGATCAATTTTCTTACATATACAGGGTGTTTTACATTAAGGTTAGGATCCAGAAATGGAAATAGAGAACATCAACTAGTTGATGCTTATATTGATTAAAGGTGCAAAATTATTATTAAGGAAAGAAAATTAATTTTTTTATTTAATTTTTGCCCCCTTATTATCAAAAGTCGTGTGCGGAAATATCAAATATATTCAGTGTAACTGAACTTTTTCTGCTCTTTTCAAATATGTAAATAAAAATATTGATATACAGGGTGTTGTTTCGACTCGAAACCTACTTATTATTTTTTGTAAGGCCGGACCTGTAATAAGATATTTAGTTATTATGGTAATCGATACCACAGTGGTCTAAGAACAAACTTACCAAATATTACAAAAACATACAGGGTAGTTCGTAAGTTATGATTAATTAAAGAAAGTGCCAAAATTATTAAATCACTCTATATCTAGGTTATAAACAAAGACAGGTCCATTAAATATAGGTTATTTAGAATCATCTCGGTGTGCGACATCTACCCTTACTGTATCCGCATTTCCAAATGAATCACCCTGAATAGAAGGAAAGTGTTGCGATCATGTTTTTTCCCCTATTTTTCTCCATTTTCAATAATTTTTCCCAATTTTTCTATATTTCCCTATTTCTCTTTATTTTTCTCCAATAATTTCTATTTTTTTTTAATTTTTTTACTTTTGCATATTTTTTCAATTTTTTAATTTTTCTCCATCTTTTCTATTTATTCCTATTTTTTTCTAATTTTCCATTGTTTCCTATTATTTCCTGTTTTTTTTACCGTTTTTTTTTAAAGTTTTTTACTATTTTTCCGTTTTTTTCTATTTTTCCTTATTTTGCCTGTTTTCCACATATTTCCCTATTACTTTCCCGACCCACCTCTGAGAAGAAAAAGTATTGTGAACGAGCTAAAAAAAAATTTCGACATAAAGAACAGTCAAAATTATATTTCCAACTGTCACCTTTCAAAAATAAAAACTGTCGAAAGTTTAAAACTTTAACATCTAGTAACTGATATTCGTCGGGAAAGTTTCGGGGAGACACAACCAAGTGTTTTTCCCTCTTTTGCCTATTTTTTCCTATATTTCCTATTTTGTCTATGTTTCCCAATTTTTTACGTTTTTCAATTTTTTATATTTCCATTTTTATCTATTTCCCTATTACTTCCTATTTTTCTCCCATTTTATTTTATTTTTAATTTAAAATGAATTTATGATCACCCTGTAAAATATAAAAATTTAAAATTGGTCTGTGTCTTCTTTAGTCGTTTAGATTGCTAAATTTGGAGTACATTTTTTTGTAAACAATTTTTTATTAACAATAACTTTAAATAAATAAAATTGTTTAATTTATTCAGTTTTAAGTTATTAGTTTTATCAAATGAGAATTAACTTATATCTGATGATTTGTAGAATAGAAATAAGTAAAAGTAAATAAAGTGTTTCATTTAAAAATCTAAATTTGTTATCATTTTCTGCAGTATTGAAAGTAGCTGAAAATCATTAAATAGTATCCGATATACAAAATTTTATTAAGATAAAATCCCATATAAATAAGACTGATACACATTCCTGTGTCACCCGGTATACCCTCTATTAAAAATTGAAATTGAAACAATCTCAAAAAATAACGTGCCAATAACTTAAAATATTACTTAAACAAGAGGAACTATTTCAAGCAAATTATAAAAATATTTCCATATTCATTTGCAAGTACTTTTTTGTTAATTTATTGTCTTGTCAAAAATCGATTTCATAACTATTTGATTTAATGATTTATACCGTCTCTTTTTCCAATACGAAGTGTAAACGTACATTTTATTTAACAATTATACTATACAATTATTATACCTTAAACAACAAAAGTGATTCATTATTAATTCAAGATCATGAAAAAATGAACAAGAATCGTTTAATTCACGTGTAATGTATGTTGCATAATATACATTAAAGCACAGAAACTTATATCGTAGCGACATCTTAGAAGAATACCCACGTTCATGTGTAATGTATGTTGCATAACGATAAATAATCTTGTTAAATTGTATCCCCACATATAAGGCGATAACTTAGATTTGGCAACATCCGTTTGATTTTTTACGGTTTTGATGCTTTACTATTCTGTCTCTTTCTGGTTTTGACTGTTTACATTTTGTCTCATTATTTTTTGATGTTATACGGGTTTGATCGATTGGCGCTTTGATAAATTGGGATTATGATAATATAGCGTTCTGTTTTAATACTATTTTGAGTTTATAAGAGTTTGATCTATTGGTATCTTGATAAATTAGTGTTTTTATATTTTACGTTTTTGATGTATTAACTATTTGAAGTTTTAACGTTCTGGTTTTTTAGTATTTTGATATTTTATTAATTTGATAAAATATCTATTTGATTCTGTATTATTTGTTTTAATACGATTTGATTTTTTACGGTTTTGATAAAATATCATTTTGCTATTATAGATGTTTGATGTTTTACTAATTTGATATAATAACGTTTTGAAAAAGTATCTGTTTGATCTTTTAAATTTTGTTAAATTGTGCCCTCCCGATTCATTTTGCCAGGGCTGATAAATATTCAAATTCTACTTTCAGTTTATCAGACGAGACGACGCACACATTTATAGATTTCACATAAAAAATCATTCTGGAAACATTTGACTTTGACAAATATCATCATAATAGGAATCTGAGTCTGAGATGCGTACAAATAAATTTTTCACATTGGCAACGCTATACTGTAACGTAAAACTGGTGTCGCTACTCTCGCCCAGTCACAGTGTCTTTCTCCAGTCGAGTTAGGTGTAAAAGTGTGTTCCAATTTATATTATAATATCAATTAAGTAAGTAAGTATTTATCAGTAGTTTTATTATATGTAATTACTTAATGGTGATTTTTATAGTGGAAACATAAACAGCACGTTTTTGTCTTATGGTTGCAGTGCAAATCAAAATGGTGTTGCAAAAGTCTCGAAAGATTTTTTATTTTAATCTGCATCATTCCTAATTAACTCATTCTTTGTTGTTGTAAAATCTAGAAAATTTACTTGAAACTCATTCTTTTGTTCTTAAAAAATCTACAGCTTAATACTGTTTTTTTTTTTTCAGGAATATTCTGAATCGGAACATGGAATTTGTTTTGTGAAGAAAATTATTATTGTCTGTTTTTTTAAAAATTATTGTGTTTTATTTATATGTATTCTATGACTTTGAAATATTTATCAGTTTTTTATGTTTTACTTATTAATTTTTCTCTTGAGAAGTGAATCAAATTATGTAAAAAAAATGCCGTTTATTAATACACATGCATATATAATCATTTATAATTAGCTATATTCCAAACAAATATCACAGAAGGTTTCCATACTATAATATAGACTTCTAATTCAACGCCACGATGGTAATTACCAAATAATCCATGAATATAACTACAAGAAGAGGTTCAATTTAATATCGTATTTGTTCAATAATCTTTCCAGTAACTGCCAACATGAGAAGTCGCAATGTTGCTATCCATAGTAACTTTTACATACTTACTTTGCGATGTATTAGGTAATTACCAGCGATATGCGATGTTGCGGACATTAAGCAATCTCCAATAAGTACTGGTTGCTCTTATTTGTATACACATTGTGAAGTCGCATTTCCACAATGATAAATCCCAACAACTTCCCTGCAACCGAAACTGGTTAGCTGGACAGAACTTTTTCTGGTATCCCTTCCATATTATTGAGAAGAATGCTACAAAATTTTAATAGTGGTTCTACAAGTACTGCCAATTACCCAGAAGAATTAAGGAAATTCGCTATAACTTTACATTTTTATTCACCGAAAGGTTATGAATATGTACGAAGAACATTTAACTTGGCACTTCCACACCAAAGCACAATTAGGAAATGGTGTAGTAAGGTGGAATGTGAACCAGGCTTTTCCAAAATTTGTTTTGATGTGTTGGCTACTAAAGCAAAAGAAGCAAATGAAAAAAATTCAGAATTATTTTGTAGTTTGATTCTTGATGAAATGGCTATCAAAAAGGTATCGAATTTGATGGAAAACGGAACTGGGGTTACGTTGATATTGGTGTAGATATGGATGATGACCATGCTGAACCAGCTCTTGAAGCATTAGTTTTGATGGTGGTATGTTTAAAAGCATCGTGGAAACTACCAATAGCTTAATTTTTGATTTCATCTTGGGATGTGATTTTAGTAAGCTGGATAATTTTAAAATATTTTTTAAGCATCCAGCTAATGAGAAGAAAGTATTTGCAATACTTGATACATGCCATATGTTAAAATTGATGAGAAATGCTTTGTGTACTCTTAGTATTTTAAAAAATTGGAATGAGGAATCAATTCGGTGGGATTTGATTGAACATTTATATACTGTTCAAAATTCTGAAACCTTGCTATTGGCAAATAAATTAGGGAAAAAACACATAGAATGGAAAAAACAAGCCATGAAGGTACATTTAGTTTATGAATATATGTGTTGAAGAGTATCTTCATCACTAACCAAAACTACACTTGTTTAACACTCTATGTATGTTTCGTTAACTATATGTTAGCATCATCAAGAGTTGATTATAAACTGATATGCTAACATAGTTAGATGATTAGTGGTAACGATATTCTTCAACATTGTTGAAAACCAAGGGTTTCAAATTCCCAATTCATGAATATATGTGGTTTCGATTTAATTTACTAATTTTGTTGTAGGTCAACATTTGTGCACAGACCCTCAGTAACAGTGTTGCCGAAGCAATATCTTTCTTAGCCCATGAAAAATTCCAAGGATCTGAAGCAACAGTTGAATTCATTAAAACAATGGATTCAATTTTTGATATCCTTAATTCAAGATTACCATGGGCCAAAGGAACAAAAGCAACTCTGAGAATTTCATATGAGGCTGATTGGAGACCTTTTCTAGAAGTTGCTATTGCTTATATTAAGAATTTAACAGATGTCAGTGGAAATTTTTTGTTTAACACAAGAAGACATACTCCAACAAAAAAATTAGATTACCTCCTAACATATAAACTAAGCCAGGATCATCTGGAACTATTTTTTTGTGCTATTAGGTAAGCATAAAAGCAAACATGACTGATTATTAAATTTCTTACCCTTAAAAATATCCAAACATATTCATTTCAAGTTTTTTATATTTATTATGTAAAGTATTGTACAGTAAAAAACAATTAAAGAAACATAGACTGAAGGATCTTTTTCAACTTTAGTAAGATTTCTGTGTATACACATTTAACTGCAGGTGAACATTGTTTTTTTTTAGGTCTCGCAATGGCTGGAATAATAATCCAACATGCCTACAGTTTATGAGGTCGTATAAAAAAATTATTTTACATGCTGATGTATCCAGTTCGTCAGGAAATTGTTAAGTTCTTGATGCCACAACTGTTTTAAGTATGTGTGCTATGAATCTGAAATATTTATTAGAAAACTAATGTTTCTTACTGAAAATAAATTGCCTTCTTCTGATCTCCTTCCACATATTGTTATAAATGTACTAGGGAGATTAATGCCTAATTTGGGAAGAAGTACATTTTCAGACCATGAGGAGCATAATTTTGTATTAGTTAAGCAAATTATTAGCTGCTATTGCAAAATTCGTCTACATAATTTGGCAAAAAGGTATACGACAATGGGTCAAACTGACTTGATCAGAAAGCGGTTAACGAAACTAATCCTTTTTCGGCACCAATAGGTTTGTTGTTTACTTTTTTAACTTTATAATTTTACTTTAATGTTATTTTTTGTCTATTGTTATCTTAACATTTATTTGTATGTACTATTATATTCAATTTTTGTTTTGTAATTTGTAGTTTTCATTGTTAAGTGACATTCTTATGTTTTTAGAAACTGGAACACGATTTCTGATGAAATTCTATTCATCAATTGTTGATATAAAGCTGGGTTTAAAATATTACATATGTAAAGCCATCTATGAATATATATCATTGAATTTATTATATACAATCAATTTGCATCTGATTTAATCAATTTTCGTAAGTATCCTATCAATAATATACAATCAAATATCTTAGGTTTTATATAACATTTTTTTCTTTTTAGAACAACATCCTCTAATGTGTCCCTGAAAAGGAGTAATTCTACTCTTAAATCAGGGTACAGGGAATAGAATAGAATACCAGGACAGATTACCGAGGAGGGTTTAGCAGGTATGCCCCTGACTCTGCTTTCAGAGAGAGTCCGGCACTACCTCACGCATAGAACCAAGCGTGAGGTGTCTTTAAAAGATTCCCGCTTCCACAACTCAGGACAATAGTTGTAATACAAAAAAAAAAATCAATTTTCAGAGTTGTTCAAGTTTTATTTGTAACCTTTATTTATATGTACTATTATATTAAATTTATTTATTGTATTTAATTTGTTTTTATTTATTAAACATTAAGGTATTACATAATTATATACTGGGACAATATCACACATTTTTCAAAACATTACAATTACAATTTTTTGAAAACTGGTTAAATACAGTGATATAAAAATAAAATACAATTTGTTTAAAAACCAGTGTTAAATTGCCAATTATTTGCTTCTATCATTTTTTCATATAATTTATAAATATATATGAAAATAATTTTTAAATATCACTTTTTGGGTCGGGCCGACCCTGTCCGGTGTATAAAAATGGCAGCTCCCGGTATTTCCGAGGTTGGTCGACTCTCTTGCGCGGTATATTTATTTATAGGTATGTGGTTTTTTGCGACCCCGTACGAAATTTTTCTCACTAAAAGATATTAAAAAAACATGGATTTCCCAAATTTTTTTTCTTTAAAACGCCCCAGGACATACTTTTTTTTAATTTCGAAAATTTGAAATTACAAGGACTGACAAGGAGGATTTGGCAACATGGCGGCCAGCTGTCATTTAATAGAACACGCGCGATTTTTCTCGAAATAGGTCAAGTGTTTTAAAGACCAGTTATCCACGAATACTTTCTGCTATTTTTTTTATTGGTACACTTTAAAATCATAAATACTGGTATTATTACTACAAAAAATGGAAATAAGAAATAATAATGTAAAATGGTTGAATTAGTGCGATGTCATCAGCAGTCATCGAAATGATAAATACATAAATTAATTTGCAATCTATCACATAAGATTTATTGTTGTCACCACAGTTGTTACAGGTTGTATATTACTTAAAAATAAGTTCTAACATTGATACCTAAAATAATAAAGCAGAATCGCGGTTAATACAGCAAAAATCAGAAGACACAAAAGATTATGACAAGTTCATCAAATGGTATTAATTTAAATAGCATTTCATCTGATTTAAAATATCGAAGTTTCAATATTTCAAACAATACTAACTATACTTTTCACGTTAATTTAAAAAATTAAGATTGATAAATATTTGAATAAAGCTTTTAAAAAATGTGTTAGTAATATTTTATTTGACGTTATAGTGTAATCCTATTTAGATCAATAAAAAGATTAACATTTAAGGGCCATTTGCACCGACTAAATTTAAACCCAGCTTTAGAGTAAGCATCGCTTTAAATAAAAATTCATTTGTACAGCCAGACAAACTTGGTTTAAAGTGGTCTAAGCAAAGTTTAAGTTAAACCGTCAGAATTGAGGGTTTTAATTTACAAAGCCTTATTTCATAACCAAACTGATCCATTTGATCCAAATAACAAATTTTCTATAGTGTTGTTACTTCTTGATGTTTGTGTGATATTGTTATACTCTTTAGTACTTTTTTTATACTACATCTTTTGTATTAAAAATACAAAATGAATTTCGATGATATTTTTGAAGACGATTTGAATATTCTTGAAATAATTAATTTCAGTTTTCCAAGACAAATTTATATCCGAAATAATCCTTACAAAGAGCCAAGTGAACTAACTTTACATATTTGGTTATTATATTTAATATAGTTGTTTTCTCTTCATTTGAAAAATTAGTGCTTCGCTGACGTTTTTCAATCATTTTGAAACATGCAGATTACAGAAATAAGGCATGCGACATAAAATATATTATATTTTCACAGCCACTACACCGTTTTCGAATTTTTGTCAGGTTAGAATTTTTGTTATGAAGTTAGTCACAAAAGTGGTCACAACTATAAATAAACAAAATTAGCATCAATAGTTCGCTTGTACTCGCTTAAGAAAGCTCGCTTTAAAAAGGTGTGGTGCAATGATTTGGAAAATAAACTTCACTTAAATATTTAAGCGAGTTTTAAAAAACCAAGTTTAGATGTCGATCGGTGCAAATGGCTCTTAAACTTCTTACACGAATGCGGTGTTTGCTTGATTTTAGGTTAATGGGCCATTAAAAACCTGAGTTAAACAAATATGAGAAAGATGGTGCCACTCGGATTTATTTAAATTCGGTTTACAGTCGACAGTTTTCTCTGTAGTACCGGCAATACTACTGCGACGACACTTCGGTCGTTGCGGGTCACTTTGGCGCCTTGGTCCAGGTTTCGGATTGCCTCGGGCGCCACCTTCCGTTTAGAGTGTGAAGGCCACTGCACGGGCAGCGTCAGTGGAGAAAGAATACTCCAGGGGTCGTTATGGTATCGACCAAAATCACTGGCGGCCAGAAGGGCGGTCTTTACTTGCCCTGCTGGGTCTGAGTACCTGGGTATTAGCTGCTGGGATGTTAAAACAAATATTAATAAATAAAACCTTTATTTATTACCCATAAAATCCGGCGGAGAAAAGGTGTGTAACGGACGATTGGCTTGGCGGCGTGGTGTAGTCGGACTGACGGTTCTAGACTCCGGTACAACTTGAACTTGGCTTCAGCTTGACCTATCTCTAAAGGTCGACGGACTGCACTGCTATTCCAATTGGGACGGCCACAGCAAGTCTGGCTTCTCGCTGCCTCTGCAGCTCCAGACAACGGTTTGAATTGCCCTACTCGATACGAACTTCGGCATCTAAGAAGCAGAGACGAGAGTGTCTCCATCTGCCTGGCGACGATTCAACTGCTACGACTGGTCTTTTATTCACAATTTTAATTTAATTTCACTCCAGTGCCGTGCGCGATTGAATTTATCTATTTTAAATAATACGGAAAAAAGTAACTTTGTTACACACCCTTCCTACTTCGGGAAAAAAAATTATTACATACATTTTTTTTTACACCTTAACTAAATAAATAAAGAAATAAAGTGAAACGAATCCTATCAGGTGCCTACCCCTGGGACCCAATTCTTGAAATCGTAGGAATCGATTCTCGTGAGAAATTTACGTCATTTTCTCTAGATTTTGTAATATGTCTATTCTTGAAATATTTCGTAGGAAAAAATTCTCCAAAAATTATGAGAATTAATTCCTAATGTCATTGTCTGGAGAAACTTCAAATTCTCATGAGAATTTAAGAAATTAGAGTGTGAATTGTATGTATTTGACGTATTTTGTGGGAATTGAAATTGAACATTATTGTTTTTTTGTTGTTACCGCCATAAATATTGTTAAAATGAATAATTTTTTACTTCAAGCTATCGTTTTAGATAATTTAGAAAGTTGTTTAGACAGCATTTTCGTCTATCCAAACAAGCCTTTGACGATCTAATGGAGTATATTGAGCTTTTTCTGCTACCAACAATCAGAGTTGGAGATTAACCAAAAGAGAAAAAGTTTTAGTAGGTGAACGAAGAGTAGGAAGCCCTAGTTCCTAGTCTGCGTCGTTGTGTCGTTTAATTAACACAAATTTTATTTGGTTCTGAGATTTAATTAATGCTTGAATACATATATTTTTCTTTTTAAAATACAATATCAAAAAAAACGACATATAAAAATTTCGTATCTATCATCTCGACATATAACAAAACTTCAACTCTTTATTTTTCGCTATCTTAATTTTTATTAAAAGGTTTTTGGCTAGCCACAATAGCTAGCCACAAGTAAGCTAGTAACAAGTATAATAAGTATAATTTCAACAAGTAAAATTATAAAATATATTATAATGAAGAGAATTCTTTCCTCTAAGAAGTTCCTTATCATTTTCTAAGAATTCTACAAGGATTTTTTTGCGCTTCACTCACGAAATTTCGTTTGGCCATCGCAAATAAAAAATGAACAAATAACAAATAACCCATAGTCAATAATAAACGATAATGCACAATAATAGGATAATAACTATGTAAATTGTTTCAATTTGTTTCCTCAAAAATATAAAATGTCAAACATATGGTATCAATGGCAACTGATATTCATTTCTGCGAACCTATTAAAATAATATTTGAGCACAGAACTAATAGTTCTGAGTATTTGATTGGTTGAGTTCATGAAATACTTGGATTTAGTAAAGACATACGTCACTTTTTTTAATTCACTAGAATTTCAGTTCAGACTTATTCAAGAATAGGACTGGCGATTCTCAAGAGAATTTTTTTTGGGGAATCAATTCTCTGGAGAATTAATTCCTACGATTTCAAGAATTGGGTCCCTGGGCTAGTTTGATTTCTGATCGGAGTAATTCATATTCTCTAACGGCTTTGATAAGTCCCTTTACATCACTAAAATCCGTTCTGCGGATATGAAGTCGAAATTCGGGATGCAGATTTCGATAGAGCCACTGCAGTTCTTGATCTGGCGTTATGCCCTCATGTCGGCGAATAAGCGTCTGTAGGTCGTTGATATAGGAGGTGGCGGGTTCCTCCAGATGCTGTATCCTCCTACTGATGGCGACCTCTAGGTCAATTCGGTAATTGACGGGAAAAAAGAAACTTCGGAAGGTGGTGCAAAAATCTTCCCAGGTGGACCAATATCGTCGGTTATTTCTAAACCACATAGCTGGCGTCCCTTGTAGTAGGTCGGGCATGACCTGCAGGAGTCTGTCGGCGGTAATTCCATAATATTCTCGAATTTCCTCTACTCTTTCTAGAAATGCGGCGGGATCGTCAGTACCATCAAAGGTGACTCGCCAGTCCTCTACCATCAATGGCAGCATTACGGTGCTTCGGACGTCTTACTCGGTCGAGTCTCTAATGCTAACTCTCTCTCAACGCACAAAAATTTGTCTATCAGCGGTTATCAGGTAAATATTTGTGCTTCTGCGCACTCTGTAGTCTATCTGGCTCGGTATTACTCGGAATTCCTCGCTGTTTCTCGTTTTAAATCAAAATTACGGCTTAGACCCTTGTATCTTGAGATCGGCTTCTCAGATTTGAAAACGGATATTGCCAATCGATTCTACGGCCTCGTAAACCTATTAAACGATGGGTCACTCGGTATAGTTTTTCAGTTTGTCAAAATGACATGTCGGATGTTTTCAACGGGTTTTGCTGTATTTTGGCCTCTGGAAGTGTTTGGAAGCGATGCGGGCTCTCTTTGAGCAAAACTGGACAATCTGTCAAAATGACAGGTCAGCGGGTTTTGACGGATTTAGGTATATTTCGGTCCTCTGAAACGTTCTACGGTGGTTTTGGCTCTCTACGATGGTCGGTTTAATCTTTAGCTTCGGAATCGGCTTTTTCCATAAATTCGGTAATCAGCGGTCTTCGTACACCATAAAAACGGTCCCTTTGGCGCCTTGGTCCAGGTTTCGGATTGCCTCGGGCGCCACCTTCCGTTTAGAGTGTGAAGGCCACTGCACGGGCAGCGTCAGTGGAGAAAGAATACTCCAGGGGTCGTTATAGTATTGACCAAAATCACTGGCGGCCAGAAGGGCGGTCTTTACTTGCCCTGCTGGGTCTGAGTACCTGGGGTGCATTCGATAAATTACTCTCAGAGTAAATTATCTGTTCGAGAATCATAGAGTCGAGTAAAAAAGACATAACACGTCTCGTTCGAAAACACGTAGTTTACTCTAAATAGTTAACTCTTCTAACTCTACTAAAAAGGTTGGTAAAATTTACTCGTCATGCGCTGTCTGCCAATAAATGTTAAAAGTTGGGAGTTTTAGGAGGTGAGGTTAGATTGTTTTCGTTTTTAGATTGGTGACGGTGACTTCTCTCGAGATTTTGAAAATGCAAGTCAAATTTTTAGAGAATAACAAAGATGTTTTATTGTTGACATACATGTATATTGTAATTCCTCTTCAGAATCCGAACCTTCATCCTTCAAACAAATCATGTTGATTATATTATACATGTAGTCTAAAAAAAGTTTATTTACTTCATACATCCGAATTGTTGCAGAAAATATATTTCTAGCTAGGTTGTCGGCGGCTAACAATAATTTCATCTTTAACTGTGGATCCATTTCTATTTCTTTCATTTAAAATAAAAATAATCAAACATGAACCCTACTTTTTCTCACTCTTTGTTTGTTCGATAGATATTGTCACTCCGAGTTAACTCACCGCATATTTGACATATGGTTAACTCCAACTCTCGGAGTAATTTATCGAATGCACCCCTGGGTATTAGCTGCTGGGATGTTAAAACAAATATTAATAAACAAAACCTTTATTTATTACCCATAAAATCCGGCGGAGAAAAGGTGTGTAACGGACGATTGGCTTGGCGGCGTGGTGTAGTCGGACTGACGGTTCTAGACTCCGGTACAACTTGAACTTGGCTTCAGCTTGACCTATCTCTAAAGGTCGACGGACTGCACTGCTGTTCCAATTGGGACGGCCACAGCAAGTCTGGCGTCTCGCTGCCTCTGCAGCTGCCGACAACGGTTTGAATTGCCCTACTCGATACGAACTTCGGCATCTAAGAAGCAGAGACGAGAGTGTCTCCATCTGCCTGGCGACGGTTCAACTGCTACGACTGGTCTTTTATTCACAATTTTATTTTAATTTCACTCCAGTGCCGTGCGCGATTGAATTTATCTATTTTAAATAATACGGAAAAAAGTAACTTTGTTACACTACACCTCATTGTCAGTAGATAGAACGTCCTTTAACTTTAAAGACTCAATAAGTAAAGGCAATGACGTTTAGAATAAAACTTTACAAGTTGATTTCTTATACAATTGTCACAATCTAAACGTCATTGTCATTAGTTATAGAACCGTTAAAGTTAAAGAACGTTCTATCTACTGACAGTCAATACTATAAATAACCAAGGGGGAGTTAGCGTCGAAATTACATATTTATTCTAGTTTTTTTTGTAGCAAAAGGTAAGCATATAATTAAATAAATAACTTCGATTGTAGCGCCATCTTTGGTTAAATAGATAATTCAAACTTAAATTGACGACTGGCGCCATCTTTCGCTTTCGTCTCAAAAATATTAAATATTTGAAATTAACCGTTTGATCGTAAAAAATCTGCTAAATCCTGGTCTTTGCTTATCAATACGGGTAATAAACATATTAAAGTTAAAAAAAACATAAAAGTCCTAGTTCTGTCACAGCGTAGGAGGAGCCATAGAGAAAGTATAAAGGGAGGAGCTGTTTCTATCACAGTATAAGGCTCATAGTAGGGGAAGCTATTGGGAGACAAATATTCCATAATTTTTTTTTTGTGAAATGCAAAATAAATGCAATTTTGTATTACTGATTAACCCCCGTTAAATCCAAATAATAGTTTTTTTTTATTTGTATTCTAAATAATCAGAAAAACCCTAATCTAACATTAAAGACGCATGCGCACAATTCAGTTCTTAGATTTTTCAGTTAACAATTGTTAAATATTTGGGCTTTTATAGCCAGATGTAATAGTTTTAAAAATATTAGTGATTCATTCTACGTATTTTTTTTTCATTTCAAAGAGATTTCTTCCATTAAATTTGTTTTATTATTAATAATTTTAACCGTCCGTATACACCCTAAAAATCAGGTAATTTAGAATTTCTCGCAATGGAAATTCATTTTAAGCTTATAGTTTTAATACAAAACAAATTTTTTCGTTTTCCTCTCTTAGATTTTCAAGTTTTTGAAACATAAAATTTTTTTTCATGAGAAACCCAAAACACCCATTTAAAACGATACCTTCCTTTGAGTATAAAAGTTTCTTACCGAAATGGCCATCGGTTTGTTACTTTGTACTCGCCTTTTTCATGAGATAAATAGCCATAAATGGGGGTGGGAGGTTACAATACTTATATTATTCAAGATAAATATTAATTGTAATTGTACAGTTTGTATTATTACTTGTATTTACTCTAAAAGTTTAAGCAACAGGATACTGAAATATCACTATTAATGTCAGACATATTTGCGTTTTGTCAAGAACTGTCAGGACTCGAGATTGGATGCATATTATAGTCCGATCTTCGTGAATTCTCGGCGAAGGAAAGACTCAAGACACATCTCGAGCGTAAACTTAAAAGTAATAAGGTTTTCTATGTTGGCCAACATGAAAAATTTAAAAAAAGAAGAATTACTTCAAAATTGTTTGTGTATTTTATGACAATTGGGACCCATTTTCATCCCATTTGTCGTGGATTTTGATGCCGTAACGCTATTTTGAGTATTTTCTTTATTGTTTGTGTGTGAATTTCGGACTTTTTTGGACTTATTAGAATTATTTTTATAAATTAAAATTGTAATTATATAAAAGTAAGTACATTCTTAATTTAAATAAAAATTTATTACTTGATGTCTATAATTATATCAAAATTTACATAAAACAATTTGTTTCAGCCTGAAACATTATGATATTTTGTCTTTTGCTGCTGGCTATTGGGTATATACAGGGTGTTATTGAAATACACGTATATATTAAAACTGGGTATTGCGCAGATCCCCACTGAATGTAGAAAAATATTATTTTTTAAAAATACCCCTTATTAAGGGAGTTATTAATTTTTGAAAATTAATTCTAAAACAAACGTACTTCACTGATATGTTAAGGATGACCTATATAAATTAGGTTTATTTACCTATTTTAAACATCAACAGTAATTAATATGCAAGTTTTTGTCAGATGATAAGAAAACTAGTCTTGTAAGAAATAACCATGTTGCCAAGATTTTCGAATTAATTTCTATTTCCGAAGACTGGTTTTTACTACCCTCGTTATCAAAAAACTAGAATATTTGATAAATGATTGTTTTTAAACTATACATTTTTGAAACTATAGATTATTAAAATTTTAGTTGATTTACGAATCTGGCTAACACGAGAGCGTCATTTCCAAGTTGGTAAAAAGTGTTGTTACGATTACTTTTAAATATTTTTTTACGATGCCACTATTTACGAATATTGAATTAACCGATATAGTGCTGGTTTATGGGGCAGCTGGAGAAAATTCTCAGCAAGCACAAATCCTGTATCGCGAACGGTTTCCAAATCGGAGATTTCCGGACTGTCGTACGTTTATTTCAACTGTTCAGCATCTAAGAGACCATGGAAAATTTGAGAGTGTCAATGCAGATCGAGGGAGAACAAGAACACAAAGAACATTGGCGGCCGATGAAGAAATATTGGAAGCTGTTGAAAACCGGCCTCAATTAAGTTGTAGAAGACTAGGTCGTGAAATTGGAGTGTCCTCATTTGTTGTGTGGCGGACACTTAAAGAACAAGGTTTACATCCTTATCACATCCAAAAAGTCCAGGCCTTATATCCAGGTGATGAAGAAAAGAGAGTGGAGTTTTGTGAATGGATGATTCAAAAATGTTTTGATATTCCTGATTTTCTAAAAATATTATTGTATACTGACGAGGCTTCATTCACTCGTGATGGCGTGTTCAATATGCACAATACGCATATTTGGGGTGATGAAAATCCTCACGTCATTAGGGAAACTGGGCATCAAAGAAAATTTTCAATAAATGTTTGGGCTGGCATAATAGATCAGTATTTAATCGGGCCTTATGTTCTCCCGAACAGATTAAATGGGCCAGGATATTTCCACTTTTTAGAAGATATTTTGCCAGTACTCCTAGAAGAGATACCGTTACAATTAAGGCAACGGATGTGGTACCTACTAGATGGCGCTCCTCCTCACTTTGATTTAAACGTACGGCAGTTTTTGAACATTAGATTTCCTCAAAAGTGGATAGGCAGAAATGGACTTATTAAGTGGCCTCCGAGATCTCCGGACTTAAATCCATGCGATTTCTTTTTGTGGGGTCACATGAAACAACTGGTTTATAATGAACCTATTAATAGTGTTGAACAATTAACCAATAAAGTTAATGCGGTAGCCGAGGAACTACGACAAAATCCAAGACTAATTTCTAATGTTCAAAGTTCTTTGGAAAGACGATTGCAAGTGTGTGTAAATAATAATGGACGGCATTTTGAACAATTACTGTAATAAACTTTATTTTGAATTAATTGGTTTTGCTACGGCAACAGTGCAATTTCTATGGGTAAGTTCAATTTCGATTTATTTTACTTCTTTAAATATGGAAACTAGTAGGTCGGAAAAGGGGACTCTTCTCCAATATTTAAATTTTAGAATTTGAAGTTAAAATTGGTGCCAATCGTTTTTGGTCATTACATACTATTCCCCATTTTAATATGTACGTGTATTTCATTAACACCCTGTATATAAATTCTCGCAACCGCTCAGTAATACATTCTGAAACCCTTTTTATTGTGCAGGAAACAGTCGGCTGGCTTATGTCCCGTAGATCTCCACTGACCAGCTAAAACAATTTTTTTATCATTTTCACAAGATACTTATTTAAAATAAAACTTACTTGAAAATTTCCAGTAGCATAATATAGCAAACATGTTAGTAATTGCAATTATACTTAAATTGGACACATCCTCCTAGATCACCTTGTAGTTTTACTTCTTATCACTATTAGGTACGCAAGTTTAGAGAATGATTCACTCATACCTGACTAACCGCTTCGGGCCCCGTTGTATTCATTATACTTCGCAAGATCACCTCTGGGTTGGGCATTTGTATAAATATATATTTTCTCTTTTTTGTATATATTTCGTTTTAGGGATGGGTTTGATCTAGGAGGACGTGTCCAATATCGTATAATTGGGATTGAACTTCCTTAATAAGGTAAGTCGTTTAATCCTTAATTATACTTCTATTGGACACGTCCTCCTAGATCACCTTGTAGATGTTTAGAGAGAGTTGGAGGTGATCTTTGTATTAGATTATATACCACATGGAATTTTGTTTTTGTTGATTAAATTTTAACATTTCAATTAACATTTTTAAGTTCTGTTTTAACAGTCTTATTTGAAAAATTAGTAATTACTGAACATTTAACATATAAATTTAAAAACTGAGCACCAGTTAACGCTGAATGTGGTTGATCCCAGGTATCGTATTTTAGAAACGATAATCTTGTTCCTTGTTCTAAATACCCTTTTTATGAAGCGCCCTACATTTTTAGATTTGCGCCTCTGATATTATTTTTAGTGCTAACTTTGTGCATTTATGGTTGAGTACTTTGAGTACTTCGCCGATAACCCTTGCGGCTCCCAGAGTAAGGTGGGGAGATTCCTTAAAAATTCCTGAGTAAGTTAGATATTAATTTAGATATTATTATTTCTGATGTAATAATCATCTATTTCAAAAGCCTCCTTTGATTTTATTTTTTAAGTATTTTGGGTATCGATGGAAGTGGAAGAAAAATATCTTTCCACGGTATTGTGAAGGATTCTACTGCCAAACTTTCTGGATCTTGATGCCGCAGGACGTAGTTTTTTACATTTAGCGTTTGCATAGCTAGCGAGTAAGTAAATTTCCAGTATTACTTCTCAGGATTTAAAGAGTATTCGGTATCTTGAACCTTTAACTGCTATTTGATTGCCATATTTCTTCGGTTATTTATTTATTTATTTTTTTAATAATTGGTGTTTAACATCGCCCAGTCTATGTATATATGACAACGCTGTTATGCTATCTAAAAGTATGTAGCAATTTTAACTATAAGTTCTTGGCGAAAGTTTTCAAGCCGTGTAGTACTGCTTTCCATTCTTTATAAATCATGGGTTTCTGCTTCATCACGAGCCCAGAAACCTGTTGCTTCTTTATTATTTCAAAAGGCGCCCCTACCCAATATCCGTAAATATGTAAATTAGATAATTTGAATTATTTATATTGTTTTTGCATCTTGTTATTTTGGTTGACCACCAAAACAAGTCTTCTCTGAATTTTATCATACATACTATATATTTATTTTTAAAGCTAAATAATCTGAAACCATTAAGAAATTTCATAATTTTATCATAGTTCTATTTATTTATTTTCGTAGCTAAATATTTTTCACTTTCAAATCGTTTTGTGTATACCCAACGGTATTGTGTGGCTGGGCACACTGAAATTAAATTGACTGTGAATTTTGAAAAATATATTATTACGTGACTTTTGTTCAGCATTTTATATTAGTTCTTTTACTTTAACTTTGGATGAACACAGTTTCATAGTCTTCGTGTTAAAGGCAAAACCGAGAAATAGAGTTTTTCAGTTTGGCTTGAAACAATTTTTTGTTTTATTTATTATGAAGCCTGACCTGTCTTGAAGGCTATATGTTTTATGTTTTATGTTTCCGGAACATTTTTTCTTATGTTTATTTATTTATTTATTTATTTTTTTTCCGAAATTTAATTGCTGATTTAATTAGAATTTCATTTAAAACATAGGGAGCTGTACAGAATCCAAAAAAGAAGCATTAAAATGCATATGCTTAATTATCAAGCTTAAATATTAAAAGTTTCTTGTAAGTTTTGGAAATTGGTACCGAGAAGTATGCATCTTTTAAGTCTATCGGTAGTAATTTATCTTTAGATATCAGTTTGTTTAGGTACAATTCTTGTTTAAGGTGAAGTGTTATTACCACTTATTTAATTGTTTAAAGTAAAGTAAACATGTGTTCGCCCTTGGGGTTTTTCCTCAGAAAACATTTTGTTAAAAGCTGCTCCTTGCATTGTTACCTAGATACATTTTTTACAGCATCTGTTTCAATAAAACTTATTAACTTTCGATAGCCAAGCAAAAAGTTAATTATATTGTCATCCTGTCTATCTGTGTGTGTGCATGTCTGCTGACACGATATATTCCATTCATGACATTCGATTTACTTCATATTTGTTACACAATAAATACCTCAGTTCGAGGCATTCTATTGATTTTCTGCCATAGGTGTCACCCCCAATTATTTTTATTGTCGATTCTCACACTACTTCACCTGCTGATCATTTCTATCGAAAGTTTTCTCTCTGATTTTACATCTTCTAGTTGAGTAAAGTTTTAATAACTTTTAGACTTCTATACCCTAACGGAGAAGTCTTATAATACGGCTCTGTCTGTCTGTTCCTCGGTATAGCTCCCAAATAGATTTTCAGATTTTATGACTTCCGGTTTCAAAACTGGTTTTACAAACCAGAACCGGAAGTGATACTACTGGTTTCAAAAATAGCATTCCGACGTAAAATTTAACGCTGAATCTATATTTGACAAGACAGATTTGAGATATCTTTTATGGTTCATGAGATAATCGCATATTTATTTAGAAGTCGTTACGACCTGCCTGCTAACGCGCAGGCGCTTCTGTTTGACTTGTTTATTATTTATATGTGCTTTTGGTGTTACCTTTTGGCAATGAGTGGTGTTTTATGATCTATTGCCAAACTTGGATTTGACCTACTATTGGCTAGTTTTTTCCATTCTGTGAAAAATTGTTTTAGTCTGCCAGCATACTTGTCTTTCATTTCCACTGTGTATTTGTTGATCCATCTCCCCTATTTTATGTTGTTTCTACCGATTTAACTTTATGAAGTTAAAATCTTCAGTTCTTTTGCTGTAGGAGTTTCGGTAGAGAACTAATTTCTGGTGGTTGGAAATGGAATATGTGTATATTTTTTAACATCTGATTTTAAGATCATAGCCTGGGGCTCGGGATTGATTTTTGAGGCCTGCAAGAGGAGCAGTTGTTTGTCTACGCGTCAATTAGCTTTTGACATTACCTCCTGATCTAGATCTTTCTAGAGGTAGCAGTATTATGAAGATACCAATTTGACCGATATTTCAGGTCCATGTTTTTCAGTCTACATTATTATCATCAGAAACTGTATTATATTTCACAGTATATTTGTGTACGAAATTCAATATACACAGTATTTTAGGATACTTATATGTAATTCCACACCCTGTATATTTCACAGGATGTTTATGTACGTAATTCAACATCCTTTCTATTTCACAGGATATTTATGTAAGTAATTAGATAGTCTGTATATTTCACAGGATATTCATGTACGTAGATATTTACATACGTAAATCGACACCCTGTTTATTTTACAGGATGTTTATGTACGTAATTCCACACGCTGTATATTTTTCAGGATATTTATATACATAATTCGACACCCTGTCTATTTCACAGGATGTTTTTATGTACCTAATTCGACACCCTGTCTATTTCACTGGATATTCATGTACATAATTCCACACCCTGTATATTTCAAAGGATAATTACGTAAATAATTCTACATCCTGTATATTTCGCAGGATATTCATGTGCGTAATTCCACACCCTGTATATTTTACAGGATAATTACGTAAATAATTCTACACCCTGTATATTTCACAGGATATTTATGTACGTAATTCCACACCCTGTATATTTCACAGGATAATTACGTAAAAAATTCTACACCCTGTATATTTCACAGGATAATTACGTAAAAAATTCTACACCCTGTATATTTCATAGGATATTCATGTACGCAATTCCACACCCTGTATATTTCACAGGATAATTACTTAAATAATTTTACACCCTGTATATTCCACAGGATATTCATGTACGTAATTCCATACCCTGTACATTTCACAGGATATTCATGTACGTATACGTATAATTTCATACCCTGTATATTTCACAGGATAATTACGTAAATGATTCTACAACCTGTATATTTCACAGAAAATTCATGTACGTAATTCCATACCCTGTATATTTCACAGGATAATTACGTAAATGATGCTACACCCTGTATATTTCACAGGATATTCAAGTACGTAATTCCATACCCTGTATATTTCACAGGATAATTACGTAAATGATGCTACACCCTGTATATTTCACAGGATATTCATATACGTAATTTGGGACACTGCATATATATTTTTTCTTTTTGTTAAAGTTGTTTTCGTTCTTCAAACGGTATGAGTGTTTGTTTCTAAAATAAACTTTTAATATTTATTTTATTTATATACTTACTTGATTCACATTTTCTTTGATTTTTCTATATCTGCGTTTTTCTTTTTCCCACATTTTCGCTTTTATTTAATCTGTGCGTGCATACACTAACAGCGCAAAAAGTATAATGAATACAACGGGGTTCGAAGCAGTCAGGTATGAGTGAATCATTCTCTAAACTTGCGTACCTAATAGTGATAAGAAGTAAAACTATAAGGTGATCTTGGAGGACGTGTCCAATAGAAGTATAATTGGGATTGAACTTCCTTAAGGTAAGTCGTTTAATCCTTAATAGTGGCGGAATTGGTAACCCTTCGCTAAATTTGTATGTATCTTTTTGGAATCCTATCATTTTTCATATTTTCCTCCAAATAATTAAGAAATTCCAAAATATCCTCGTGTTCTCTATAATTCATTTTCACTAATCACTATTAAAATTTTTATTCTATTACAAACACAATCTAACCACAAATAACAAAACAAATGTCAGAAACCGCGTCTCAAGTCGAGCTCAAGACAGGTCGCAGGCTGTCTTGAGCAAGACTTTACTCGCACATGCGCAGTTGCAGCTTTTCTCAAGCTGTGGGTCTCGAGATTCGACTATAAAATACGTTCTCGTCTCAACTCAAGGCTTTCTCAAGTTCGAGCTCGGGCTCGAGTCTCGACTATAAATACGACCCTAATTTAATAATTTTAACTATTGCACGAAAAATAGTGTGTATAGCACGGCCGCGAAACTTTTTGGCGACCTCAAGATTATCTTGCCTCGGCCGCAAGCGGCCTCGGCGATAATCTTTCTTTCGGTGCGCCAAAAAGGTATTTCGCGGCCTAGGCATACAAATAACTATTTTTAAACGGGATCACCCTGTATATTATTACATTTTTATAATCTTCTCAACGAGCTGATTTAAACGATGAATCACACGACTGCTACATTCGAGTTGAAACTCCACGGAGCTAGCAGGGTAGGAGTAGTGCAGAGTTCGAGTTACTATAGAGCTAATCGATTTACACATGTCACTGAGGAAAATAACATTATAACATAACCTCAATATATGGTATTTATTTAGTTTTCTTTATTAGGTTCTGATTATCAGATCACGACCTTTCATCTAGTGTTATCCTTACTTCGTTTGGATCACAGTTTGCTCGTAAGAGTTATGATTTTTTAAAAATACCTAACTAATTTAATTATACCCTTTATTCCTTTTCGTACCTATGCGTTTACACGCATTTTTAGTTAATTTGCAATTTTTGGCACCAACCAATACTAAGCACTTGTTCTTAATTTCCTTTTTATTTGGTAAGTTTTTCTTAATTGTGTTAAATAACAATTTTCGCTGACACCGTGTATTACAGGCATGATGAAGGCAGTTCTGCCGAAACTAGTTGCCGTTTCCCCATTTATGTCCGTTTAACAACATTTGTTTTTATTAAATTTGTGGTATTTGATTTTGAATTTTATAACTCAATTAATTTTAAGGTTAAGATTTTAACAATCATAGAAAGCTCCAATTACCCTATCCGAAGGTCCAGAGTGAAAAGAGATTGCTATTATTGCTACCCCAATTCCAACTCGAATGCTACCGAGGCTTACACCGATCTTCAAATCGAACACGAAACCACAAATGGAGTTAACTCGGAGTGAAAGGAGCATAATCTCGAATGCACCATTGATATCTAATTTGGATAATAAAGACACTATTATTCTTTAATAAAGAACTACAGCCACCTGAAAAATCAGGTAGAGCTATTGGGCGGAAAGTGCTCCACATTGTGCGCATGCGTTGTTAATATTGAATTTTTTTTCTGATTATTTAGAATAAAAATAAAAAAAAAACAAACTACTATCGGAATCTAACAGGGGTTAAACATTAATAAATTAATTTCATATATTTTTGCAGTTATTACTCAAAAAAAAAATCTTTTTATGGAGCACATTCCTCCCTTGAAAAATCCCATCAAAATTTTGACGTACCTACCTTCACTTTATTCATCTTTTTTCAGCTATGTGGTTTTATTATTCAGCTACTTTCAGTCATAAAAACTATATGGGGTTCAGTGAGTCTTACTGGTCACGTGAATCAGCTATTCCAGCCAACAAACAAGCATATGAAAAAGGCATTTTTATTTCTATTTAAAACGCACTTTAAATCTGAACGCAGCCTAGCTCTGCAGCGGGATTCTCAACAGATATTCGTTACCTACCGTCCCGAGTAGCAGCCGAAACAGCGATTCTCAATCAACTCGATAGCGACTGGATACCGTTTTCAAACGTCAAATTCATATTGAAAATTCAAAGTTGGAAATTTTGAACCTCAAATTTTTCATTTTTCAAAATTGTAAAATTTTAATTTTTTAAATACTTTTTCAATTGTGGAAACCATAACGTGAATTATTTGAGGAAAAAAAATTGAAATTTTTAAAAAAAAAATGAAATTTGTGGAAACCCTAACGTGAATTATTTGAGGAAAAAAAATTGAAATTTATTAAAAAAAAATGAAATTTGTTAAAAAAAATTGACGATATTTTATTTTTTACCATAAATTTCAGTTTAAATCAATTCAATCAAAGATATTTTCAAAGTTGGAAATTTAGAATCACAAATTTTTCATTTTTCAAAATTTTTTAATTTTTATTTTTCTATATACTTTTTAATTGTGAAAATCTTACAATGATTAATTTCTGGAAAAAATTGAATTTTCATTGCTGCCGATATAATTTGAGTCGGGAGTGATTGAGAATCGCGATTCAATCGGTTTCGACTCAAAACCGAATATGATCCCGACCGTGACCTACCGGTCGGGATGTTACGATCGTGAACGTTGAGAATCCCGCTGCAGAATCATATATTCTGTGATTTTGGCATTTTTCAATTGTCATTGTCGTCTGTCACTAATGTCACTTACAAAATTTGGATAGATATATGTAAGGAGCCGTATAAATATTTTTAATTTCTTATCATTAAAAACAACGTTGATAATTAATAGTAAACAGTTTAACGAGAATATTCACAAGTGATGGAACTAATAAAAACACCAAAGGTAAAAAGCACTGTTTTAAAATAAAATTAAAATCCACTTATACTACTTACACATTGTATTTATCTATTAGGTGGAAAATGTTCGAATGTTAGATAGATATTCAAAAATACCTTCTCAAGGAACATTATATTTAACCGCGACCCACTTAATTTTTAATGAACCTGAAGTAAAAAAAGAGACTTGGGTAAGTTAACTTCCACTTTGCTCACTCAAATTGCTACAGTTTTCATTTTAGATTCCTCATATGCACATTGCTAGTTTGGAAAAATTACCTCTCTCTACTACTGGCTCACCTCTGCTAATCAGAACAAAAACATTTTTATCTGTAACATTTGTTATTCCAAAAGAAAGAGATTGCCATGATGTTTATATAAGCTTACAGCAACTATCCCAACCATCTAGTTTTGAGGACCTATACTGTTTTTCATATACACCTCCGGCCGAAGAGATTCAGAGATATGTGGGGTGGAATTTCTATGACTTGCAGTCTGAATACCAAAGAATGGGGGTACCAAATGACCAGTGGGCTATTACAAATTTAAACAACAATTATGAAGTAAGTATAAGCTCAATATAGATTTATTTATTATTTTATATAAATACTATAGAATAATACATTCTAAATGCTACAAAAAAAAATTAAAATATTATTTGAAATAAAAATATAACAATGTAAATTATCTCAGTTCAAGAAGTAACTATTGTGAAAAAATAACTTTATACTGTCAAATAATTTTTTTTTTAAGTTGAAACAGTGACATTAACCAAAGTAACATAATTGGATTTACTTATTTTTTTGTTATCAATTTTATTTGAAATCTTTTTTTTACATGAAAGACAAGTCTTAAAGCATTAATTTTAGTTTTAATGTAATTATATATACATAACTAATGTTATATGTACTTGTTATATTTAACATTGTAATTGATAATGGTTTATTTATGTTTATATTTATCTAATGATAACAAAATTACCCATTCTTTTGTCCAGTAGTTTAATATTAGGCAGTGTCTCTAGTTCCGGCACAGAGAGTTGTTTTTTTGTACTGTGCTCCTGTCAATATTTGATGTTATCAACTTGATCTAAATATATGCAATATTGATCATGGAAATTTACCCCAAGATAATACAGCGAACTAGATAATAAATATGGGTCAATCATTATATTGCTCTCCTATAATTTGTTAACTAAATCTCATGTAAAGATGTTTATAAATTCCAAATATTCAGATACATTTCACTAGATTGATTAGCAGTAAATTAATTGTACAATGTTTTATCCTCCCAACTACCACATTGGACTAATTAATACAACATAAAATCACTTTTACTATGTTACTATTAAAAGCATCCAACAATAATGACTAATATAAACTATAATAATAATAGCTATTGTAATACAATAATAAATAATAATAGCGAGATATATAACAATTTTAAACTTATAGGTATATTAAAACATTTATTAGACTTATAATAATGTATAAGGTACATATTATAATGATATGACCATTTAACATTATAAATTTTTGATACTCTATCTCCATTGGGAGTGGGTTCTATATACAAGAAAAATCATAAATGTGTACAAAAAAAACTGATAATTAATAAAAATTTTGAAATTTTAAGTTGCCTTCCAAGTTCCTCTTCTCCTTTTTCATTGTCTATGATAATTCTGAGATGTACCTTCCTCGACTGCTCAAAATTTTCCCCTTGATGCTGCTCCTCTTTCCGATCATAATTCCATGGAATATACCATTTAGATTTTTCCTTTACCCATTTTTTTTTCTACCAAAATTTTTTTTTATTAATTTTTTTATTAATCGTAACTTTTCCTTTTCTTTTAAATAAAATTGTATCCTTGATTTTATTACTTGTAAATATATAAATTTACATATTTTACGTATTTTTTTATTAAAATACAAAATTTAAACTCTTTGATAAATTGTATCTAAAAATTATGACTTTTCTTATTATTTCCTCGTCTCTAATTAATTTCGACTTTCTATTATTTTTTTTAAACCCCCCAACAAAAACCATTACTTGATTTTTCAATCGTATCCAACATCTTTTATACTGAATTATTTTAATTTTCATATTTAAATCTTAAATTATTACTTTTCTAAATATAATAAAAATTTTATATCTATTAAATTTCATAAGACCTTCTGTCAATATAAAAAATTGTTGATTATACCAGAATTTTTAGTTAAATACTCAATTATTTCAAATTTAATCATATTCAACTATAAAAACTTTCGAACATAATTTTATAATACAAACTTATTTATAATAATAACACTAATAATAATAAATTAACCATTACCGCCATAATCAGAGCACTTTTTTACCCTGGCTCTCCGCCTATGATATTTATGTGTAAACTTTGACTTGGGTTTCAGACTGTACGTACTCCCTCTTAAATTTTCGATCCAACGATGTTTCGGTGCAGCAATATTTCGATGCAGCAATATTTCGGTCCAACGATATTTCGGCCCAGTAACCTTTCGAACGGACAATGTTTCGATGCAGCAATATTTCGGTCCAACAATATTTCAATCCAACAACTTTCGAACTTGCGATTTTCGTTCCTACAACTTTCGAACGGGCAATTTTCGATCCAACAACTATTCGGCCCAGTAACTTTTCGATGCTACAATATTTCGATGATGCAACATTCGATGCAGCAAGGGTCACCCGCTTCAAGTAATAAAATTAGTGACAAATTTCATAACGCCCATAAATATTGACTGTATTATTTATTTATTTATTTATTTATTTATTTATTTATTGTACTTGTTATTGGAGCTGACTGACCAGCTCTGTCCCCACATTTAAATATCTGATTGATAAAAATGCGATTTATATGTAATATATAATCTATATAACAATATTTTGCCTTGGTAAATGCATTTCATTACCGCCATAATCAGAGCATTTTTTTACCCTTGCTCTCCGCCTATGATATTTATGTATAAACTTTGACTTGGGTTTCAGACTGTACGTACTCCCTCTTAAATTTTCGATCCAACGATGTTTCGGTGCAGCAACATTTCGATGCAGCAATATTTCGGTCCAACGATATTTCGACCCAGCGATGTTTCGATGCAGCAATATTTCGGTCCAACGATATTTCGGCCCAGTAACCTTTCGAACAGACAATGTTTCGATGCATCAATATTTCGGTCCAACAATATTTCGATCCAACAACTTTCGAACGGGCAATTTTCGTTCCTACAACTTTCTAACGGGCAATTTTCGATCCAACAACTATTCGGTCCAGTAACTTTTCGATGATACAATATTTCGATCCAATAACTATTCGGTCCAGTAACTTTTCGATGATACAATATTTCGATCCAACAACTATTCGGTCCAGTAACTTTTCGATGATACAATATTTCGATGATGCAAAATTCGATCCAGCAAGGGTCACCCAATTTTTCACTTATGTAAAATTTTAAATGTCATTTTCCTAACTCCTATACTATATTATAACTATTATCATTATCAAGTTCCTTGTAATGAAAATAAACATTCAATTAAATTTATTTAAATTATTAAGAATAATATTTATATATTTGACCATAGTCTATTTTTTAGATTTCATTTACGCCGCGTCAAAACAATCGCTCCCACCCGACAACAGCTTACGTAGCATTTTATTTCCCTCCAATTGGTTGATAGGTCGTTAATCATTCAAGATAACGCACAAATATTTTTGTCAGAGTCGAATTAAGTTCAGTTGGGTTTTCGCAGCGATTATACAGCGCTTATGGATAATTAGAAACGGCGTTTTGATAGTATTCACGACGCTGGTTAGTTTGGACATTTTGTACGTTTGATTGTCTATTTTTCCTTATATAGTTTGGATGTTCCAAAATTATATTCTTTTATTATACATTTTTGCAAGACGAAAAAGTAAAATACAGCCCTGCTAAGCATCCACGTGCTTTTGTTTACATCAGGCGTAAATGAAATCTGAATAGACTATAATATGAAATATACCTCTTATAACTTGAATATAAGGATCTTTTAAAACATAACTATTACTACCTTTTGTATTATCTATAATATATGGACCAGAAAATGGTAATTGTAACTTTGCACATTCATTTATTTTTTTATTAACCACTCTTAAAGCTTTAACTATTACTAAATCCCCTTTTTCAAAATTAACAGATTTCTTAATTTTCTTCTTTGTTTTTTTTTTATATAATTTTCAGCATTCTTATTCAATCTCTGGTTAACTTGTTCTATTATTTGGTTATAATCCTTATTATTCATTCTAATCCATGGTCTATTTGGTATTATATTTTTCATTAATTGTAAAATATTTTCTTAATCTATCATTGTTAAAATATGTTGCATTATCCAATATACATTTAAAGTGTTTTCCAATTTGTTGTTGATACTTATTTAATTTTTCTATCACAGTTTTAGTATTTGTTTTATAACATGGGTATAATGTTATAAATTTAGTAAAAATGTCTACTATTACTAAAATATGTTTATATCCTCTATAACTCTTAATTAATTCTGATATAAAATCCATCGCAATAAGTTCCAATGGTTTTTCAGCTCTTATTGCTTTTGGATTACCTTCATTATGTTTATGTTTGTTCTTCCCTATTTGCCATAAATAACAAATATTTAAAATACTCTATATATTTTAGATCCATTTTGAAATAATAATTTTCTCTAAATAACATCCATGTTCTTCTAATACCTGGATGCTCCATCCACTCTTGTGATTACATCAGATATCACATTTAATTTTCCTGATATATGTTTGATTTCAAACTTATATTCTTGCAACAAAATAGCCCACCTATGTATTCTACTATTACCCAATTTATTATTTAAAATAGATATCAAGCCCATATTATCAGATTCCAGAATAAATTTATTTCCCAATAAATAAAAACGTAATTTGGTTACACAAAAAATTATACTTGCTAATTCCATCTTACCTATACTATAATTTTTTTCATATTTTTTAGTTGTTCTTGATACGAAACAAATTGGTACTTCTAATCCATTCTGTACTTGTAGCAAAACACCCGCAAATCTAGATATGGAAGCATCAGTTCTCAAAATAAACTCGCTATTATAATCTAGATGGTATATTTTACAATTTTTTTCAAAACTTCTTTTAATGAGTTGAAATCCCTCTTCTCTACTTGTATTCCATTTCCATTTAGTTCCTTTTCTTAACAATTCAATTAGAGGAATTTCTAAATTTGTAATATCGGGAATTAATCTTTTAAAATAATATAAAAGGCCCAAAAATTTAAATTATTTGGTCGTTTATATTCTTGAATTATTTTAATCCTTTCAGGATCTATTTCCACCCCTTGTTTATCTATTTTATATCCTAAATAAATTACTTCCTCCTTATAAAATTTACATTTATTAATGCTTAATTTTAGACCTGCATCATCTACCAATTTCATGACTATGTCGCAAGTGTTTTTTATGTTCCTCACTATCTTTTGAGAAAATAAGGATATCATCTACACAATGTAATACAAATGCTTCATATTTATCTAATATTTTATGCATAGCTCTTACTAAAGCAGCACATGCACTCTGGAGTCCAAATGGTACTACACAGAATCTGTATACAACTCCATCTGTCATAAATCCTGTATAATCACTTGAATTTTCATGTAAGGGAATTAACCAAAAATTATGCTTTAAATCTAATTTTGTAAATACTTTTGCATCAGTTATTCTACCTAAAATTGCCTCGATACTCAATGGAGCTTCATATTGAGGTACTGATATATTATTAATTATTCTTGCGTCCAGACATAATCATTTCATCATTACTTTTTTTAACAATTACAATAGGATTAATATATGGTGTATTCTATAATATTATTTAATAAAGTCTGTATTTCTTTATTAACTTGATTTTTATATTTATATGGAATTGGATAAGTTTTAGTTCGAAAATTATTGCTTTCTATAATTTCTATTTTATGAATGTATTATTTTGCCACTCTTGATTCCTTTGAAATTATTTTTTTATATTTTTCTATTATTTGTTTTACGTTATTAATATAATTTTCATGACAATCTATACTAATATTTTCATCTAACTTATCATCATTATTACTTTCCTTATTATAAATATTTATATTTAATATTCTTTCAAATTCGATTTCTTTATTTTATCCAGTCCCAATAGCATTATATTTTAATAGTTGATCCCCACCTAAAACTATGTCTGTCTCTAAGTTTGGTACTGTAATTAGTTCTATGAGAACTATTTTTCCTGAAATATGAATATCTAACGTGATTGATTTATTTACTTCACACAATTTTTTATTAATAGCTCAAATTAATGTTAATTTTGTAATTTTAGTTATATTTTTATGAAATTCAGGCAATTTTTCTATCAAATTTTGATTAACAATGGATATTTCTGATCCTGTATCTACTATTATATTTACATTAAAATTTAGTAATTTAGCTTCAAAATAAATTAGTCCCTAATAAATTGGTCACATATCATCTAAATTTATAAATTCCCTTGGATGTTCATATGTACATACTCCCAGGAGTTCGAACCCAAAACTTGGGAGATGATAGAGGGGCTAAAATTAATGATGGTACTTCATATAAAATTTGTCCCTTACGCCCTTCGTTAACGAATTATAGGGCTCCACAGTTAAAAATTAAAAATTGGTTTTTTTTTTATAATTATTAAACTACTTATTTGAAATAAATCAAAAATTAACCGTTTATAAACACCATAAATGCGCACAAATCTGCACTACCCTTGTGAAGTCAGGTACGGACTAAGTTCAATGGTTAATGACCACATTTTTTTTTTCTATCATTTTTTTCACTTCTAAATATGACAGCTAAATTCCACAAACATCTTTAAAAGAAAAACACCCTCTCGTGACAATTCGATAAAATTAACGGTTTAAGAGATATGTGCAATTGTATGTGACACTGCACATCAATTGCGCGTTCACCATTTTTTTAAAATACTTATGATTAAAGGAAACATCTCGTATTACTATTAAATTATTAATAAATCAGGACAGTCTATCTACATTTAGAATAATAAACTTCTACACTTTTTATAAATTTTATTTATTTACTTGTTTTATTTACAATAGTGATGTAAGAAAAATTTGATGAAAACGTATAGGATCATCTTAATTCAACAAATGTAAAAATACGAAAACAACAATAAAAACCTTAAAAAAAGATATTCGATGTAAGAATGAAATTTCACATTTTCTAGTTTTCCAACAAATACTAAAATAAAAACTTTTTAATGTGAATCGTATTTGTACTATTTTAATAACAAAAACATTATTCTAAGTAGGCGACTGTCAATTCACTTTTAATTCATTTATATTTGTTGTATGTATGTCGACACTTGAGAGGGTGGGAAAGAAAAAAATAATTTGTTGTCACACTATTTATTTTAATTTCAAAAATGGAAGAATTTACTTTTAATGAGTATGCTGATATGTACATGACGTTTGGAATGGCGAACGGTAATTCCACCCTCGCTAGAATGCTTTATTACGTTATCCAAATCGAAGGTTACCAAATTACCAAATAGAAGAACTTTTCAACGCGTAGATCAGAGTTTAAGAGAAACAGGTACGTTTAGCTTAATGTGGCAATTTTATAAACGGGTTCTTGAAACGGGTAATTACATTTTAGGATCATTATTACCAAAGAGAGGTGGTGAAGGAAGTATAAGAAACGTAGGGTATATCCAAATTGCGGACCAAATAGGCAGGTACTAACTTTTTTCCAGTTTATGTATGGCAAAGGAGGGTATCGTTTTTTGGGTTTTTTGCGACCCCGTACGAAATTTTTCTCACTAAAAGATATTAAAAAAAAATGGATTTCCCAAAATTTTTTTCTTTAAAACGCCCCGGAACATACTTTATTTTAATTTCGAAATTTTAAAATCACAAGGACTGACAATGAGGATTTGGCAACATGGCGGCCAGCTGTCATTTAATAGAACACGCGCGATTTTTTTCGAAATAGGTCAAATGTTTTAAAGACCAGTTATCCACGAATACTTTCTGCTATTTTTTTTTATTGGTACACTTTAAAATCATAAATAGTGGTATTATTACTACAAAAAATGGAAATAAGAAAAAATAATGTAAAATGGTTGAATTAGTGACGTCATCAGCTGTCATCGAAATGACAAATACAAAAATTAATTTGCAATCTATCACATAAGATTTATTGTTGTCACCACAGTTGTTACAGGTTGTATATTACTTAAAAATAAGTTCTAACATTGATACCTAAAATAATAAAGCAGAATCGCGGTTAATACAGCAAAAATCAGAAGACACAAAAGATTATGACAAGTTCATCAAATGGTATTAATTTAAATAGCATTTCATCTGATTTAAAATATCGAAGTTTCAATATTTCAAACAATACTAACTATACTTTTCACGTTAATTTAAAAAATTAAGATTAATAAATATTTGAATAAAGCTTTTAAAAAATGTGTTAGTAATATTTTATTTGACGTTATAGGGTTATCCTATTAGATCAATAAAAAGATTAACATTTAAACTTCTTACACGAATGGGGCGTTTGCTTGATTTTAGGTTAATGGGCCATTAAAAACCTGAGTAATAAAAATTTAACCCTTATTTTTTATTATTTTTTAAACCTATATTCCACCTATAATTAAAAAAAAAATCTGTCACTTGAGGTAGATCAGTTAAACAAATATGAGAAAGATGGTGCCACTCGGATTTATTTAAATTCGGTTTACAGTCGACAGTTTTCTCTGTAGTACCGGCAAATACTACACCTCAATACTATAAATAACCAAGGGGGAGTTAGCGTCGAAATTACGTTTTTATTCTAGTTTTTGAATCACTATTAAAAATATTGAATCACTATTAAAAATATTCTTGAACATTGCGACACAATAATTATAGGGCATTTTGTAGCAAAAGGTAAGCATATAATTAAATAAATAACTTCGATAAATAGATAATTCAAACTTAAATTGACGACTGGCGCCATCTTTCGCTTATTTCTTAAACTGATCTACCTTAAGACTTCTCAAAAATATTAAATTCTTGAAATTAAACGTTTGATCGTAAAAAAATCTGCTAAATCCTGGTCTTTGCTTATCAATACGGGTAATAAATATTTTAAAGTTAAAAAAAACATAAAAGTCCTAGTTCTGTCACAGCTTATAGTAGGAGGAGCTATTTCTGTCACAGTATAAGGTTCATAGTAGGGGGAGCTATTGGGAGACAAATATTCCATAAATTTTTTTTTTTTGTGAAATGCAAAATAAATGCAATTTTGTATTACTGATTAACCCCCGTTAAATCCAAATAATAGTTTTTTTTTATTTGTATTCTAAATAATCAGAAAAAACGTAATCTAACATTAACTACGCATGCGCACAATCATGAGTATTTGTCTCCCAAAAACTCCACCTCATATAGGAGCTACTGTGGTTCTGTGTTAAGACATGCGATGTTGCCATATTTAAAAATTGGTTTAACAACTTGGATATTAATAATAAATGTCAAACTTTTCCAGTTCTTAGATTTTTCAGTTAACAATTGTTAAATATTTGGGCTTTTTTAGACAGATGTAATAGTTTTAAAAATATTAGTGATTCATTCTACGTATTTTTTTTTCATTTCAAAGAGATTTCTTCCATTAAATATGTTTTATTTATTAATAATCTTAGCTGTCCGGTATACACCCTAAAAATCAGGTAATTTAGAATTTCTCGCAATGGAAATTCATTTTAAGCTTATAGTTTTAACACAAAACAAATTTTTTCGTTTTCCTCTCTTGGATTTTCAAGTTTTTGAAACATACAAAATTTTTTTCATGAGAAACCCAAAACACCCATTTAAAACGATACCCTTCATTGCGGACCAAAAATTCTTGGAAAATATCTCACCCTCAATAATCGATGGCAGAATTAGTGACTAAACGAAAAATGTTCGTACTTTTAGTGATTTATCACGTCTTAAAAACAAAAATAAAAATGAGGGGTATTCCCACCCAACTTTCCGAACACTCGTAGTAAATTAATTGTTTAATGGATTATTTTAATTTGTCTGCATCAAAATATATTAATAAAGTTAGTTCACAAAAATTTAAAAAAACTAAATTTTTTGTAAAAATTTTTTTTAACTTTTTAAAATTTTGTATACCTAATTTCTACAAGTATTATTTTAAAATTATGAAATATTTCACACATAATGTACGTTTTGATCCCTTTCGGATTACCATTTTCGATAACACAAAAGGACAAAAAAAATTATTTTTTTTTATTTTGGTTATAATAATTACAATGTTAAATTCGAAGACACTAAAATATTTTCTAAATTTAGAGTTTTATATTACCTATCGAATGGATAAATCCCATTTTAATATATTTAATATTTTTAAAGTTATTCAATTTTTTTAAAATTAAATTCCAAAAAGAAAATTATGAATTCTACAATTTTTTGAATAAAATTTTAAAAGAAAATCACAATTATTAAGTTTTTTACTACAAATTTAATGGTATTTTTTTAAATTTTTAATATTAAACTTAAAAAAAATTAAACCCTTTTTGAAAAATTTTAAAATCAATAAATAATTAATATCTCATTCAATTTTATTCAAAATGGGAAACATACCCTTTTTTTAGGTTTTCTGGATCAAAATGCATTAATAAATTTAGTTTAAAAAACTAAAAAAAAATCAAATTTTTTGTCAAAAATTCATGGGTAATTCATGGGTAATTGAATTGTTTTAACTTTTTACATTTTCTGCTATAACTTTTACAAATACTATGTTAAAATTATGAAATAATTTAGACACATAGTACTTTTGGATCCTTTTCGGATATGCCTTTTAGTTTTTTGATTTATTTTATACTTTTTGATAAAACGAAATTACAAAAAATTTAAAAAAAATTCTTTATTTTGGTTATAATAATTACAATTCTAAATTCTAAGAAACTAAAATACATTTTAAATTTAGAATTTTATATTATCTTTCGAATGGTGAAAAACCCATTTCAATAACTTTAATATTTTAGAAGTTATTCAATATAGTTTAAAATCGTAATATAATTTTAAATGTTTCTTAGTCAATTTTTAAAAAAATTCACAATTTTTGTAATAACATTTTGAAAAAAATTATAATTATAAATTTAATTATTACAAATTTAAATATATTTTTTTAATTTTTAATATTTTTAACTAAAAAATCATAATTTAATAATGATAAAAATTAGTTTAAAATTAAAATAAAAACTAGCGGCTAAACTATACGGAACTCGAAAAAAAAGTAAAGACAAAATTTGTAGAAAATTTTATGTTCTACAATTTTGATTTCCTGTAATTTTTCATAAAAATCCATAATTTTGGCTTAAAATCTAAAAAAAACTCGCAAATGTCAATAATATTTTTTTCACGCCCTCTAGCGGTGAAACTATGAGGAACTCGAAAAAACGATAATGACAAAATGTGTAGAAAATTTTATGTTCTACAACTTTTATATCCTGTAATTTTTCATAAAAATGGATAAATTTGTCAATTTAAAAAAAAATTTATTTTTGATAAATCTGGCAACAATGGCAAAAGTTTTTGAAAATTTTAATCATCCGAAATTAAACTATAACGTATAAAAAATATATGTGTAAAACTTTATTGTCATCTTGTTTAGTAATGACGTCATCACTTATAGCAACTGTCACTTCCGGTTGTCCGATTAACACCAAAATCTATACAGGTCGTCTCCTTGCCACCCTAAATATGTATATAAAATTTCATCTAAATCGGTTCAGTTGTTTAGACGCTATCGTGTTCACACACACACACACAGACACACACACATACACACAGACAGACATCATGCTAAAAATGGTATAAATGAATTCAGGTGACCTCAAAACGTAAAGATTCATTAAAATCTGGGTATGGTCAAAATATCATGATCGCAATACTTTCCTTCTATACAACTCTGTTGTTCGGAAAGTAAAAAGCGGCTGTAAATTGAAAATAGTTATATTTAAAACAACTAACCTAACCTAAGTATATACATAAATTTAGTATGCATATACTCTTTTTATATTTGACATAAATTTAACAAATTCGAGTCTAGAAATAGCACCAGAAATATACCGATTAATTTTCGATTCTAAGAGGTACTGATTGCTTTTTGCTTTTTTGAAAGTTTTTACAGGTTTATTCGAATCTCGCAGTTTAGTGTATATGTCTGTTTGCATATCTTCAAGAACATCCAAAAAAATATATAAAGCAGTATGTTCAGAATAAAAAGATTTGTTAAACTTTGAATGAAAACTCTCACATGCATTTGTTGTATGGTCAGTCGACATGCTCTCGTTGGCCCATAAAGTCGGTGGAAAAGGAGCATCTTCTTGTATGTAGTTGGTTACTAAATAATCAGCAAACTGGGTAATTTTTTCGTCATTTGGTTGGAACTCCGCTAAATCGAAAGCAAAACATTCCCTCACATCATTAGCCTTTAGAAATGGAAATCCAAATAAATATTTTAACCACTTTCCACTGGGATTTTCTATGTCCTTGTAAATTGGCACTAATCCAGTTCTTTGGATTTGGTTAAACCATGCTTGTGATAGATGAAATCTACAACCTTCCAATTTACTCTCTGGCCGTGATAAACGGACAGCATTTTGTAAGGCTTTTTCAAAATCGGTCACTATTCCATTTGGTTTAAGGTCACATCCTAAGGCATTGCACTTTTCAATAATTGAAGTGAACAACATTGTATAAATAGTTTCTTGTTTTCCAGGCAACAAGCAAAAATGTAATGGAATGTAATGTCCATTAATTATAGCATGGATGGTAAATAACAGGTGGTACTAGTAGAGTTTGTTTAACCATCCTTTGTCGTATATTATTTGAATGACATATGTTAAGGATTGTTAGAAAAAGGGAACCAATTTTGGAAGCCAGTTGGTGGCGCTGTTGATCGACTGTTGATGACAGTTTAAGCGAGTTTTGACATTTCCTTTGACTTGTTTTCAAATAATAATTTTAATTCATTACGTAAACTTTTAAAAGATATGTATTTTATAAAAATTGGGTGGTTCATTAAATAAAAAACGTTATTTGAGATTATGGATCTATTCAATCTACAAACAGTTTTTCAACATACGATCGTCAGCGCCGCGTCGGTTATTTTATGTACCATTAGTTGCGTATAAAATGTTGCCCACATTTTAAACGTGTTGTCCATTAGAGATTGCCCTCCTTCTATACGCTCCATAGTTTTCAATGAAGTATGTTAAGGTGTGTTTGTATTATTAAATTGGTAATGCCGAAAATTGTATTTTGCTTTATGGGTTGCGTACCTTTTTACATAATTTAGTAATTTTTTTTTACTTGAAACCTCCTTTTTTTTAATTGATTTGTTTCAAATTTCTAGTTTGGGGATATAACTATTCATATTTTTAAAAATTTTATAGTAATTATTGTCTGTGTCATTGTGAGAAATACTTTCGTAAATATTCCTAAAAAATGAAAATAAAAACACATGTATGGGAGAAAACGGGCAACAAATAAATTTATTTCTGAAAAAACTCCCAATACAAATAGGAAAAAGGCACGAAAAAACGGATAAGAAACGTAAACTAAAATAGCTTGTAATGAAATAAAATGCAAAATCTAAGCTTCGTCACTGACAAAATCATCTTCATCATCACTCTGGGAGTCCGATTCATTCAGATCTATGATAACAGGAAGAAAGTGAGATGCATCAATGTATTTTTCTTTTTCCCAGTCATTATTGATTAATTGATTTGTGTGCCTGAAATAATGCTTCCATGAAACATATCCAGCATGAACTTTGATTTTGTAGTCTTTATCTGTTTCTATTCCACTAGTAACTAATTTTTTGAACGGTTCTAGTAGATATGTCTAGAGCATCAGCAACACGCAATAAAATTTAATAAAATCAAATCAATAAATTCTTACATTTTGCATAATACAGGTAGATACTTACGTTGTAGACTGCATTTATCGGTAAAAGGCGGTTTTCCAGCATATCTTTCTCTTGAAAAGTAATTAATCAACTTCAAAATTAAAGTTTGCTCTTTCTCATTATACCGGGAAGGCATTTTGACAATGAACAATTAATTGAAAAAGGCGATGGTTAAACAAACTCTACCACCATCGCTTTGTTACCCCCATTTTTTATTTCCTACTTGTGCGCACAATTTTCGTAAGCTGTTATAATGTTGTATTAATTTTTTATTGTATTTAGTTTGGCCTGATGATGGCATAATGCCGAAACTAGTCGCCGCCCTTTTGTAATTTGAAGCATCTCCCCCCATTTCTATCAAAGATTTATTAAAATTTGTAGTACAGGATTTTGAGTTTTACTACCTCATTAAACCTAACTATTTAATCTGTCGGTCAGATTTATTTTGTTTGTATTTCGTGTTTTTATTTTTTGAGTTTTGCTGGGCAGGTTCGACATTTTTTTAACTGAAATCTATTAATTTTTTTATTAAAAAACGATAAAAAAAATTAAGCTGTAAAATTCAGTAGATTTTTCAGATTTGAATTTAATATAATGGATAATATTAATGAATTATCGATATGGAATAATCTCATGAATGACGATGTGGAGGAAGCTCTGGAGGAGGTTGAAATAGAAAGATTTCATAATATTTACTTTCCTCCAAGCTTCCCAGGTTTCATTGGCTCCCTCAGGCATACAATTAAAAATTGTGGCCAGCTCAGACCAGAGGACTTGGCACTGAGCCCGGGTGAATGTGGGGGTAAATTTGCCCGAATACATCTGTGGTCGTTGCGAAATGTAATCGACCAGCATTTCTTTTTGTGTTTTGTTAATTTTTTTTAATACGACACCGGTCTATACCTAATACATTACAGTTATGTCAAAGAATACGATAGTTATTCTTTGGTTATGTCTTAACTTATGTCACATGGCTGTCAGAAATTTAACTGCTGCGATTGGATAAAATTGAATTTCAACACTTGGCAACTATGTGTATATTTTCACTCACTCCTTTTTTTCAAGAATAAGGTATTTTTGTACCGAGAGAAAAAGCTGGGAGTAGAAAAAGTAGGGATATACTTTGGGAGTAACTTTTCTCTTGATTTCAAGAATAGGTACACCGTTGAAAAAATCACAAAGTTTTTGCATTTCTCACTTAAAAAAAAGAAAATTTTCACCTGTAAGCGTTGTTAACTGCCTACTTGCCAAAACATCGAAAACTTCTGCGCGTGATTTAGGCAATGGAGGAAGAATTTTTCTTCTAGCTTTAGTAAATTTTAATAGAATTGATAATAGGCAGGTTCGACATTTTTTTTAACTGAAATCTATTAATTTTTTTATTAAAAAACGATCAAAAAAAAATTAAGCTGTAAAATTCAGTAGATTTTTTAGATTTGAATTTAAAGCTATATTTTATCGCTATCTATCGATGGTATATTTAAGACGAGTGTCTCATCGCTGAAAAAATATTTTGTACCATCCAAATGTGACACGTGATTCGCTTAAATAATAAGTTTGAACAAACGTAAGTATAAGCTCTAGTAGCAGCGTGGAATAGTGCTGGTTAGTGGTGCGATAGATCCGGGATCGAATCCCGCACACAGCATATCTTTTTTTGCTTTTTATCGTCATATTTTACTTTTAAACGTTATTAAATATATTTTACTTTCCCGGACCCATCAAAGGGAAAGTAAGGTGAACGAGCAAAAAAAAATCGAGATATCTATGGAAATATCCATTTTGAGGTCCCCCAAGAAGATTGAAACTATTTCCAGCGTATGGTCTGTCTGTGTGTAATCTTCCACGATAACTGCCGAACTGTTTGACCAATCAATCTGAAATTTGGTATGGAGGGTCGGTGTGTGCCTAGAATGCGACCATTGGTTTAAATTGGTACAGTAGAAGGTCCTCTAGACCTACATTGATTAAATACACATGTAACAATTTTTTACTTTTTTTAAATTTTAAGGACAAACAATACACTTTAGTGCAAACTGTTGTAATTCAAAGTTTTAGAACATAAAATTCCCTATAACTTTTGTTTTAAACTTTTTCCAGAATTTCCAATAGTTGCGCCACTAGAGGGCGCGTAAAAATGCGCATGTAGGTTTTCTCTAGTTTTTCTTGATTTTGAGGACAAACAATGCATTTTAATGCAAAATGTTGTAGTACAAAGTTTTAGAGCATATAATTCCCTACAACGTTTGTCTTAAGTATTGTCCAGAATTTCCAATAGTTGCGTTACTAGAGGGCGCGTAAAAAATGTGCATGTATGTTTTCTCTAGTATTTCATCATTTTGAGGACAAACAATACACTTTAGTGTAAAATATTGTAGTACAAAGTTTTGGAGCATAAAATTCCCTACAACTTTTGTCTCAAGCTTTTTCCAGAATTTCCAATAGTTGCGCCACTAGAGGGCGCTTAAAAAATGTGCATGTATGTTTTCTCTAGTTTTTCATTATTTTGAGGACAAACAATACACTTTAGTGCAAAATGTTGTAGTACAAAGTTTTAGAGCATAAAATTCCCTACAACTTTTGTCTCAAGCTTTTTCCAGAATTTCCAATAGTTGCGCCACTAGAGGGCGCGTAAGAAATGTGCATGTAGGTTTTCTCCAGTTTTTCTTGATTTTGAGGACAAACAATGCATTTTAGTGCAAAATTTTCTTGTGCAAAGTTGTAAAGCATCAAATTTTCTTTAATTTTATGTTTAACTTTTTATCGAATTCCTCATAGTTTCGCCGGTAGATGGCGAGAAAAATACACACTTAGGATTTTCTATTTTTTTTAAAATTGGAGGTAAATTATGCTCTTTAGTGCAAAATGTTTCAGTGCAAAGTTGTAAAGCATAAAATTCTCTACAACTATTGTATGAAAATTTTTCCCGAATTCCCAATAGTTTTCACACATGATTTTAGGAGATCATAATTGTAGAAGTGTGATATACATCAATTCGATAGACGTATTCACCATCGGCTCGCTATTTTTAATGTGTTCCATAAATTATTGTAATGCTTAGTATTTTGTAATTAAAATAATAATAATAAATAACATATTCTCTACGGTCGAGGCGGGAAAGTTCTGGATGACACAGCCGATTTTTTTTTAATACACAGGCTAGTTTAGGTAGTCAAGACTTCTTTTAATAAAAAAAATACATATCCCCCGGGCAGGTAAAAAGTATATACAAAATATTTTTACTGCGAAGAGACTCTCGTGATTTTGGTAGTTTTTTATTGAAATGTTGGTAGAATACGGTTTATTGAAAAATATTTAATAAGGTTGAAAAATAAAATATAACGATAAAAAGCGAAAAAAAGATATGCTGTGTACAGAATTCGATACCCGGACCTATCGCACCACTAACCAGCACTCTTCCACGCTGCTACTAGAGCTCATACTTACGTTTGTTCAAACTACTTATTTAAACGAATCACGTGTCACGTTTGGATGATACAAAATATTTTTTATGCAATGAGACACTCGTCTTAAATATACCATAGATAGATAGCGATAAAATAAAGTTTTAAATTCAAATCTGAAAAATCTACTGAATTTTACAGCGGACGTAAATATTAATATTTAGCAATCAATTTTTTTTTGATCGTTTTTTAATAAAAAAATATATCGATTTCAGTTTAAAAAAAATGTCGAACCTGTCTATTATCAATTCTATTAAAATTCTACCAAACACCCTCATTTTTCTTAAAAATCTACTAATTTAGTAGGAAATTTACTAAAAACGGTAACCCTGTAAAATATGTGTGAAAATAGCGCAGCAGCGGGGCAGGGGCGAACCGTTCATGGCTACTGACGTCACCGGTCTAGTCTCGCGCACAGGTACCGGACGTAAATATTAATATTTTGAGCTCAATTTTTTTTTCTTTTCAAACATAATTAAATTTTCAAAATGGGCATTTTGGAAATAATTCAAGATATATTATTTGCTAATGAAGAAGATATAGATGTTATAAATATTGTGTAAAACACAAGTAGACCTCGAATTTTTCTTTCATCACGAATTTATGAATAGGTTCAGGAATTCAAGAACCTTCTTTAAGTATTAATTCAACAAATTTTTCGAACCAATGTAATCTGAAGCTGGGCACCCATTCTTTAACTGGAACATATACAAGAAATATTTTTAATTTTTATCGGTTTAAATTACAGTTTAATTTACAGTTTAAACTATACTATAAACGTAACATATACAACTGACCCTAAATGCTTTAAAATTAAACTTTTTAACAATAAACTCTGTTTATAACGTTGAAAACAATATAAAATTATTTATGCTAGCTATTCAAACCTTTTAACAAATAAATAATAATTAACTTATTAAAAAACAACTCATACAGAGTATTTCATCCTCACGTTGGGCGCCAATTATAATGATATGACCATTTAACATTATACATTTTTGATACTCTATCTCCATTTGGAGTGCGTTCCAAGTTCCTCGTCTCATTTTTCTTCGACTATGATAATTCTGACATGTACCTTCCTTAACTACTCAAAATTTTCCCCTATACTCCTACTTGATGCTGCTCCTCTTTCCGATCACAATTCCATGGAATATACCATTTAGATTTTTCCTTTACCCATTTTTTTTTCTACCAAAATTTTTTTTTATAAATCGTCGCTTTTTCTTTTCTTTTAAATAAAATTTTATCCTTTTTTGGGTTTATTACTTACAAATATATACATTTACATATTTCAGGTATTTTTTTTTATTAAAATACAAAATTTAAATTCTTTGACAAATTGTATCTAACAATTATGACTTTTCTTATTATTTCCTCGTCTCTAATTAATTTCGACTTTCTATTATTTTTTTAAAACCCCCCAACAAAAATCATTACTTGATTTTTCAATAGTATCCAACAACATCTTTTATACTGAATGATTTTAATTTTCATATTTAAATCTTAAATTATTACTTTTCCAAATATAATAAGAATTTTATATCTATTAAATTTCATAAGACCTTCTTCCGATATCAAAAATTGTTGATTATACCAGAATTTTTACTTAAATACTCAATTATTTTAAATTAAGTCATTATATTCAACTATAAAAACTTTCGAATATAATTTTATAATACAAACTTATTTATAATAATAACACTAATAATAATAAATTAACTTCTATAACTCATTCAAAATGATTTCATTATAATATATATTCTTCTATTCTTATTTGTAATCCTCCAGCTAAAATGAAAATTCAGTTAAAACACGAAAACAAAATACACATAGGTAGGTAATAAAATATTGTAGAAATTAAAAAGTTGGTTGTATAATTATAAATATACTCACTTTTGGCGCATATATAGTTCCTTGGATTTCCTTCATCAGCCCTGTGAAATTGTCGTCATATAATTTTTCTATGAAATTTTGTACATTATCCCACTGAAGACTTCGTTTGCTTTGTGCCTTGATTCTATCCGTTACCTGATTTGCCTCTTCTACCTTCTCTTTAATAAATTCACCTCTTTGCGCCGTGGTTTGTTAAGTGAATTTTCTCCTAAACACTTTGCAGCTTCATCTAAAATAATACATTCTTACAAAGTGCACATGCTTACATAAGTTATTTTTCACTACATATTCTCTACTCACACTAGTATAGCGATGAAAAGAAATTTTGCATACTCTACAGTATAGTGTTTTACATTTATTTTCACATACTTGCTTTAAATTTACAGAGTATGTTGTTTAAATGTACCCACAACCAAATTTAAAATACCACAACTTTTAAATTTAATATTTGAGTAAACAATAAAAAAGTGCAAACTCCATTTTTGGCACTGGTGGTGCATTTTTGTGCCATAAATGAAAAAATAACTTTAGTTTCTACCTATACACCTGTACCTTATTAAAAACACCATTAATTTTAAAGTGTACCTAAGCTATTAAAGTTCATTGTTTATAACAAATAACTGTTTTGTTTAAACATTAATTTTTTTTAGATACCTTCCTTCTTGAACAGAAAAGCATAATTCTTGTCATTAGCATTTTCTATTCAACTTTCATACCGTATATTCTTCCTATTTGCGATGCTTCAAATTTTCTTGAGTCTTCTAAAACTCAGGAGATTAGCTTTTCGTAAGTAAAAACACAACCTCCAAATTTAACTCACTAAAACAAAAAGCAAACAAAATACCAAACGACGTAACGCGCCTGCTCATTGTTTGCCCACAACGACCAATCACATCAAGGTCGCGAGTGTATTTTACTGTAGTCTAACAACTTGTCTGAACCCCAGATCGTGTTTAAAATTTGGTAAAAAGCATGCATTTTTTTCAATTAGAGTGTAAATCAATGGAAAAAGTAAGTATATAAGGTTTTTATTATGCGGGTTGGATATTTTTATTGTCTGATAAATGATTTGTATTAGTATATCATTCCTAAATGTGGATTTACTTAGTGAAACCATAGTTTGAACCTGTGGGAAGTATTTTCCCATCGCCCAGCTTACTAATTAATCGGTGGGAACTATTTTTCCCATAGTCCGGATTAGTGGATATTGTTCAAAATGATTTTATTTTATATATCTAAAAAAAAGTGGGATCTGCATGATCCAGCTCAAGCTGAAGAAAAAAGAACTTGTTATACATGTTCTCAATGCAAGGTTCCTATTTTCGTACCAAAATTAGGAATATTACATAGAATTATTTTGTTCAAAATATAATTTCATTTCTTTACAATTTATTTTTGTATGTATTGCATTTTTAACAAAAAATAACTATCTCTGATAGGTAGTGGGAAATAATATACCCCACCACAATTTTTTGCTGTAGCCATATTACATTTTTTTTATAATTCTCGTATGACTTGTCTACCTATATGTGAAACCATTTAGTGTAGTTTAACTTTAAAATTTTATGTAGTTTTAATTTGCCCAAGAAAGGGTTAAAGGGTCCTGAAGTAGATTCAAACAAAGAATCTTCCGATGGTATTAGCGATCAATCAAAAGTTGTAAACAATTAGACAATCAAAGATGACAGACGTCTATTTGAAATATTCTCGTCTACATTTGTATGCAAGTGAAGATTAAATAAACGTTTGCCATCTTTGATTGTCTAATTTTTTACAACTTTTGATTGGTCGCTAATGCCATCGGAAGACTCTTTGTTTGAATCCGCTTCCAGATCTTTTAAAGGACCAATGTGAACTGAGAAGTAACGTTAGCATACGTAGAAAAGTTTGGTCTACATTTTGGTATATGATATGTCATGAATCGGTTCAAAGATGATGGAGAAAACTAAGATCGAGAATTCAGTTTTTTACTTGTAAATTCCCATATCTCTGTTTTATGAAGAGGGTCCTTAAGGTAAAAATAATAATAATACTAATAATAAATCGTCTTTATTAATAAATTGTACAAAGAGGCGCATTTTAGCTACAAGCTATTCTTACACTTAACCTAAAAGTATAATACAGATTTCGAAATATAAAACTAGATATATATAAAAGTTCCTGAAACATAATAGTAGATTACATACCGAGGCGGGAAATGCATCATTACTGTCAAGGGCAAATATAAAGCACCGAGGCGCTCGATTTCAAAAGAATATATAGTTATATTGTTGTTAAAAGTGCTGCGTGACATGTGTATTAAAATACTCTAGTCAAGTTTTCTTTGAAATCAAAATACTTTGGCATTTAGATATTACATGATATTTTATTTTTGTACTATCAATTTAAAAAAATTAAAAAAGGAAAATGACAAATTATAGTCACAAAATATTACGATTAACATTAAAACAAATAAAATAGGTTTTGGAAATACGTATAGTTTATTAATAGTATATTATACACCAAGGTAGAGAAGTAATTTTTCTCAGCCGAGCAGTATTATAATACTAAGTTGCGAGGCTGAGAAAAATCTTCTCTACCTTGGTGTATATACTATTTTTTCCACTACTAGAACATTTAATCATTCTTACAACGATATTTTTTTTAAATTTTTTGGGTATATATTTGAAATGAATTTAATGGAACAGAAGCAGTTTGTGAAAACAATTGAATGAAAATATTCAATCAATTAAATTGACATTTCATTATGTTAATTGCACTGTCAATTTTAGAACTTTCAAGTAGCGATGAAGACATGAAAAATTCGTTTCATTTGATACTTAGATTTGAAACATTATTATGTTGATTTTTAGGTTAATTTTAGAATAGGTATTATTGCATAAATAGCACAAATCGATATGAAAATATTTATTACATAACCTTAAACTATTTTAAACAAAAATATATCTGATGAAGAATTACTTACCCCTAATTAATTTGATTAGGTCCAAAATTCATTTTAAATGATGTGAATTCAATAGAAAGAGCTTATTTGCTGTCGAATTTTTGATAATAATTTTTAAAAAAACTCTTTTGACAGACGCAATGACAGTTGCGTATAATTAATTTGAAAGATTTCCTAAGATCGCCTACCTCTGACATCACGTTTAGTCTTCAATTGTTTCTATTATCTACTACTAGTAGATAATCAAAAATTATCTACTTGTAGGAGAGAAATTTAACTTCTCGACTCGAACACAGTATAAATAATGACATCTTCTCATACTAGTAGTGGAAAAAGTCTGTTACTTTATTGTTGTAACTAATAATACTATGTATCACTTTCTGCTGATATGATAGGTATAGAGAAATCTATCCGGATCATGGGCGGGAAGTGACAGATATCACTTTCCATCCATGGAAGTAGATTATGATGAGATATTTTCTCCCACAACTAGGTATGATTCTTTAAGAGTATTACTTGCAACAGTAGCTAAAAACAACTTTAAAATACTACAGTTTGACGTCAAAACTGCTTTCTTGTATGGCGAACTTCACGAAGAAGTTTTTATGCAAGTTCCCAGTGAGGTTGAAGTTGAGGAAGAGCAAAATATTGTTTGCTTTCTTGTATGGTGAACTTCTCGAAGAAGTTTTTATGCAAGTTCCCAGTGAGGATATTTTAATTTTAAAATTTTAGTTTTACTAACTCCCCCTTTCTTTTTTCCTGTACCACATTCTTCCCCCTAATTTTATTCCCTATGTTCCCCCTTGCACTCAAACAGCATGTACATCTATGGGGCATTACTTATCACCAGTTTTAAATTAAAATTGAAAATTTTTTCAATAATTAACATCAGTATTTTCAATATTTTGTTAAATTTAATTTATAGTTTTCCTATTGTAAGATTCAATGTATTCTAGGCTTGATGATGGCCTGTGGTCGAAACTAGTCGCCAACATTTGTTGTATTAAAATATATTGTGGTACTCGACTTTGAGTTTCATTACTTCTTTTTTAATAATTTGTTTAATGTAGTTCGATTGGTGAATAAAAATACCATTGCCCTTTTGTACTATTTCCAGCCCAACAAAATAACTTGGTTCACTGACTGTTATTTCAAATACCCTTTCTAGTTTTGTTTGAATTCTTTTTATAACACACAAGTTTTTACAAAATATTAGTCCATCATCAACGTATATGACTAATAATATAGTTTCATTGTCAAAAACACCTTTGTATACACAAGAGTCTGCTGTACTAGCACAAAACCCATAATTGATGTGGAAATCGTTGAACTTCTGGTTCCAGCAACGTGGTGCCTGTTTAAGGCCATATAAGCTTTTATTAAGTTTACAAACAATATTTTGCTCTTCCTCAACTTCAACCTCACTGGGAACTTGCATAAAAACTTCTTCGTGAAGTTCGCCATACAAGAAAGCAGTTTTGACGTCAAACTGTAGTATTTTAAAGTTGTTTTTAGCTACTGTTGTAAGTAATACTCTTATAGAATCATACCAAGTTGTGGGAGAAAATATCTCATCATAATCTACTCCTGCCCTTTGTGCACAGCCTTTAGCACATAGCCGGGCCTTGTATTTTTGAATAGACCCGTCTGGTCATCTTTTCACTTTAAAAACCCACTTAGAAATTATTGCCTTTTTACCTATTGGTAGTGGTATGAATTCTAATGTATTGTTTTTCTTGAGAAATCCAGCTTTCTGCTATTCCTGTGAGTTGTCACCATTCAAACCCTCTTCATATGTATTTAGAATATCCGTTGCAACAAAGTTTATTTCATAATATTCAAATTTGTGCGGAACCTGAATTTGACGTCTTGGTCTAAGGTTACGTACAGTGTTTCCACTTTGATAGTTTCAGTTCCCCCACCACGCCTCAATTGAGTTTCCCCTTTCCCCCTCGAAAATAATTCATTACACAATTAATGAAAAACGAAATTGAAATATCTTATTTAAAATTTGTGCAAGATAGTGCCACAGCCAGTGAAGCAAGAAAGATAAGATTAAATGTGTCGAATAAAGTATAATCGTATTATGATTTTCCCCTCTATTTTCCCTTTCTAGCCGTTTCCCCATTTTCTTCCCCTCTGAAGTCTAAATTCCCCTCCAAAAGGGAACTTCTCCTCATTGCGGAAACACTGGTTAGGTATGTCTTCATTATCGTTTGTGACGACTTGTGGCCTTTGACTTGTAGGGTTGTTGTTTCCTTCTAATTCTTCTTCTCTATAGCTATAGCCCTTATTAAGTCCTGGTAATCTCTAGCCTCTTCTTCTCCGTCAGATTCAATCATATATGTAATACTCCTATATTGCCAGCTTGAGAGAGAAGTGTGTCGCCGATAGTAGAGTGTAGACGATCGTTTCTCTCTCACGCAGTCTCGGATAGGCATAGAGTCACAGTTGTAAAATCGCCTACGTTTGCTTAATTTTCCTTCTCTCTACGTTCCTTTTTCACCACGGGACACGACGCCAATGCAATTTATGTATATGGGCATGCGCGTTGCATCTCCTTCTGTTGGAACACTTTGTTTCTACAGGCAAAGATAGGACGTTGGCGATATAGGAGTATTTCATATATGGATTCAACATCACTTTCATTTTGTTCACACATTACAGTTTTTAGGTTATGTTTACCTTTTTCAATTTTTACATTATTTTCATTGAAGGTCACATTTCGGGATATCACTATTTTCTTCTTTTGTATGTCAAAAAGCCTATAATTTTAAGAGTTATTTTCATAACCTACTAAAATTAACTTCTTGCTTTTTGCATCTAAAAATGGATCTTTACCAAACCACAGACTATAAGGTGTCGAATCCGGTGCTTGAGTTGTGTAGCGTTCTGTTTAGTAAATAGATAGCAGTATTTACTGCCTCTGCCCACAGATATTTCCGCACATTTGCTCCATACATCATTAGAGATGGCTATCTGATACTGGAACTGATCCTTTGGAATAGGTTCGGTAACTTGAACTAGTGGAACTGATCCCAAACGATTTTTGAAATAGATACGAGTTCTAGTCCAGAACTGAACCGAGAACTAAAAAAATATTTTGTGAGACTGCGTAGCGGTGTAGACGGGACTGAGGTGAATCCCAGTTCCCACTTCAGTCCGCCAGCGCCAATGAATTAAGAAATCGAATATCGGGTTATATAATCGAGTTCGAGTGTCGCTCGACCCTGACAAGAGCGAACTGGACTAGGAACTGGAACTGATCCTTTGGACTAGGTATTACGCTGGACCGGACTAGTTTGGAACTGATCCATGAAAAATGCTGGATCAGCCATCCCTATACATCATAGACTGAGCACATTCCATAACTGTGCGATTGTCTCTCCACTCTAGCATTTTGTTGGGGAGTGTATGGGGCTGTTGTCTCTAATTCGATTCCTTCTTTTTCTAAAAAGCTTTTAAATTCTGTGTTGCAGTATTCCCCTCCATTATCTACATTCAGAAACTTAATTTGTGACCCGAACTTATTTTTGATTTTGCTTGAAAACTTTTTGAAACAGTCAAAAACATCACTTTAGTTTTTAATAAAATAGCACATACGAAAACCTGAAAAGTCATCTTTAAATAGTAGAAAATATTTAAAACCTTGCACAGAAGGAGTTGACATTGGCCCACATACATCACTATATATTCTTTCGCCAAGTCCAGCTTTTATGTGTTCACGTTTCTTAAATGGAGTTTTATGTTGCTTACCGAATGCACATCCAGCACAAAAGAAGTTGTCCATGTCTTTAAAATTAACACCCGTTATTAAACCGTTTGACACCAGTTTTTTTATAGATCTGATATTCAAATGTCCCAATCTCTCATGCCAGAGTTGAAGAGTATTAGTTTCACTACATTAGCTGAACATACCACTGTGCGAAATAGCATTTTATATAAATCATTATGTTCTCTAATGGCACAAGCAACTACGCTGCCACTTAAATGATTTTTGCACTGTCATCTTGCTTAACTGTACTCATATTTTTATTGGTTACAGTTCCTTCTGAAAACAGATCTTTTCTAATTTCTGGAACGTATAAAACGTCGTTTATGGTACCTTCACGCCATGTACCATCAACCAGTTTTTAAAGTTTAATAGTGCCCTTTCCTTTTACTTAAACACGTGGTTATTACCTAAACTGATAGTACCATTTGTATTATCAAGAGTGTAAAAGAAATCTTTTCGGTAGGAAATATGTGCAGATGCACCACTATCCATTATCCAGGTTTCATCACTATATGTAGTATTATCAGGTCATGTTACATTAAAAGCTGTGGCATTTTCTGTGTCACTAGAAATTCTTCCTTACCTTTCTATTTGTTGATACCTTTGATAAATTTTTCTTCTCTTTACCTAGTATGCTAGGAGGTCCTCACTTATTTAATGTCATTGCTGCCAATGCTGTTCCAGTCTCTTCAAGTACAGATAATGCAGCTTTTTCGTCTAGTAGCCGGGCTGTCAAATTTGCTTCAGTTTGCTTGCTTTCTTCCACAGAAAACCATGCCTTACGTACATTTCTGTATTTTGTGGGAAGTGTATTTAAAATTTTGGTGATTATAGCTGCATCGCTGATAGTATCACCTGAGTCTAGGATTTCCTTGGCTAGATTCTCAATTTTGCTAATATGCTGAGCAACTGAATCACTTGGCCCCATTTTATATTGGTGGAACTTTTCATGTACAAGCATCTTGTTTAACGCTGATTTTTGGTCAAATATAGAGTCTAGCTTGTCTAACATATCTTTTGATGTTTCACAGTTCTCGTTCAATGTTATCTGGGTTAAGGCCATGCAGGTTGTGAGTGTAATGCTGCATTTACATTCAATTCGATATCCACTTTGAGTTGAAATTGGCGTGATTGTCATATGGTGGCAGCACGTTAACATTTACAATGGGAAAAATTCCAAGTCAACTTTGATGTGCACTTTTGTCAAACTGATTGGCGACGGCTAGCAAAAATTTGAGCGTTTACGAATTTTGAGGTTAGATTGTATTGTTTTGAGGTTAGATTGTATTGTTTTGAAGATTTTTGATATACATTTTAAAATGAGTTGAATAAGATTGTCATAGAAGCCTAGTTCTTTCCTTTTGAGATAAATATCTCTGACCCAAACTGAACGGATTTTCCGTTTTTTCTTTTCTTTCATATGTTCAATAAGAGCAATCGTTACAGCAGCCGATCCCAGTATAACAATATTTCTTTTACTACTTTCCATGTTTTACAGAAAGGAAACCAAAATGCTAATTGACTAGAGAAACACTAATCACGAATGTAAACAAAAATAAACTATCAGTGTTCATAACCTAAAAATTTATCGAATTGTAAATGACAGATTTGAAAAGTGGACTTTGATGTCGACTTGAAATTTAATGTAAATGCAGCGTAAACATAGCTATAGCATCCTTTTTATTCCATACTTCCAACTCTTGAATCTGCGTCGTTGAAGGTTTTTCTGATGTTCCGTCTGTCTATGTAAAGACCCCTTTTGCCTTTAGTGCACATTTGATTTGAAATCTCCATTGCCTGTAGCTGTTCCCATCAAACTTACAGACCCCCCCAATTCTATTTTATCAGCAATTTCAATTTTGTTTTCGATTTTCTTCACGTGTTTTATTTTTAACCTCAATCTCGTTATTGAAACTTTTCAATCTGATTGGCGGTAACCTGGGCCCATAACCTTTTAAGGATTTAGTGGAACTTCAGATTTATAAGGATTATTTTATTATAAGTAAAACTTAAAATTAAACATCAAAGAAAAATTAATAACGCCCCAACTAACTCTTAGTTCTTCTCAGCTCGCTTAACTACCAGTTGGCCTCTTACTTAAGCGCAACAAAACACGAAATAATCTTAACATTAACTACATTATTAAAATAATTTCTTACAAAATATGTTATCTATATAGAACCTCAAAGTATTTAAACCTGTGGTTATTAATAACTTTATATAACACATTGATCCTCCCACACATTAATTACTGCTTAACCATTCTATATCTACTGCAACAGAATGAAACTAATAGACTACGGCCTCATCGGGTACAAAAGGTTTGAGTTTTTTTGATGAAAGTACTTTATATGTATATCCTAAAACCGGCGGTCTGCCGGGACCCAGTGGTCAACTTCACAAATGACAGCTTGTCAAAAAGGCGAAAATCTGGTTTTATTTATCTCATGGGTACATGCCTACAAATTTTACAGTGTGTAGGGAAAAACTCCTAGATATCTGTTTTGGCCGGCAGACGTCGATATTTGGACGCTTACGTAGAGCAGACGTCCGACGCGACGCCCAAAATTCGACGTAAGTTACCTCATGAGGTACATATGCAAAATTGGGCTTAAATAAAAGGTATTTATGTGTAGAGTACATACATATTTTTTAAAATTCTGCAGACGGTCAACAACATATTGCAGACTAGAAAAATTATATTTTGGTATTAATATAGGATTAAATGAAAAATCTTTAATAAAACGCACAAATGTATTAATAAAATAAGTAATTCTGGTCAAGTTATAAGCATGAACGTTGCTTAAAACTACAAATTAAAAACATAAGCATAAAAAAACAGGTACAAAACTTTGTATCAGGTAGTAGCTCAGGTAGGTAAATACCTACCAGATACTCCTTTAAACTTAAAAAGCTACATAACATGTAAAGGAATAAATATGAAAGAATCAAAAATATAAACTTAAATTTAAATAGATACTAGAAATAAAATTAATCGAAACACCTAAACCTAATTGGAAAACACGTAAAACTAAAGAGAAAAAGTTAAAAGACTAAATATAAACTCTTAGTATTTAAAAATAATAAAAATACCTAAATAAAAAATGCACGAACACAGGTATCTAACAAAAAAACACGTAAAATATTTAAACACAAGAAACTCTGTGACTGAATCAGACTTAAAACAAAAAGTATATTTGTAGTGTATGTAAGGACACTGTCAGCAAACTATAGAAAAAAATGACAAAATAATATCCAAAAAATAGTGGTTATTAAGAATTGTTTATAAAAATAATTTCTAATGTTCATCATCAGAAGTATCATGCATTATATCTTCAATTTCATCCTCTATATTCTCGTCGGTATCGGTCAAAATTATGTCATCTAGACAAGCAGGTATTCGAGGACCATAAAACCAGATTGTCGAAAATTTATTATTATTATTCCAACCATTATCCAAAGGATCATAAAATGTTGGTTCCCTTTGGGTTGCATTGTTCCATATTGAACAAATTTGATCCATTCTCTTAACTTTTAATAATAACACGTTTTTACATGGTGGTAACATCGTACTATCAAAATTATTAATTTTCTTGAACGGACTTTGATTTGGTTTGGGATTACAGTGATCGTAAAAAATATCGAATCGAGCGTCATTGATATTGCACACATTGGGTTTTCCGTATATTGCACAGATACACCTTTCTACAAATTCAATTTGCTCTTTTAGAATGTTTGCATTATAGCCAAATGTACCAAATACTTCTTGTAGTTTTTGGTCATTCTTAAGTGTACCATGAAGCGATTTTAGCTTACATTTTCGCACATACTAGATCCCAATTTTTTAAAAATTGCATTCACGTCAACAAATCTACATGTATTTTTGGATGCAAGTCCAACCTCCATCCATATATTTACATTATTATTAAATTTGTGTAGATTTACTAGCAGAATAATTAGTATGTCAGTGTCAACACCACGAATTATCACATTAGTATTTTCTTCAATTTTTGACAAATGATAGATTATTCGGCTGTCAGCTTCTTCGTTGGAACACTTTAAGGTATCAACAATTTCTCTTTGAATATGTCCTTCGATAGCAGTAAATGTGTTACAATCGTCATTGCAATTGGCATATATAGTTTTATTACTTACAATTTCAACAAATATATCATTTTGCCAAAAATCACACAAGAAATTGATTAAGGACTTTTTAAAATTGTCGTTTCGCATTGCTTTCATAAAATCTGATGGGCGTTGTTGCTCAGAACAATGAATTAGAAACTGTGTACTTCTTCCATATACATTTGCTCTTTTATGGCGCTCAATATCTTTTATAGATGGTTTTATCAACTTATCAAAAACTATGTGAATTGTATTACCTTTATGCTGGCAAATGTTAGCGGCGTTTCCCCTAATAAATGGAGCAGATAAAATCCGTCAATTAGAGTACAGTCAATATGACTCGGTAAGAGCTTTGAAAAGACTTGATTTGTCTGTTTTATTAATGCTACTATCTATGTGACAAAGTGAAAGTCTAAATGGTGTTAACCTGAAACATAATATATTTGCAAGGTCAATTTTATTCTCTAAAGATAACGCTAATATTCGACTAAGCAAGTTGCGCTCAAACTGAACTTCAATCTGCCTATTTTCTTTCTTCAATTTTACCTTATTTTCTGAGGCATATGTAAATATTTCCTGTCTATTAGGTTAGGTTCAATGTGAGTGGAGCGTTTGCGTTTGCGTTTTGCTCGCCCCTCCACTGTCTATTAATGGTGGCTTCAAATCTTTGTATATCCAATGAACATTCCTGAATAAAGTTGTTTCTTCGATTGTCACCAATAGATCCTATGTTTAGTAAATAATCTTTAGTTTTTTCAGTTGCGGATTGTCCTGTAGATATATTGAATAGATTGTCTTTATCAATTTCGGAATTAATAGGAATAATATTATTTTCTATTTCATTAATGACTGATTTTAAAGCAAGGTCCTCCTTTTTAACTACATATGTGGTCGGCAAGCATTGCTTATATCTTCCGTTTTGTTAATATTTAAAATTTTTAACAGGTGTGAAATGCACGAGGTTCGAATAGAGTGACTTAATGCCCATCGCTTCCTAACTGAAATCGAATTTGTAAAGTTTGAAATCCCCTTGAGTTTATTAGCTGCGTCAGCATTAATCGCCTGTTCGAGTGTAAGATCAATAGCAGTACGCCAAAAAAATTTAGTTTTATTGAAAAACCACCATTTTCTAAAATAGGTTTTAGACCTGGATGTGTTGTATCTATGTTTAGAAGATTTGCACAATATTTAATTATCCATCTGCAATAGTTTTGGTGTTTCATTGCGAACATTAGGCTGGCGATTCTCAGTAAACACAATATAAAAAGATTTATGTCATTCGTACGAACACTTCTTGAGAACTCTTGATACAATTTTACAAAATTAATGGATGTCATCCAAAATTTAGCTGTGTTTTCCTACTTGAGTGTCCTCGCAATACGTATCATATTCACTAAGTAAAGCCTTAAGTGCTGGGAAAGAACTTAAGTCATCACCTTGGAGCTCTTTTAATTCGACTTTAATTATTTCGTAATCGTAATATTTGGTTTGTAAAAACTTTCTAAAATGTAATAGTTGCAATGCAGTTGAAAATATTATATGAATGCGTTTGCAGCGATTATAATGAATTCCATGTAAAAAAACTTTTAAGAGAAGTCCGCCAATACCAAGCTCTCTAAGAAAGTATAAATGGTCCACCTGATTCTTCAATATACTTTCCGAGAGCTTTAAAAAATGATAAGTTTATATTTTTGATTGTTTTTGATTCTTTTATATTTATTCCTTTACATGTTATGTAGCTTTATAAGTTTAAAGGAGTATTTACCTACCTGAGCTTCTACCTGATACAAAGTTTTGTACCTTTTTTTTATGATTATGTTTTTAATTTTTAGTTTTAAGCAACGTTCATGCTTATAACTTGACCATAATTACCTATTTTGTTAATACATTTGTGCGTTTTATTTTATATTAATCCTATATTAATACCGAAATATAATTTTTCTAGAGCGTCTGCAATATGTTGTTGACCGTCTGCAGAATTTTAAAAAATATGTATGTACTCTACACATAAATACCTTTTATTTAAGCCCAAATTTGCATATGTACCTCATGAGGTAACTTACGTCGGATTTTGGCGTCGCGTCGGACGTCTGCTCTACGTAAGCGTCCAAATATCGACGTCTGCCGGCCAAAACAGATATCTAGGAGTTTTTCCCTGTAAAATTTGTAGGCATGTACCCATGAGGTAAATAAAACCAGATTTTCGCCTTTTTGACAAGCTGTCATTTGTGAAGTTGACCACTGGGCCCCGGCAGACGGCCGGTTTTAGGATATAAATATAAAGTACTTTCATCAAAAAAACTCGAACCTTTTGTACCCGATGAGGTAACTTCCCAGGTAGCAGTGTGACGTGTTAAAGACGTTGAATATTGGTCATTATTTACGTATATGAATGACGTGAAAAACACGTGATAAACAGGGTCATAAGTCACAGCCCAATGACGTCTTTTTTTACGTAAAAATTACGTTTTTTTTTTACGTATAATTAAACATCCATTTTGACCTTATTTTAGATTAAAAAATTGTATTTTTTTACTGTAAAAAACATAATATCCTCGGAATTCATAAAAGAAATAATTACACAAATTATATTCAAATACAGGATGTCCAACAGTAGTTTGACGATTTTTAAACTAAAATAACTTCGAATAAGATACGATAAAAGAGCGGTTTTGTCTGAATGCATTTTTTCCCATTCCCACTATATTTTTCATTAAACACATGCACACGAAGTATCCCATTTAAAAATAAAAATTCCCAGTGATTACCGCTCTGTTTAACTGGAAGGACAAGTTAATTAAATTCATTTTTAGATTATTAAAGACGATTAGGTAGTCAAAACGGCACTGTTTCGAAGGTATTTCAGTTCAAAAATCTTCACAAGATTGCAAGACACCTGTATAATTTATTAGCAAAATGAAAACGCATTCTTATATAAATCTTAATTGATACAAACATAAAAAATAAACTGAAAATATAATAACATGTTGAGTATTACTGAGAAGCTACAGGGGGGTAGCCACTAAGAATGAACCACCACTAGTCCTCCTCCATCTTCTTCGACAAAGTCTATCACTTTTTACATTATTATTAGTCCTGTTAAGAGATCGTGTTACGGGCTAAAATTTTTTAGGCATTAACATCTTAGGCCAAATTTTAAGTCTCCTAATAGAGTAATGTATTCCCAATTTATTTATAAAAAGAATACTACAAACCTTGTTTTAATAATAATCTGACATAGTTTACTTTATATTTTATTGACATTTCCTTTGTCATCACAGTTAAATCATTAATTCTTCTTTTAATTAATTTTTCTTGAATGTGACATTTGATGGATTGAATTCCTTCCTTTCTTTTCTCTTCCTTTTTTGGTGCTAACCTGATTGTAGCATGTGCTAATAAAATCAACTGGTAACAGATTTAAATGCCTAAAAAAGAAATAAATGGTTAAAGTGTTTCTTAAATTGTATGGTAGAATACTGCACATCTTTTAAGGTGGATATATGAAACACTAACCTGTAGGAAATCACTTGTAAGGTCATCCAACATCCTGGGTAAGTTTTTATGTCTAACTTATGCTCGCTTTCTGTAACTCCTTCTCTCCAACGTTTTATATATGTATATATTTTCTCTTCTAGACCCTCTTTTGTTACCCTTACATCAAGAAGGGGGCACAACAAGAACTTAATGATTTGAGCGTTCCCAATAAGCGCTACCATCTTGCTGTCTCATCGGTTTTATGTTTGCTCGTTCTATGCTTTTCTGCTTTACCACTGCTTTTTGGCTAACTTAAGACAGGATATAATCCATTCAAAGCCGCCTTCCTTCCATTTTTGATCCGGTAAACTATTGATCAGTGATAGGGGCGTAGAGGACATCATACTAGTTCTAGAGTCTACTAACTAACAAGTAAGATCTTTTCATTTACTGAACTGTCTTCAAGTACTGAAAATAAAAGAAGCTAAATTATATGAATGACATTAGTCTTAGGGCTTACCTGGTTTTTAACTTTAAATTGTCGATAGTGTTTAGTATATTTGATAAACAGCTCATATTCATTATAGATCGTAACTTAGTATCAAATAAATTATTGTAAAACAAGAGCACGAGACTCCTGTTTAACCTAAAAAGTAGAGTTAGGATTCTGAGAACGATTTATAACTTAATTAATTTGTATATTATATTAAACAGTAATAATAGATTTACCTGTGAACGATTAGTACTAATTGACCAAGCATATTTCTAATAAATATTTCACTCGCACACGTGCACCCCATTTTAAAATATTTCATCATATAAATTTGACAGAACAATATTTTCTGACCTGTGTTTACTACTCCAGCAGCCGTGGATAAAAAGTACTGTTTTATTTTTTTTTTGTTCATCATATTTACTTTTTTTATATGAATACCTAAATAACTGTAACCTCAAAAACACACCACAACAAAATGGCTTCTATTGCGCCGAAGCTTCGATACAAGCCAAGCAAAGGCGGACGCAGTGTTGCCAGACGTCAAACGTCTAGTCTAAAATTATTGGAATATGACCACAAAATTATAAGATTCCAGGATAAACTATCAGAAAAAAATTGATATATTGATTTATTTGAAATTTTTATCTCTATCTAGATTAGCTACATTATAGGTTATCATTATCGATTTATCAGTTCGTAAGCAAGATTAAGAAAAATTAAGTTAGATTTCGATAATTATCAGGCCACTGGCAACACTGGGATACTGATGTTTGCACCGCAAAAACAGTGATTTTGATTTCTAATAAAATTTCATTAGGAATTTATAAAGTCCTGTTTTCGTTATTGTCTATGTAATAATAATTGTTGGTTACATTTTAGTTTATTTTCTAATATATTATTCAATACATAATTAAGGCTGCGATTTTGCGCAAAATCTTGCCGAGTAAAAATAACTTTCTGTTTTAATTTTATTGGGAATGTCAGTGTGCACTGACTAGGTATAAACAAATTTCTAAAAAATACGATTTTATATATTTATTCGAAAACTAATACCAAAATTCGACGAATATATTACGTTTTTTTATGACGTCTTAAAAACGTCCACCTAACAACGTTTTTTTCACGTCATGTTTTGGCCCAAATTACGTCAGTTGACGAGAATACACCAATTTTCAACGTCTTTAACACGTCACTCTGCTACCTGGGTTATTTGCTTCTCGGCCGTAGGTCTAAATAATTCTGTCATGCAATCGGCGTGCTTATATACGGTCTATGTTAACAACACTGGGCTGGTTATCAGTGAACTACTACCTCCTCTTTTACACATTAATTTTCATTTTCAAAAGCAGATTGGGTTTGTCACCTAAATATCTTCTTAAAAAAATCTGCTCCAATTATACCAAACATGAACTAAATACAACTTCCATATACACCACAAGTGTCGAGAAGAAGTGTACAAAATTCTGTATTTTTTAAAGGTTTAAAAATATTTAATGAATTACCTCAGCCTATTCAGGAAGCAGCCCCTCTTAATATATTTAAGAATAAATTTAAAAGTCATCTAAAGTTGAATTAAATTTTAAGTAAGTTAACTTAATAAAAGTTCTGTTTTTATAGAGTTTTCGAAGAAAAAAATTCTTATAAAACGGTTTAGTCCGTCCGTCCGTCTGTTAGCCTAATTCAATTCGAGAACGGTGAGGGATAGAAATAAACGGACAACGGCAATCGATTGATTGATTACACCAAAAATGATATTAATCTTTGACCTATTTTTACTTTCCCGCTTCTTATACCATATATACTGTAGTATATGTATAAGGTATATACCTATATAAAAATGTATTTTCGTAACTTTAAATTTTCGAAAGCTCACTTGTTATATGTATAGATATTAATGTACTGTAATTAGCTATTTATTCTAAACAATTCTAACTCTACAAGTTTGATTACCCCCTCCCCAGGAAAAAATTATTGTGATTTCTTGTGTATAAATATCTTTGATCTTATAATTACATTTCATGCCTTATTCTCAATGATCAAATGTAGATGTTTAAAGGAGTTGAGACCAGAAGAACAAGTTTTATTAAACAAAGTAATAGATGATAGACATGACTTTATGTTAGGTGATTCCTGGTAGAAGAAACCTAAACAGTTGTTTTCCATATCTAAAGCAATTATACATTAATAGTTACACCTCATACGGAGCTAAAATGTTATAAAATTTAGTTTTTAGTATAACCCGTTGTGAGTCTATAAATATCTTTACTGTTGTTAGGCTATATGGGTGTCGTTTGCTTTTATTAAATGCTCTCCATCTCAATAAATTGCAGTGTAATGCCCACAAGAAAATGATTCACCATGATGGAAGACAACGCCCGATAATGTCACTTTGAGTTATACTCTTTGATTTTAGTTTTAAATTGGTTATTTTCGAGCCCTCATTTCTACACTTAATAGTACAGATAATATTCCAATTTCTCCAAAACGTAAGAATAGTGTTTGTGTTCTAAGGAGAGAGTATCTATTTCAGTTTTTACATGACTCATTTTCCACATCTATCCATTTACTATGGAAATTTATTTTGTGGTCTATTAATTCTTGCATTGAGTGTACTTTTCCGGGAGATTCTAGTTGCGTTTCTGTATAAGGTCATGAAGAACATGGTCGATTTACAGTTTGGGTTAATCGGCACAAGTCTGATAGATAAGAATTTTCAATATGTTCTAGCTCACTAGCAATAAAATCAACAACATCTTGTACAGTGTGCAGATTTGATGAGTCGAGATTATTTTTTTTTCTGAATCGGGCGTGGGATGTCCCACCTGCACTGAGGCTCTAGGCCTATTGTGCCCCGCCAGTTTTCACATCAGTCCCGTACTCTTAACAAAGTCAAGAAAAGTCCTGATGTTAGCTTTCGCTACCTCTTCGGGTTCAGGGTACTGTACCCCAAAGTGCCATTCCCTTTCCCTCTTCAGGTCTCGGCAATAGCATAATACATGAAGAGGAGTTTCGTCCTCTTCCTCACATTTCCTACATAGGGAATCTTCTGATACACCTATGAGGTTCAGGTGTCTTCTAAGCCCGCAGTGTCCTATCAGGACACCTAGTGCGGTTTTGAGTTCCCGTCTTTTTAGGCATAGTAGCAGATTGTCTCTACTCTTGGATGGACCTTCGATAAGTGCTTTGGACTGTCTTAGTCCCGGAAGTTTCAACCAGTATTCCTTGTGTTTGTCCCTTAATTGTTTTTCCAGCATACCCTTTATATGTTGGGTTGCGGTCCAATTAAAGGTTTTTCGGCTCCTTTACCAGCCAGGCGGTCTGCCTCTTCATTTCCTTCTATGCCCTCGTGCCCAGGCATCCATTCAAGAGTTATCTTGTTGTGTTCTGCCAGGGCAGTTAGGTTTTTATGGCAGTCCAATACTAGTTTGGACTGTATTTCCATCCTTTGTATTGCTTTAAGGGATGCTTGACTATCCGTGAGTATACGGATTCTCTTATTTCTAAGATCCTCGCGCAACATCACGTTTAAACAAGCATTTATCGCAGTAATTTCCGCTTGAAAGACCGTTGTCATAGATCCCAGGTTTAGTTCATATGATAGAATCTAGCACCTGTGCTGTCTTGCTGTCTTCTGTTTTAGACCCGTCGGTATACCAAACAGATTGATTTTTCTGAGTCCTAACCTCACACTTTCTGTCCCTCTCATGTATGGTTACTATGAAAGGTTTCTCAAAGTTGTGACTGACAGGCATTCTGTCCGATGGCATAGTTAGCACCGGATTTTCTCTTAAGTTTTTCTGCGATTATGGAATGATAACCTTTCCTTGAAAGTTCCCATCCCATGACGTTTATACCCAGCCTGTACGTTGCTGCCAGTGCCTCTTTTTTCACCACTAGATGTAGCGGAGGAAGAAGCCCCAGCAGAACTTCCATAGTCGCTGTTGGCGTTGTTCTAAACGCAGCTGTAATCAGAAGGCATGCTACTCTCTGTAGCTTGCCTAGCTGCTTTAGCGCTGTTCGCTTTGTGCCACCATATTACGGAGGCGTAGGTCACGGCAGGTATCCCAACCCTGGTATAGAGCCAATGCGCCATTCCGGGGTTGAGTCCCCACTTAGACCCCATCATCCTCTTGCAGGTCCAAAGGGCTCTTAGAGCTTTATCCGTTGCCTTGTCCTATCTATATGGCTAGAGAACGTTAATTTGTTATCCAGGATAACTCCCAAATATTTAATTTCTTTAGACAGATTTATTTGCTTTCCCCACATGGATAGTCCCTTTATGTTCAGGTTTCTTCTCCTTGTAAAGGCAACAAACTGTCTAGTCGAGATTACTAGTTGCAATAACGCTGTTGTACTTTAGCAGTATTTATTTTAATGTACATTGCTGAGAGCTAAGTATAAGAATTTTTATGGGTTGAACATTAAATAAACATTGAATGAATGCATTTGCAAAACAAGCTTGATTATTTTTTTATCGGCGACGCCCAGTGATGGTAACTTGTTTGTTTTTACCATTTTTTTTACACAATTGGCGCAACTATTCCCTGCAACTGTTGTTCCAAAAAGACGTTTTCGTCTTTTGTGAAAGTGTTGCTAGCTGAACTGTATGGAATTTGACGCAATTCATTCCGATATTCTTGATTAATGATCGCAGCTTCATTTTAAACAATATCTCATAGATTGAAATTGAAAATGTGAAGACCATTCAAAGATTTTACTCTACTAACAAAATTAAATATCCAATATCAACTACACAATGTGATTTTCAGTTTTTCTATTCGTTGACTTGAACGCATGTCATGATGGATTTTTTAATTATTTTGAGCCAGTCACTAGGCTGTTGTGTATAATTGAATACACAGACCCACGATGCTAAATGGGGAGTTACTCGAGCTAAGATGATAAAAAGAAAAAAATGTTATATACTGTATACCCGTTCATCGGGTGGCTCGAGCGTCTATAGAGTTTCAAAAATGTAAAAAAAACCGTTTCATGGAAATATCCGAGCGCGTCAGACATTTATATTATGTATGCCCAACGTATCTTTAATAATGGCCCAAACATTATTATTTTAATCCTTTTAATTATTTTTTACAAAATATGGTCGATAAGAATGAACAAACAATTACAAATGATGATTTATTTAAACTTATGAATAATTTGATAATAAGTAACGAAGAAATTAAACAGCAAAATATTGAAATAAAAAATGAAATTCTCAACTTAAAGCATAGGATTAATAACGAAATTGAAGATTTGAAAATAGAAAATAGCCAGTTAAAATCTGAACTGAACAATATAAAAATAAGAACATTGAAAAACGAAAGAAAACTAAAAAAGTATAACGTGATTGCATATGGAATAGGAGAAAATGAAGCTAATGATGAACTATGAGATATTAATACTATACTTGAATTAATAAATACTAAACTAGATATTGAATGTAAGTTCCACGATACTAGAGATTTATATAGAATAGGAAAATCAAACCAAAATTCAAAAAATCCAAGACCCTTACTAATAAAATTTGTCCATTATAAATTACTACGAAGTATCCTAGAAAACCAGGCGTGCTTAAAGTCTTCTGGAATCTCCATATCGAGAGACTTCATTCCAGAAGATTACCAGGCTCTCAAAACATTACATAAACATCTAAAACTAGCAAAACTCAACCAGCAGGAGGCACACATCACCAAGAACCAACTGTATGTTAACAACAAACCATTCACAGCAGAAGTACTCGGAAATCTTGATGAAGCCGCTTTTGTAAGTGAAATTACTAAGCCATCTAGCAAAACATCTACAAAAATAAAAAATCAAGAAGCCCCGGTTGACGCTCGAATCAAAAGAATAACCAGGCTGGCCAGCAGTGGCGGCTCGTGAACTTTTTGAGAGAGGAGGCTGGACATAAAACGTTTTTATAAAAATATACTCTTCAGCCACTTAATTTAACCTTTGCGCAGCGGCAGTACCAACTACTTTAGTGACAAAATTAATTGTTGCTCAGCAAGAAGCAACGTGGTATAGTTTCTCTTGCCAAAAAATTTTTTTTGTTCATTTTTTGTTTTTTATTTAAATATACCTATTTTCTTTTTTTTGTAATTTTTCATATGTTGTTTTTTTTTCATTAATTTTATTAACTTTTTTTTATATATCATGTATCATTTTGTTTTTTCAATAGATATTAAACTAACATTGTATAAAAGATTTTGGCGCATAGTATTTTGCATTAAGTTTTAATTCGTTTGAGAGTAGAAAATGATCTCTCCATCGACGTGACAGAAATGGTGACCCACACAACAGACATGTGTCGGGTACCACCGTCTGTTCCCGTACTGAAACTGAACTGAACTGAAAAAAGGCAGGCGCAAGCGCGACAGCGGACAGCACAGTAGAATGATTATTTTACTGTGAGGACAGGCTAGAGGCTAGCCTACATAGGGTGTTGTCATTTCAGCTATTTTTACGGTATTTAGCAATTGTACTGGTCGAAAAACGGCAACTGTGTTAAGCAACACGAGTTTAGGGTTCACAGAGTTGATGAGTCTAGCCTCAGGGCACCGTTGTCAGATTCAAAAATAATTACTGAGGACGGGGAAATAATCGTAAAATTAAAAAAATTATTAGAGAAAAAGGAAATAAAATGAAGAATGATCAACAAAATATTTCTGGTGCTATGCTGGATAAATTGGTGAGGAGGCTGAGCCTCCTTCGAGGAGCCGCCACTGCTGGCCAGTCAAAATACCAACAATAACAACTAACTCCCAACTTGTGTTTGTTACCACGCATATTTTCAGTTTCCTAAGTTTTGTGATTATTCTTCCTTTTATTTTTTTTCTCTTTTCTTTTTATAAAACTAGCACAGTTTTCCTACTCATTACAGATCTCTACTTACTTCTCTTAATAAAATTTTACTTTTAAAATCCTGTTCTTATATTTTTGGCATATAATTTAATTAATAAAAATAAGCTAAAGTAATATGCGCAAAAATGAATCCATATATTCGAGATGTAAATTACACTCCTGTAAATACAAAAGAAATTAACGATATCCTAGGATTAAGTGTAATTATGAACCAACATGAAAATGAAGAAAAGTTTAATCTTAGTTTATTTCACCAGAATATTAGAAGTATAAGTAAAAATATAGTAAATGCCTGACTGAAACTCTAAAAATACCAACAACTTCGCTGTTCACTCTGCCTGGATATGATATCTTGTATAATGAGGGTGATGTAAACAGGAATGATGGAGTTGTAGTGTATATCAAGAAAATATTGAAATACTCATGGAAAATTGTTCCCATCAACATATTTAAAGCACTACAAATTGAAATTTTTGATAAACACAACAGCTCTACATTGGTAGAATATTTGAACTCTCTTAGTGAAAACGGCTTTATGTCTCTTATTAATAAAAGTACTCGTATACAGGGTGAAACTAAGAGTTGTATAGATCATATATTTGTCAAAGGAATTCTCCATCCTGAAACAAATTGCATATCAGCAGTACTGGATCTTAATATAACTGACCACAAAGCTACTTTTATTACTCTCCCAGCTAACACTGTCAAAAATTTTCACGAACGCATGATAACACAGCTAAATCACAATAAAATTAAAGCCAAATTAAAAACGTATGATTGGACCTATATGTATAATACAGATGATGTAGAATATCTAACTGAGACGTTTACAAATGACTTGAAAAAAATAATGTGACAATACTACGTTATTAAAACTTAAGAAACGAAATTAACGAAACTGCAGAAGCGAAGAAAATATATTATCAAATTGAAATAAATAAATATAAAAATAACTCAAAGGGTTTGTGGAATACAATAAAACAAATAAATGGAAGTAATAAAACACTAGAGAAATATTTGATGATAAGTATAGTTTAGTAAAAGACAAAAAAAATGTGGCAAATATATTTAACAGCTACTATGCCAGTCAGGGAATTATACGCAAAACGTATTGTAAAACCAAACACTCCAAACCCACGTCCCGCTATTAATCCTTACAACTTTTTCATAGAACCTGTTGACGAAATAGAAATTAAAAGCATAATTAGTTCACTGAAACCTTACAAGGCACCAGGTTCGGATAATATTAAGATAGACACCATAAAACACATTGCTGATGAGATAAAATTACCATTAACATTTCTAATTAATAAAATCTTTGAAACGGGTATATGTCCTACCTACTTTAAACAGTCAATAGTAATACCAATTTATAAAAAAGGAGAATGGAAAGAGGTGTGCAATTACAGGCCAATTTCCTTAATAACCGGTCTAACGAAGGTTTTCGAATCATCGTTAAATAGGGAACTTGCATGATTTTTTTTTATTTTTTATTGATGCAGCTTATTATCTGCAAGTAGCGAAAAAACAGGTTAAAACCCATTTAGTTCAGTATTTTATTTATAAAAAAATGTTTAAAATACAAGTCTGCATGGCGGGAAAAAGTATAGATTTAAACGGAAGTGACGTCATTTTATGCTAAAATCTGTCACCATCTAGCGGTAATTCATTGCAATAACGATTGTTGTCAAAAATTTTATTTTATTTATGAAATGTCAAAGAATTGGCAATAACCTTTGCCACTGACATACAACTTATTCAACATGCCAAAACGGTGTAGTAAGAAGTACAAATGTTTTGGACCTTACTGCAAAAATCATACAAAACCAGTTCCGGATAAAATATATATACACGTGCCACATGATGAAAATATATGAAATTTGTGGCGTGTAGCGGCAAGATTCCCAGATTTAAAATGGGGGTTAACAGCAATTGTTGCAAAGATCACTGTATTATGTAAAATTACAACATTATAACAAAATTCATTTAACAGAAATAACTTTTGCTAGCTTAAATTTTTACATTTTTTTAATAAAATTATATTTTAACCTAACCTCGTTGTCTTCACACCTGTCCAAACCAAACTTCGGTAAATTTTGCGAACTTGCTTTTTGATAGGCATTTTGTATTTTTATATATTATTTTAGTGACAGATAAAAATGACATTTGTAATCATATGTTGACGCGGAAAAATATAAAGCTCTCTATGACGGATTCCCACTAGGTGTAAAATCTGCAGGCTGATTTTCTGTATCGAATTCTATTGGTCGATTTCGAAAATTAATTCGAAATCAACCAATAGAACTGAATACAGAAAATTAACCTGCACATTTTCCGCCTAGTGGGAATCCGTCTTGAGATTGCATAAAATGACGTCATAGCCAATGGCAGGAGTTGTGGCAGATTTAAAAGTTACCGAATTTAGAACGTTTGTTAAATAATTAATAAATTAAAAGTAATACCTTTTTTTAACCTGTTTTATCGTCCTATATTACTTTTAGAACATTCTTAACCGAATTCAATAAAAGAAATATTCATTTTAAGATTGATGCAAGTTCCCTATTCTAGACTAAATAGATTTATAAATAAACACAATTTAATTTCTAACAAACAATTTGGTTTTAGAAAAGGTGTATCAACAGTGAACGCCATAACAAACCTGACTACAAAAATTTACAAATTAATAGATACTAATACCCCCACAATAACTATATTCCTAGACTTGGCAAAAGCGTTTGATACAGTGTCACACACTCAGTTGTTGGACACCTTGGAAAATAAAAGAATTAGAGGCATACCACACCAATTAATGACAAGTTATCTTAAAGATAGAACCCAAATGGTAAAAATCGGCAATCAACTTAGTGATATAACTAACGTTACGTTTGGTGTGCCTCAAGGAACTATTTTAGGCCCTCTATTATTTTCGCTTTATGTAAATAGTTTGCTAAATTTAGATATATCTGGAGATATCACATGCTTTGCCGACGACATCGTTATTCTATATAGCTCCCACACATGGCAAGATCTAAAACGGAAAATTGAGTTGGATATAAAAAAATAATTCAATGGTTTAATAATAACTTGTTAACAGTCAATTTTGACAAAACTTTGTTCATACCTTTCGCGTCATATGCTAACAGCATGCCTGAATATCAAGCATTAACTATCAAAATTAGTAATACCGATGTTATTATAAACAAAACTAATTACATCAAATATTTAGGAGTTATTATCGATTGTAATTTGAAGTGGGATAAGCATATCCAAAATGTCACAAAAACCTTAAGGTGTTTACTTTCTAAATTTAAATATTTTAGTTCTATCTTAAGCATAAACTACTTAAAAATTATTTATTACTCACTGGTTGAGACAAGGCTACAGTATGGAATACTAGCATGGGGTGGAGTATACCAAGTCCATAGAAGAGCATTAGAAATAATCCAAAAACGTATACTAAAACTAATGCTCAGAAAAAATATCCTTTTCCCAACAGACCTACTTTTTCAAGAAATACAATTATTAGATATTCGTCAATTGTTTGCCCTATCAATCATAATTTCTACATATAAAAATATAAATAAAGTACTGCACGATATTGATCACAGATACAGCACTGGGCAAAAAACCTCCCATTTTGTTAAAATCTCGTCGACAAGAAAGACACTAGGACAAAGGTGTTTTACCTACCAAGAATATTTAATTCACTCCCAGAAATATATAAAAATATACTTAAGAACAATTAATTCCATAAATTTCATTAAAAAATATTTAAAAGTTTTCTAATTAGTACTGATAGGACCTATATTTACGACCAAAATAACTATATAGATGCAAAATAACTATATTAATTATTATTCATATATTTTCTATACTTACCTTTTATTTATTTTCATGTTGTTTCATGTTTTGCTTGCATGTCTCCATGATCATTAGAATGCTATTACTACTCGCCCATTGTCTTCATAAAAATCTATTCTATTACTAATTATTGTTATTTTAATGTATTATTTGTTTTTGTTCTTACTAACCTTTATTATTTGCAAATAAACAAGCTCAACCCGTGCACAACCATCGGTTTTTACGGCACTTCCTTGTTTATTTACATCTACCCCTCTTTAAATATGATCTTGTATTTTAGCTTTTTTTGTAAATAAACACTACCATATAATATACATTAAAGTAATTAGATTTAATTAATAATTAGTAGGGACAATTGAGAAAAATAAGGAAAATAGGACAAAATAGGGAAAAATAAGTAGAAATAGGGACAAATATAGAAAATAAGGACAAATAAAGTAAATATGAAAACTAATGGAAAACAGAAAAAATAGAAATAGGAAGAAATGGGAAAAATAGAGAAAATTGAACAAAATAAGGAAAGAGATTAAATATCGTAACATGAGGCATAATAAGGAAATATTGGGGATAATAAGGAAAAAAAGAAAATAATATTGATAAAAACAATATAATGAAAAATATGAAGAAAAAGAAAAAATAGGGAAAAATAGCGAAAATTGAGAAAAAATAACGAAAATAAGGAAAATGAGTAAAAATAGTATAAAAATTGAAAAACAGTTGAAAATAGGGCAAAAATAAGAAAATTTGCGAAAAATAGTGAAATATAAGAAACGACGTGAAAAAACAGGAAAAAATAGGAAAAAACTAGAATAAGATAAATAAAATAAGAACATTGGAGATAAATATAGAAAATAGGGAAATATATGGGAAAGTAGTGAAAAATTGAGGATAATAAGTAAAAATAGGAAAAAACAGATAATAATAGGGACAAATAGGGGAAACAATGAAAAATAGGAATAAATATAAAAAAATTGGGAAAAAACAGCAAAAAATAGTGAACAGCAGATGAAAATAAGGTAAAATAGAATAAAATAACGAAAAATTGGGAAAAATAAGAAAAAAGGTGAAAAATGAAAAATAGGTAAAAAATGGAAAAAACCAGGCAAAATAGGAAATAATAGAAAATAATGGGGATGCATGGGGAAAAACAGGAAAAAATAATGAAAAACAGGAAAAATATGAATCAATAGGAGAAATAGGGAAAAGTGGGGAAAAATATGGCAAAATAACTACAAATAGGGACAAATAGAAAAAAATTAGGAAAATGGGATAAAATAATGGAAAACAGGAAAAATAAAAAAAGTAGGCAAAATGGTGAAAAATTAGAAAAAATAGGCCAAATGAGGGAAATTTCAGTAAAATTGGAAAATATTGGGAAAAAGGGGTCATTTGGGAAAAATAGGAAAAAACAGAAAAATAAGAAAAAACATGGAAAAATAAGGAAATTAGAGAATAAATACGCAAACATATGGGACAATAGTGAAAAATTGGAAAATATAAGAGAAAATAGGACAAAATAGATAATAATAGGGACAAATAGGGAAAACCTGGAAAAAATAATGACAAATAGGAAGAAATAGGAAAAACAAGCAAAGATAGGTCCTCCAGGTACTTAAAAGTATGCATGGGTATTCAGCTAGTATAGAGATGGGTAGTTCCGGAGCTGTATAGTTTCAGGAACTATGTCATTTGTCGGCGACAATTCCGTTCTTTCCGCAAAAATAATCCTATGCATGTTCATAATTCCAATCAGGTTTCACTTATCATAACCATTCATTCCATTAATAGTATAAAGGAAACAGGTTTTCGAGAAATGGAACTATCATATTCGAATTCGGTATTCCGTTCCGTTGAAATCGAGAATCGAAAATGCCCGATCAAAGTCGAATAGATATGATTTACTGCAGGTGCAGGAAAGAGGTTGCGAGCTGTGAGAGACAAATAATTAATGTTTATGTGTTTTTCCATTCGTCATTGAAATTTCATGATATAAATATTTTCATTACTTAGTCGAAACGGCGTATTTTTCGTTCAAATCGACTTAAATTATTTTTTCCTACGGCTGCTTAGAAAATACACAAAAACGCACTGTCAACTTGCCTCGAAAAACGTCAATTTCAAACAGCGTGTGTAAACGTTTATGCACGCAGTGTGCAAAGTAAAATGACAATACAACTACTCATAATAACATAACATATATCAATGAATTGAGGTGAAATCTAGCATGCGGACACTGTCACTACTGACAGTTCTCATTTCTCATTAAAATAAATTCAAATTTATTGCAAATTTAGAAAATAAAGTGGCAGCCGTAGGAAAAGAATAGTGTGAAAAGTGCTATTTTCAACACTCGTTAAACAATATACTATTTCCTACGGCTGCTTAGAAAATACATAAAAACGCACTGTCAAACTTGCCTCGAAAAACGTCAATTTCAAACAGCGTGTGTAAACGTTTACATACGCAGTGTGCAAAGTAAAATGACAATACAACTACTCATAATAACATAACATATATCAATGAATTGAGATGAAATCTAGCATGCGGACACTGTCACTACTGACAGTTCTCATTTCCCATTAAAATAAATTCAAATTTATTGCAACTTTAGAAAATAAAGTGGCAGCCGTAGGAAAAGTATAGTGTGTAACTCGTGTGAAAATGCACTTTTCACACTTTGTGACTTGTGGCACTAGCCTTTCAGGCTTGTGCCACAAACCGTCACATGCGTGTGAAAAGTGCTATTATCAACACTTGTTAAACAATATACTATTTTAATGTAGCTATTGTTTCTTTAAATTTCAGCTGGGGTATCCTATAGGTGAAAAAATTTAAAATTTTAATTTTAGCGAAAAATGTCATTCTTGATAAAAATTTTTGCTTGTTCTGAAATCTAAAATACAATCATCAGATACCAATTTTTTCCAGTTGTATACGGATGTAATTGCATATTTGAACTTAGTTTTTAGTTCTGATCAACTTTTTTAAATAACATTTTTCGATGTTGTCAAATTTAAAGGTACTTTACTCTTGAGTAAAATTCATATTTTTTGACAAACCTCGTATACTACTGAAAAAAACTGATATCTGATGATTGTATTTTAGATTTCAGTACAAGCAAAACTTTTTATCAAGAATGACATTTTTCGCTAAAACTTAAATTTAAAAATTTTTCACTTATAGGATACCCCATCCGTGGTATAAACATAGAAAATGACAGTTAATATTTTATTAATATTTTTATTTTTTCACTGAAACTTGGCCTTTAATATTATTAGGTATTTAAAAATGTTTCGTCTATTTTAGTTATGTGATACATATCCTCAAGTCCTCTACGTTCCCAGTAAGGCGAATGCTAGTATTTTAACTGGTAGTTCAAGATTTCGCTCAAAAGGAAGGTTACCTGTCCTATCCTACTTATACAAGAACAAAGCGAGCATTAGTAGATGCAGTCAGCCTCTATCAGGATTCAGTGCAAGGTGTCTCGAAGATGAAAAGATGTTAAATCATGTTCTAAAAACAAATCCTAATGCTTCGTACATGTGTGTTGTAGATACCAGACCAAAAGTAAGTTATGAACTTCTAAATTTATTAACTTTATTAATTAAATAAGTGACTGAGGATGGTGTACATACGAAATATCAGGTGAAGAGTGAAAACGAGTACATCAGTGTTCCTTTAATAAAAAATCTCTAAAATTAAAATTTTAATCTACATAGTGATTAAAAGACAATTTGTCAGTAGATACAACGTTCGTTAACTTTAAAGGTTCTGTAACTAATGACAATGACGTTTAGATTGTGACAATTATACAAGAAATCAACTTGTAAAGTTTTATTCTAAACGTCATCGCCTTTACTTACTGAATCTTTAAAGTTAACGGACGTTCTATCTACTGACAGATGTGTTTTTAATGTTTTTTTTAGATTAATGCAATGGCAAATCGAGCTGCAGGGAAAGGCTATGAAAATGAATCGTTTTATGAAAATATAAAATTTCATTTTCTTGGTATTGAAAACATACATGTAATGAGAAATAGCCTTCTAAAAGTAGTGGAAAGTAAGTACGGTACAGGATTTTTTTTGTGAAATCTTATTATTATTTTTATTTCATAGCATGTGAACAAAGAAATCCCACTATGGCGAGTTTTCTAAGTGGTTTGGAATCTAGTGGCTGGCTCAGACATGTAAAATCAATATTAGACACATCTCTCTTTATATCTGAGGCATTACTGGAAGGTATAAGTGTTCTTGTTCATTGTTCCGATGGTTGGGACAGGACCGCTCAAGTTTGTTCATTAGCATCCATTTTACTTGATCCGTTTTATAGAACAATATCTGGTTACCAGGTAAACTAAAGTTTTATTCTTTTTATAACCGTTTTTAATAAAAATTTACGGATTTATTTCAGACTTTAATTGAAAAGGACTGGTTGGCTTTCGGACACAAATTTTCTGAAAGATGTGGACATACTCAAACGGAAAACAAAGAAGTTTCGCCGGTTTTCACGCAACTTTTGGACGCCACCTGGCAGCTGATGCAGCAATTTCCCATGTCGTTTCAATTCAACGAAACTTTCTTGTTTACTTTGCATGATCATGTACATTCTTGTCAGTTTGGTACATTTATTGGAAATTGCGAGAAAGATAGAATAGAATTGAGGTAAATAAAAATGATTGCATCTACAATTTTGAAATTGAATTACGTTTGCGTTTTTCAGACTGTCAGAAAGAACTTATTCTCTATGGGGATACATGGCAAATCATCTTAATGAATACCTAAACCCATTGTACAGCACGGAAGAGAGCCCTGAAGTGCTTATACCTAATTTGATTCCTCAAAATATCAAGTAATATGTCACATTATTTCTTTTAATTTTTAGTAATTAGTGGATTCTGTGAATCGAAAAAAAACTTGAACAGTGTAAATATTTCAATGCCCAAGGAGTATATGTCTCCCCCCAGTTTTCGACCATGATGAACACGATGGCGATGGTTTAAACTCTTTCCGAGTTAATTGCACTCCACAAAAGGCCAAAAACCGCCCTCAAAATGAGTTAACGCGGATACGCCGTCTCATATCGACAAAACCTACATCACCCGTTTTCTAGGATGCTGAACACGATGGCAGTGGTTTAAACTTTGTCCAAGTTAGAATCGCCCCATAAACGGCTAAAAACAAACACGGAATGTGGTGAAACGAGGATGCGCCGTCTCATGCCGACACAACCTGCTTTACGCCCGGTTTTCGAGGAGGCTGAACACGATTGTGATGTTGGATTTTCTTCCCGAAACAAGTTGCCATGTGTATTGCATAGATATTTTTCTTATTAATATTTAATTTCTGACTCCTTTACAAATTGGTCTCAACACTTCCGACCATCATGGGGCTCTTCTCAGACCCCCTATTTCTACTCTTCTCCGTTATAATTTACTTTCCTATGGTTGTATTCTAAATGTTTCATATATCCTGTTGTATTATTTATAACTTTAAAAGGCAGACGGTGTGAGGCGGTTATTGGCCTTTTTTGGGGGTGAGGTTAACTCGGAAAGCGTTTAAAACACCGCACAGTAGGACAGATTACCGAAAGCGTAGACAAAAGTCGAAGAAAAATAGTTTGGGTTAAAGAATTTGAACTACTAGGTTGGATATAGTAATGTTTACACTATTAACTCATAAAAACAGCCTGCCCGCCGGCCATCCAATTATAGGGCAGGTCAAACGCAGCGTTTTTTTGTTAGTGATGCGTAGAGCCAACTAAGTATAATAAGTAGTAACTTAACATTTTTCCATTTTCCCGGATTAAAGAAAAATAAAACTGTAGAATGTTCAGCAAGGTACGTACTTAATATTGATTTCCCATTTAAATACAAATACAAAAGGTTATCCATATCACAAATGTGGTCCAATGTTCAATAAATGAAATGAAACTCAAAATAATGTACCACAAAGACTTTAATCAAGTTGTAATAAACGGCAACTGGTTTCGGCTACTTAGCCATCTTCAGGCCATATTAAAATATGTTTGCAATAGTAAATATATCATTAATAGGGAGAGAGCATAACGCTGTTATAAAATTACTAGTAGGTAATGGAAAACTGTAGGGGGGAAAGGAGAATATGGATACATGAACTTAATTATCTTATGACGATACGAAATTTTAAATTAACCTTCCGACGCCGGAACTCGGAAAGTTACGATTCTACCAGAGCGGGGTGCATTTGTACCCCACACAAAAATAGTGCAATCCTGGAACACAAAACGCACCTCCCAGACATTAGAGGTTGCTCATTTTTAGTCTCAGGAATCGGTTTATCCACAAGCTCATGCATTGCATCGGCAACTCGTTTGTGATGAATTTTTCCAGACTGCAGGCCTACAGCAACATAAGGCTATATTAGTTCTTCTCCTAAACATAACAAAAAGTCCCTGCATTTGTGAATGTTTGAGTAAACTGATGCAGGATTTGTTTTTATCCAAATGTTGCGGCCATTTAGGGAACCGATGTCAATACAATTTTGGAACAGTACAAATGGCCATCTATTTGTAGACCTCTTGACAGAATATTCATTTACCATTTTGTCCATGGTATCTACAGAACCTTTTGTTCGATTGTAGTGAAGAATCATCTCAAGTTTGTAGTCGCATTCCTGTCCACCAACACGATCATCATGATGTTCGGTACTTAGGAGAATAACAGCATGTTTTTTCTTAGGGACGTAGAAGGCTAAAGTAATTTTTTCAGTAAAGGCAAATGCTGATGATTTTTCTTTTTTTGATGGATTTGGTTGTAGGGCAGGAGGAATATCTTGCTTGTTTTTGTGTATGGTTCCGCAAAGTGTGAGTTTACGCTCTAGTAACTCCTTTGATAGTGGAATGCTGGTAAAAAAGTTATCTCTAGTAATACCACATCCATTGCCAAGACACGAAACTAAATCAAGTACAACACGTTTACCTTGTTCTTTTTCGGGTTTGCCTAATTCCTTTCTAGTGTATACTTGCAGATTTAGAGCGTAAGTTGTTTCTACGTCAACCAGAGTCCAAATCTTCCGTCGCTTTTTGATTAGTATACCTTACTATTATTGGAACCATATTTTAATCTAAAAACAATTTAAAGCAATCGCTGATGGTGTTTATATTTTGACAAGCTGTTGGGAAGGCTGTTTATAAAATATGGTTTCCTATTTTGACCTTGTAGCTTTTGGTGCCGCCTTACGCCAAACGGTACCATTTTTTGAAACGAACCCAGATTCTGTCTCAACATTATCATCTTCCTCACTCTCAAGAGTCAAACTCATTAGTCTAAAAACATATTTAACTTTACAAACATACAATTTTTTTATATTTTTTTGCATACCTCAGGTTCGTCCCTGAACTGCTCTAAGTTATCTTCTAGCTCTGACTGATCAGACTCATTTGAACCAAGTGAAAAATTATCATCATCATCATCTTCATCCAACCACTGTAATGCTAGTTATTGGTTAGCGTCCACAGTCAAATCTAACTTTCTTTTGCGTGACATATCTGTTTCTTGTCGAGAACACGTCGTGCTTCCACCACTCGGCGGCCGACAGGACTACGAAGTAAATTTACACATGCGCTGTGTACTTTAAAGTATGTATTTACTAAGCTTAACTAAATAGAATTTGATCACGACCTATTTTTTTGCAAACACAAATGAAAAATCGGGATATGGGGTACAATTGTACCCCGTTCCGGCGTCGAAAGGTTAAGCGGTTTAAAAATCGTGCGATGCATGCTTAAACCGCGTTAAAGTAGCCGAAACTAGTTGCCGTTCATTACAACTTGTGGTACATGATTTTGAGTTTCAATTTATTAATTTCCCATTTACTTCTTAAATAATATTTTATCACTTTTAATTTATACATTTATACTGAAAATTGAAAAAAATAAATAAAATGTAATGGAAATTGAGAAATAAGTAACATATTCATTCTAATAAATTTGGAATTCCCTAATAAACTATTATATTTATTGCTTGAATAATTTATAAAATCTAGCTACTATAGAAGCTACTCCGGTAACGAGCTACACACTTTTACGACTGCAGCCTCTATTGATGCGGTTAGAAAATATAGAAATCGGTTCGTATTTGTATGTATTTCTAAAGGACACGATGCGAAGAAAAGGGTAGAATAAAATGTAGAAGGGTCCGATGGCTAACCTAGAAAAAAAATCGGCTGTGTCACCCCAGGACTTTCCCGGCTCGACCGTAGAGGATATGTTATTTATTATTATTATTTTAATTACAAAATACTAAGCATTACATTGATTTATGGAACACATTAAAAATAGCGAGCTGATGGTGAATTAATATTTCAAGGTTGGTAATGACATAAGCTGCGCATGCGCACGTTATATATCATACTGCTACAATTAGGATCTCCTAAAATCATGTGTGAAAACTATTGGGAATTCGGGAAAAATTTTCATACAATAGTTGTAAGAAATTTTAAATGTGTATTTTTCTCGCCATCTAGCGGCGAAACTGTGAGGAATTCGATTAAAAGTTAAACATAAAAGTTAAAGAAAATTTGATGCTTTACAACTTTGCACAAGAAAATTTTGCACTAAATACATTGTTTGTCCTCAAAATCAAGAAAAACTAGAGAAAACATACATGCACATTTTTACGCGCCCTCTAGTGGCGCAACTATTGGAGATTTTAGAAAAAGTTTGAGACAAAAGTTATAGAGAATTTTATGCTCTAAAACTTTGTACTACAAAATTTTGCACTAAAGTATATTGTTTGTCCTCAAAATCAAGAAAAACTAGAGAAAACCTACATGCAAATTTTTTACGCGCCCTTTAGTGGCGAAACTATTGGAAATTTTGGAAAAGGCTTGAGACAAAAATTGTAGGTAATTTTATGCTCTAAAACTTTGTACTACAACATTTTGCACTAAAATGTATTGTTTGTCCTTAAAATTTAAATAAAGTAAAAAATTGTTACATGTATATTTAACCAAAGTCGGTCTTGAGGACCCTCCACTGTACCAATTTAAACCAAAAACTAATGGTCGCATTCTAGGCACACACCGACCCTCCATACCACACAGACAGACCATGCGCTGGAAATGGTTTCAATCTTCTTGGGGGACCTCAAAATGGATATTTCCATTGATATCTCGATTTTTTTTTTGCTCGTTCACCTTACTTTCCCTTTGATGGGTCCGGGAAAGTAAAACAGAACAATAATCTGTCCTATCTTTTGCTAAGCTGATAATTGCTGTGTTTTATTGTATAGATGAGCTTATAGAAGGAGCAGATGACGATGGTAAAAATTAGAGAACGTATTTATGTATAATTAAATTGAAATATTGTTTTGTTTATCAAATATCAATTTTAGTAGTATTTACAAATTATGTACTTTGGTAAAATTTAAAATATCCCAAGACTAAAATTAATATAGTAGAATTCATCGCTTTACGAGAATAAAAAATGCTATAAAAACTTCAAACAAATTCTAATACATCTAGATACATTTTAAACTGACAATTGTCACTTTCAAACTGATAATTGTCTCTTTCAAACTGACAATTGTCACTTTTAATCTGAAAATTGTCACTTTTAATCTGACCATTGTCTCTTTCAAACTGGTAATTATCACTTTTAAATTGACTACATCGGGGCCTCGATTCTTGAATCTCGAATGCGAAATGTCGAAGTCGACAACAGTATTGTCAAGACCTATTCTTCAATACGAATCGGGATTTAAAAACAATGCGACATTATTTGTCGAAAGTATAAGTGGCAACGATGTAATATTGTGACATGAGACGTAAATTTGTATGTCAAACGTCTTGCAAAATTAAAAATTTGTTAGTTCATTGGTACCTTGCTGTATTGTATCAAACACAGATATTGTATTTTACTTGTGAAAATGGAAAAAAAATGTATTGTAGCCAAGAACAAAAACAACGTTTAACGGAAGTGGTTATAGGGGACAAACATTTATTAAGTGGCAAGTTTACTAATACCTTTACAGCTAAAAATAGTATGGAAAGGTGGAAAAACATTGCGGAAATGTTAAATTCGATACCCGGGGCTAATAAGGATTGGAGACAATAGAAAAAAGTTTACCTTTGTTCACTTACAAGGATATTTTTACAACTATGTCTGTTGTTTAGACTTGGCAAGATCTCAAGAGTTCAACAAAAAAGAAACAAACTGCTGCAGCCCTCCTCCAACAGATCACACTTACATTAAGGGTTCAGAAAAAAAGTAAAAGACTAATACCTGCTAAGCGCCGGGCAATAAGTGAAAATGCCACACAGGTGTTAGCACAAATTTCAGAGAGAGAGTTAGAGATAAGAGAGCGGTACTATGCAAAAAAATTGCACTAATGGAAAGGCAGACATTAGCTAGTGAAAAAATAGCTAATCACTTCTCTACGTAAACTATATGTAGATTTGTTACATTGTACATATAAACATTTGTTTATAGTAATTTAGAATGTGTTTAAATGTACTTCTCAACAAAAATATCAGTCATCAGTTTCTGAAATAAATTATTTGATCTTTCATTTTCATGTTATGCTGTAAAATACTGCCATATTAATTTTATTTAACGAATGTGTACATTAGGCGTCACTCCCTATTTTATTAAAAGGAAATATTTAGTACCACATGTATGCTTTACTTTTGACGAAGCTCATTCACCTCTCCTATAGTGTGTGGAGAGTGCACCCACTCGTTAAATATTTCTGGTCTGTTTAGTGCTTCAGAAACTTCCTTAACACTTCTACTAACTGAAGCTTGTGATAATCCTAATAGTGCATTTTTACCAACAGCTCTTTGATAACTGCCAGTTGCAAAAAAGTTTAGTGTTGCAAGAACCTGTAATTTTAGTAACTTGTTACTACTCTGATATCAAACATGAATATTTGCTTACCTTTCTTTCAATTGTTAAGCCAGACATGCGAGTTTGTTCTTGTACATATGGCGTAACCATTTCGAGTAACCCCTGCGTAACTACTTTCGTTAATTTAAATTCGTTATCATTTATTTGAAATGCATCCATGTAGTTCATAATTGGTCTGGGAGCATTACCATCATCTTCCATGTTTTCAATATATTTTACAGGGTTACCGTTTTTAGTAAATTTCCTACTAAATTAGTAGTTTTTTAAGAAAAATGAGGGTGTTTGGTAAAATTTTAATAGAATTGATAATAGACAGGTTCGACATTTTTTTTAAACTGTAATCGATATATTTTTTTATTAAAAAACGATCGAGAAAAAATTGAGCGCAAAATATTAAAACTTAAGTCCGCTGTAAAATTCAGTAATTTTTTAGATTTGAATTTAAAACTATATTGTATCGCTATCTATCTATGGTATATTTAAGACGAGTGTCTCATCGCAGAAAAAATATTTTGTATCCAAACGTGACACGTGATTCGCTTAAATAATAAGTTTGAACAAACGTAAGTATGAGCTCTAGTAGCAGCATGGAATAGTGCTGGTTCGTGGTGCGTTAGGTCCGGGATCGAATCCCGCACACAGCATATCTTTTTTTGGGTTTTATCGTTATATTTTACTTTTAAACGTTATTAAATTTTTTTTTTATTTTTTTTTTTTAATATGCTGGTTAGTTTTGGTAGTCAAGACTTCTTTTAATAAAAATAATACCTTTTTTTTGCTTTTTATCGTTATATTTTACTTTTCAACGTTATTAAATATTTTTTTAATATACAGGCTAGTTTAGGTAGTCAAGACTTCTTTTAATAAAAAAATATATATCCCCCAGGTAAAAATTATGTACAAAATATTTTTACTGCGATCAGACACTCGTGATTTTGGTAGTTTTTTATTGAAATGTTGGTAGAATATGATTTATTGAAAAATATTTAATCAGGTTGAAAAGTAAAATATAACGATAAAAATCAAAAAAAAAAAAAAAGATATGCTGTGTGCGGGATTCGATTCCCGGACCTATCGCACCACTAACCAGCACTATTCCACGCTGCTACTAGAGCTCATACTTAAGTTTGTTCAAACTACTATTTAAGCGAATCACGTGTCACGTTTGGATGATACAAAATATTTTTTCTGCAATGAGACACTCGTCTTAAATATACCATATATAGATAGCGATAAAATATAGTTTTAAATTCAAATCTGAAAAATCTACTGAATTTTACAGCGGACGTAAATATTAATATTTAGCCCTCAATTTTTTTTTGAGTGGAGTCGACTCTAAACAAGTTTATACCGCCGCTGTCGTGCTCAGCACACTCGAAAACGGGGAGTGATGCAAGTTTTGTAAGTATGCGGCGTGTCCACATTAACCTTTTTGGGGCCGGTTTTTGGCTTTTTTGGTGGTGCGGTTAACTCGGAAGGAGTTTAAACCACCGCAATCATGTTCAACATCCTCGAAACCGTGGGAGGTAAATAGTCTGGTTAGGCTCTGAAATATTTACATGTCTGTCCGACTGACAGAATCCACTAAATGTCATATTGTTTTTATTAATTTTCACTTTTACTCAACATTTTGATATTCTTTGATTGTTACTTTTGTCTAAATATAGAAAAGTACGATTAATATTTCTAATTCTCTAGTTTCTTGTTATAATGATAATATAAATCCATTTATAGATTTTGGAGGACCATGTACTGCCGATTTGAAAGTGGAGTTCACCCCAGAGAGCCCCAAGCAGATTTATTGCTAGTCACCTCTGATTATGTATTTTCGTTAGATGAACACGTCAAATATTTAACCAAGGTAATTATTAACAAGATTAAAATATTTTTTCTACAACCCTTTACAAAAAGACGTCATTTTGTAATAGAATACCTTCAGCGAAAACTTGATTTCCGTCACAAGTGAGAGAAATTCTCATAACGTTAACTTTCGTCTCTAGTGACGAAAGTTAAATTTATATTTTCAATAATTTCCCGCCCTCGTATCTACTGTTTTGATGAATTTAAGGCCCTTGCACGTACATTTACACAAGAAATAAGCAGTTAAAAATAAAAAATAAAATTTGACAGATCGTTATCACTCCACGATAAGTTATCTAGCAAGGCACGTTAAAAAATAAAAATTAAGAAATAATACATATGAAATAATTTTTTCCGTAAGGATGAAAATTTTATTTCTGACCAATGAAAAACAGTACTTTGACCATTTGGCATTTAGCTGCTAAGATATTGAGCTATTGTATTTATCTATTTTTGTGGGTTCGTAGTTTCTTTTTAGTTGTAGAATAAAAATAAATATGAGTGAAGATCACAGTTATACTATAATTATTATTTAAACGACGAAAATACAGTGACAGTGTTCAATGAAAAGAAAATTATCATACAATTACTCTTACTCTTTTATTTTTCTTTTTTCACTTAATAATAAAAATCCTCGCACCGTGAAAGTACCATAAAGGTCCTTTTTATGAATTGATTTTGATATGTACAAATAAAATTACAAAAATTTTAGGTTATGTATAATAATAAAGGTATCTGACAGTTGATTTATGTTTGCACGCATGTGTTACGGCTTGTCCGGAATAAAACCACAAAATATCGAAAACGAATTTATTAACACCTCACGGTCGTTCTTTTTAACTCGTACTGGTTTTATTTTACTAAAAACGAATGATGATTAATTATTATATAAATGTCAATGAATCACAATGAATCAGACTCGTATGAAAGAACGAAAGAAAACAATGATACGATATATTTATAAATATCGTAAAGAAATAATTAATAATTACAATATAATAATCAAATACAATAGAATTAAATATAATGATAATATAATAAATATAATAGTCCGTTACATTCGGCCATCCTGTTTCTTAGTCGTCCTCGACTTCTTGCTGTTCCTACAAAAGAAAGAAGACAAATATTTTAATTTATTTTGGTTTAATGTTCCTTAGAGCTTGTTTCATTTTAAATTTTATGCTCTCTAGAACTCTTTTATTTTATTTCTATTTTAAGCTCTGTAGAACTCTGTTATTTTATTTGTATTTTAAGATCTGTAGAGCTTTACTATTTTATTTTATTCATTTTATGCTCCTAGAGCTCTACTATTTTGTTTTATTCATTTTATGCTCCCTAGAGCTCTACTATTTTATTTTATTAACCTTCTAAGAGATCAATTAATTCATCTGTGCTGTTTACTTCGCTATCCGAATCGGATTCATGTAAAACACCACCTGTATATTTCCTTAATTGATCTACGGGAACTTTAACCGAATATTTTTTGTAGCCTTTCATTCCCTTTAGAGCTGAAATTGTATACCTGTCTTTTGAATGAACCTTAATTATTTTGTAGGGTCCACCAAATTTGAGACTTGTTTTCCTATGCACTTCTTTTTGAGAATGTCCTGACCCGGACCAAAGTACTAAATCGCCAACTTTATAAACCGTTGCACTTTTTCTTTTAGCGTCAAAATATCGTTTCATTTTTTTGCTTGTTTGTTCATATTAGTTTTAGCCATTTGTGCGTCCAATTTTCTGTCCACCTCTAAGGTATAGTCGTCTAAATCGGGATGTTTTAATTGGTCGAAACCAAACATCAATTTGTGAGGCGACATTACCGTACTAGAGTTAATGGAGTTGTTAATTCTCCATACTACATCAGGCAGAACCGAACACCATTCATTTTCATCGGATATACTAACATTAACGGCAGTTTCCAAGGTCCTATTGTACCTTTCAACTTGACCGTTGGATCTCGGAGAAGCAACGGCATTAAGAATATGTTTAAATTTATACTCTAAAGCAAATTCCTTAAATTTCTTACTTGTAAAAGCTTTTCCACAATCAGAAACAATTCTTTTGGGCACAGAAAACAAACTGAAAAGATCCTTAAGTATTATTATTGTTTCCGAAGCTTTTACTGACCTTGCAGGTCTCGCGAAGAGATATTTCGAGTATGAGTCAACAACCATCAGAATATATGAGTATCCCCCTGCACCTTTTACGTAAGGTCCAAGGTGATCGATATGCCAAGTATGTAAAGGTTGATCTGGTTTATCAATTGGGAATAGGAATCCTTCCTTTTTCCCGTATTGGCTCCGCTTATAAGCGCAGTCTAAACATGCATAAACATACTTTTTAATGAATATCGTCATTCTTTGGAACCAGAATTTACTTTTAAGTAACGATTCACATTTTTTATATCCCAAATGACCTATATCGTCATGGTATTTTCTTAAAATATTAAACCTAGCGGATTTTGGTATGACAAGCTTTTCTTTACCATCTGCTGTTTTTCTATATAACCTTTGGTTTTTTATAATATAAGTATTTTTAATTTGCTTATCACAATCGTTAGATTTTAATTTTTCACAAATTAAATTCAAAGTAGGGTCTTGTAATTGTATACTTAAGAACCAGTTATTGCTACCAATAACCAGTGTATTTAGTTCAGGTATGTTGCGACTAAGTGCGTCGACATGGGGCATTTTGCTGCCTGGTCGATGCTTTATTTCCAAGTCGTAGTCTTGGATGTTTAACCACCATCGTGCTACACGAGGCAGTAAATCCCGTTTTGTAAATGTAGAGCGTACAGCGTACAGCAATCTGTTATAACTTTGAAATGAATTCCAGTAAGGTAAATTTTAAACCTTTTAATTGATTCGACTACTGCTAGTGTTTCCAGTTCATATGCATGGAATACTTTTTCCTCTTTACTCGTGGCTCTACTAAAATACATAACCGGCTTAAAAACATCTCCGTGTTTCTGTAGTAGAATTCCTGCGACGCCTAACGAACTAGCGTCAGTATGAAGTTCCGTTTCCAGTTCTGGATCATAAATAACAAGAATTGGCCTAGAAGTAAGGCGATCTTTAATTTCTTTAAAAGCATCTTCTTGTTCTGTCGACCAAGTCCAGGAAACGTCTTTTTTTAAAAGATTACTCAATGGCGCAACAATCATAGCATGATTTTTTATAAATTTACGAAAATATGAACTAAGTCCTAAAAATTGACGCAACTGATGCAAGTTTTTAGGTTTCGGAAAATTAGCTACTGCGTTTATTTTGTTTTTACCAGGTTGGATTTGTCCTTCGTGAATTTCGTAACCTAAATAATCAATGTTAGTTTCGAAAAAGAAACATTTAGAAATATTCAACTTTAGATTCGCTTTTCTTAATATATCAAGAACGGTTTTCAATGTCTCTAGTTCTACTGTCTCAGAGGGAACTAAAATGTCGTCAAGATATATACTTATTTTGTCCCCTAATTTAGAGAATAAATTATTAATTAAACGTTGAAAAGTTACGGGAGCATTAGAAACACCAAATGGCATTCTCAAGAATTCCCACTGTCCTTCTTGTGTCACAAAAGCTGTTTTCTCTATTGAATTAGGTGACATTTTAATTTGATAGTAACCTTGAGTAAGATCAAGACTGGTAAAATATTTTTTTCCCTTTAGACGATTAATTTGGTCTTCGATGTGATTTAAAGGATACCTATCTTTAATCGTTTGCGAATTAAGTTTTCTAAAGTCCACACACAGGCGATGGTCTCCGTCTTTCTTTTTGACAAGAACGACGGGACTGGCAAAAGCAGAATTTGAGGGTCTTATAATGTTATTCTTCAACAAATCTTGAATTTTTGATCTGATTATTGCTTTATCGGCCTCTGAATATCGATAAGGACGATAGAAAATAGGTTCTGATTTTTCTAAATTAATTTCAAACTCGATTATATCAGTGACACCTAACTCCGAAGTATTGCTAGCAAAACAATCTTCGTATTGTGACAGAAGATTCAAAAACTGCGATTTTTCAGTTTCATTTAGCACATTTTTATTGAATTTAACTTCTGCAATATTTAAAGATAAAACTGACTTTATTTTTGATGGGTTAAAGTAATTTTTAGGTGAAGTAACCTCATAAGCACGTCCCAAAATTCTGCCTTTGTGCATGAATAATTTCTGTGAACCATTATTTATGATAACTATCTTATTCTCACGCCCCTGAAGTAAACAACTTAGAGTCGAGTAGTTCTCTTTAAAATTAATGTTTTGAGTCGTAGCTAAGAATAATAATTCGCCATTTGTGTTCGTGGTGATAGGTACAGTTAAAGCACAAAGGGGTTCGATTTGTACATCTTTTTCTAACATGACAGAAATTTTAGTTTTAGGCATAAATTTTTGTATTTCAAATGAATCCCCTTGAATATGCACTACAATATCTTTATGGTTAATGATAGGCTGACCTACTATTACTTCTGTTGCCCCCAAATCAAAATCAACAAAATGTACTGAAGACTTTAAAGAAAAGTTATTAAAGGTAAATTCTACCTCAGCTTCTCCTTTTGGAAATAAGAATTCACCCCCAAAACCCTTTACAACGATATCTGACTTTTTCAACGATATATTATTAAATCTATGTAGAAGTGACGATTTCGCCACGTTTAATTCACTTCCTGTGTCCAAATAAGCTTTACATGGTAAATTATTCATTAAGATTTCAAAGTTAAATTTTTTATTTTTTACTGACCTTTCTAACAGATGTACCTTTGCAGATTTAAGATGCCAACAGTCCTCCTTTAAGTGTCCCCTTTTGCGACAGTGGGTGCACTCCTTAGTTTTCGGCTGCTCCTTGGCTTTCTCGGATGGTCCAGGGCGATTATCTCTGTAGTAGCAATTTCGGGCTAAATGACCAGATTTCTTACAAATTGGGCATATTGGTGGAGTATCTCTCTTGGATTGACCTTTGAAATTATTCTTGTCAGGTTTGTCAGGTGTTTCCTTATCCAATTTACACAAGAATCCTCGGAACAATTCATCCGGAGTTTTAAAATTTGCAGACTTTGCGGTGCCTTGATGTTCTTCCGGCAGACCGTCGATGATGCAAGAAACTGCATTTGTGTCAGATATTTCACAACTTCTAATAAGCATACATTTGGAGTAATAAAAGTGTAGCATACTTTCCTTTGCCGTTTTCCTTCTTTCGAGCATGTTTTTCAAGTTGTCAACAAAATAAGCTTGCGAAGGAAATGCGTTTTGAACAGCTTCTTTCCACTCTGTCCATGTCTTGTTATAATCTAACAGTCCATTGTACCAGACTTTTGCCATTCCACCTAATTTTGATTGCAAAAGGAATGCCTTTTTTGCCTCGGTCCAGTCATAAATCGCAGCCAGTTGTTCTATTTTATTTAGCCACGTGACAGCATTTAAATCTCTACATTCTGGATCAAATTTGGGCACTAAATCGCACTGAGAAAAATTATCGGTGTTTTGTGTGATCTGCTGAGATTGTACAGCGTTTGTGTTGGCGTTAATGACTGGAAGCTGCATGTTTCCGATAATATCTTGCACTTTTTTCGAAATTATATCTTCGATCCTCCTTTTCTTAATTTTTCGGGACTTATGATGTGTTTCACTACCCGAACTATATGAGCTACTTGAACTTGATGAGCTGGTAGAACTTTCCCGCACTCTTTCTTTTCTTTGTCTAGCATTTTCGCGGCGTTTACATTTCTTTGTATTTTCCTCAGCACTTTTATCACTTTCGTTACCTCCACTCATTTTAATCTACCAGCAACTTATTCCCGTAATCCCACTTCTGAATTGTTACGGCTTGTCCGGAATAAAACCACAAAATATCGAAAACGAATTTATTAACACCTCACGGTCGTTCTTTTTAACTCGTACTGGTTTTATTTTACTAAAAACGAATGATGATTAATTATTATATAAATGTCAATGAATCACAATGAATCAGACTCGTATGAAAGAACGAAAGAAAACAATGATACGATATATTTATAAATATCGTAAAGAAATAATTAATAATTACAATATAATAATCAAATACAATAGAATTAAATATAATGATAATATAATAAATATAATAGTCCGTTACACATGCCTATTTCAAACGAATGTAGGTTGACAAAAAATAATTTTTTTAACTGCTTATTTTTATTTCTTATTTTTACTGCTTATTTTTTATGTAAATGTACGTGCAAGAGCCTTTAAATTATTAGTAAAATACCGTGAAATTTAAAAACAATTTATATCAAGTTGCCTGGTTCCATTATAGTTTGACGTTCCTCGTTAAATGTTTAGACTTGTCAGTTTCGACTGAAAACATTGTTAGTTTTTTATTTATTATGATTGTGATTCAGAAAGTGATAGTAATTTTTAAAATACACCACCAGAAATATATATAATACATTATTACGACATAAACAGGGTTGTAGAAAAAGTATAGTGTTTCACTCTTCGAAAGCATTTTTTGAAGCTCGTGAACATTACCAGCCTCGGCTGGTAAATTGTTCTCTCGCTTCAAAAAATGTTACTTTCGTCACTCGTTAAACAATATACTATTCTACTGATATTGATAGAAAAAATCTTATAAAATTTGCTTTATAAAGCTTCTTTACTTTTCCTCTCCATATAATATAATATTCAGGTTGTTCCTTAATTCGAATGCCAACACTGTAGGGCAAATTCCGTGTGCTAAATTATGCAAATTTGGGTCTGGAACTTATGTCCGTAAATGCACAATTTCAAAAATACCGGATATTAAAGTTTAAAAAGTAAAATAGTTTATTGTCAATAAATTTCAAATGGTGTTATCGATTGTAATGAAACTGTATGAGTATTATCAGGTTGGTAAACTATTTGTTTTAACGTGAATAGATAATTTCCAGATTTTTCCAGAGGCGTACAGTAGGGAAGGACCCTTTTTCCACCCCTTAATTTCCCGCCACTGGTTAAAATGATGAAATTATTTAATTTTTGAATTCTATCAACTTTCCATTGTATAAAAGTAATAACATTTTTCTATGTTAAAATTAACCGTTATCGAGAAAACGTATTTTCTATGTGAATGTTTTTTTAGTTAAGTAAAAATGCGAAACAGTTTTATTTCTAACAAGCTCAAACGGTGGCCCGATGGGCCGCCTGTTCTCCAAAATGCGAAACAGTTTTATTTCTAACAAGCTCAAACGGTGGCCCGATGTTCCGTCTGTTTTCTCCAATGTATGTTACGTTCTATGGTTAAAACATTCAAAATTGGTTTCTGGCACATCTGAATACCATAACGAACAAATTTAAATTTTTTTCAACAACAAAACAGAGGTCCATAATCATAAATCTTGTTCGCCATCTTCGGGTCGTAATCTCAATTAATTAATTTTGACAAAAAATTCATAATCTCCGACATCAAAAACCCTTCTTACCGATTTTGAATAGAATCTGTCAGAAATAATAAATCTCGTTCGCCATCTTGAATTTATTAATTTTGACAAAAAATTCCTAATCTCCGACCCAAAAAACCCACATATCAATTTTGAATGAAATCGATTTATAATCATAAATCTCGTCCGCCATGTTGAAGTCGCAATCTTAAATCTTCTTTATATGTGAGTAAAGAAACACACAATGTCCAGTAGCCCGAGAAATATACTTGTTAAATTAGTTCAAATGTGAAGTTGGCAACTAGTTTCGGTTTCCGCCATCATCAGGCCTACAATAGCGCTCGTTAACAAACAACAGGTAATAATAAAATAATAGTGTGAGTGGCTTACCATAAACATCATGTAGCAAACAGTGAAATAAAATTTAATTTGGCTTAGCAACATTTAAAATTTTTTTTAATTAATAAAGTTGCGGGGTACTGAATATGGGGGAAGCCCCATTCACATCATGCTATTTTAATTTGATTGTCTGTTGTCACTTGTCACTGTCCGTTTTACAGTTGACATTTAATCTTCGGGTCACTCGCACCACCATTTGTTATATCGCTGTTTTTACCAACTGCCCTTAATTGGGTCAGGGTAGGCCTGATGATGGCGGAAGCCGAAACTAGTTGCCAACTTCACGTTTGAACTAATTTAACAAATATATTTCTCTGGTACTGGACTTTGTGTGTTTCTTTACTCATTGGTTGACCACATTTGAGACATGGATAATCTGATGAATTCTTTATATGTAGCGAGAAAGGAAAATAACGATACAAAGCTGTATAATGAAATTATCCTCCAAAAATTACCCAGTGATTTGTAAAAATACCCAAAAATGGGAAATTCCCCACAAATCGGCATCACTGTTGATTAGAAAATACCCAAAAATCTGAAATTATCCACTCATCGGCATCACTGTTTGATTACGGACTGACTGAACTATTAATTTTTTTGTTCTTCTTTATATGTAGCGAGAAAATAAAAAGAGCGGTACACAGCCATATAATAAACTTATCTTTCAATAATTACCCAATGATGTGCAAAAATACCAAAAAATTGGAAATTCCCCACAAATCGGCATCGCTGTTGAATAAACTATAGTATCATTAAAATTTTCAAAAATTTTGCCATTGTTGCTAGATTTGCAAAAAGTCAATTTTTTCATATTGTTTTGTGTTTAACGTGTAAATTTTTGACTCAAAAATGGCGAGAGGTCATGTGCTAGCCACATCAGATTTTTTAGTAAGGAATGTTGATAGAATTCAAAAATGTCATCATTTTAAGCAGTGGCGGGAAATTTAGGGGTGGAAAAAGGGTACTTTAACCATACTGCACGCCTCAGAAAATTATCTATTCACGTTAAAGCAAGTAGATCACCGACCTGATAATCCTCCTACAATTTATTGGTAATAAACTATTTTATTTTTTAAACTTTAACACAATGTATTTTTGAACTCAGTATAAGGTATATACAGGGTGTAATTGAAATACATATACATGTATGATGTCTAAAAACGAATGACACCAAATCTTACCATTAAATTCTAAAATTTAAATATGGGTCAATTCCCGCTATTCCGAACATTTTTCTACGCTTAATAACATTGAATACTTACAAGACATTTTGGAGAACTTATACTGAAAGCGCTGTTGCCAGTTCATAATAAAGTTTGTGAGAAACCAAAGATAAGAAGATTTACAAAAAAAATCCAATTTGTAAAACAAAAGCCGGAGCAACGTATTTTAGTGCATTTTTCTCAAAAATAAAATACCATTAAGAGACCGAAAACAATAAATTTGAGTACACTAAAGTAATTATTCAAAATGGTGTGCTTTATTGTTAACACAGGCTCCTGCTCTTCTTTGTCAAGACCCCTATTCTCTAGAAATTAAATAAGGATTTTGTTGGTTCATTGTACACTAAGTGTTTCATGTGATCTTACAAGAATTCATTCCAGACTTGTTAGCAATTAAGGTCGATCCATTTCTGCCAATCCACTTGTGATGAAAAGTATTATGTAAAAAATGTCGTTCCTTTATGCGAAAGACGGAGCACCGTCTAGTAAATACCACATTCTGTATCTTACGGCAAGCGGTACATTTTGTAGGAGTACTGGAAGTTCATTTTGCCCACTTTCAAATTTCACATTTCTACAATACCAAACCAACAATGTTATTATTTTTTATTAAACACAGTATTAATTTTTAAATTAACAAATACATACTTATATTATTCAAGATAAATATTAATTGTAATTGTACAGTTGGTATTATTACTTGTATTTACTATAAAAGTTGAAGCAACAGGATACTGAAATTTCACTATCAATGTCAGACATATTTGCGTTTTGTCAAGAACTGTCAAAATATTTTGTGTATTCAAACACTGTCATTTCCATAGCAGCTGTGATTTTGTTAATGAAATTGAACTGCTGTTGATTTTAAAGCAATAATATATTTATTGGCAATGATCTAATTTAATAATTTTAACGATTGCACGAAAAATAGTGTGTATACCACGGCCGCGAAACTTTTTGGCGACCGCAAGATTATATTGCCTCGGCCGCAAGCGGCCTCGGCGATAACTTTTCTTTCGGTCCGCTAAAAAGGTATTTCACGGCCTAGGCATACAAATAACTATTCTTCTCTATAAATACGAGTTTCATTGGCGTACAAAATGTCAAAATTATTTAATAAAAAAATATGATTATTGAGTACTATACATATAATATTATTTTCTCCACGACCATTACTGAATGTATGAATTCCGAAATCATTTTTAGTAATAGAATGTATACATTCACACTGTAGAGTCTGAATATTTATTCTAAAACACTTGCTTCTTATGTATTTTGCATGTATTTTCATTCTTTATCAAGGTAAAGAATGGATATTCTGTAATCGAACTATAAACGATATGGATTGTCATCGATTTCAAAAGTGTCACTGTCAGATATAAAATGGCGACGGTAATAAATTATTTTCAAACAAGTTTTAATTTAAACAAAATAATGAGTGAAAAATCGAGTGAAGTAGTTATAGAATTTAATAATTTCTGAAATTGCAAATTATGAAAAAACACCAATGCACCAGATTTTAATTTCGGTAAGTGTACCATATAACACTATAAATATTAACTACCATTTAATACAAAGATGTCAACAAATAACTTGTGTTCAGATGTAATTTAATTTTGATTCATACTTTTTGATCGTGGAGAAACTATAGTCTGTTACTCGGTTAGAATGAAAAAATTCGACACTCGTGGTTCCTCACGCTCGCTAACGCTCGCGTTCGGATTTTCCACTGGTGTCGAATTTTTCATTCTAACCTTGTTACAGAATCTACTATTATAAACTTTATATTGTCAAAAATAAGACGTGAATAAGCTAATAATTGAGATCATTCTAAAATTGTCAAACTAATAACAATTGCATTTTTCGGTTTTCAGTACTGTAACTACGTTCAAGGATACTCGTGAATATTCGTTGGTTTCGGATTATTTTACATATTTAGGGAAATTTTAATTAGTTGGTAGTACTATAATGAAAGAATGACATCACTTGTGATGTGCATCGGGATTTGTATTAAAATCCCATACAATCCTTTTCACCGATCTTAGCGTGTGCCTGGCATAATGTGCGGCATACTTTTTAATATCTGCCTCTCTGCGATACCATATGTGCGATTCACGTTTCATATGCTAAAATGAGATAAACACATTATCATGGGAGTCAAGAAAATACTCATGTCTCACAGTTTCATAGCTTAGGTTTTGCCATCACGTGTGTCGGTGATATTTAACTGCGTCTTCTTAGAGAATGTCATATAACTGACAGTGACGTGCGCTAGTTTATAAGTACTATTTTCTTTGCAATTTAAAAGTACAATTCTTTAATTAAAATGTAACGGACACTAATTCAGTTTTCCTGTTATTATCATTGTCTGAACTTTTCCTTTTATTATAATACTGTGAAAATACTAACGTTGTATATTGTGCTCCGCCACTGGTGCTTAAGCGATTCTTCGAATTTAGACAAGAATAGAGTCGAACTAACTTAATGCATGTAATTGTTATGACCAGACGCAATAAATGCATAAATGTGAACAAAATATTTGTACGAATCATATTTTTCTTCTATCCGCTTATGGGCATTTACGACAATATTGGGTGTGGTTTATTTTATTTTAACATTAAATGGAAAAGGATAACCAGGCAGCTGTAGTCAAAACGGTAGTAATAAACCGGTGTGAACTTGGCAGCCACTTTCTGGCAGCCTATTTTCACCCAGCAGCCAAATGACCAGTGGCATCGGAAGATGATTTTATTCGTAAAAAATTCTTTAAAGAGACCTGTTTAAAGGAACATATAAAATAAAATTATTAAATTATTATTAAATATTTCCTTATATCAGAAACACGATAATAGTAGATTCTGTAACAAGGTTAGAATGAAAAATTCGACACGAGTGGAAAATTGCGAACGCGAGCGTTCAGCGAGTGTGAGGAACCACGAGTGTCGAATTTTTTCATTCTAACCGAGTAACAGACTATATTTTCTCCACGATCAAAAAGTATGAATCAAAATTAAATTAAATCTGAACACAAGTTATTTGTTGACATATTTGTATTACATTGTAGTAATATTTATAGTGTTATGGTAAACTTACCGAAATTAAAATCTGGTGCATTGATGTTTTTTCATAATTTGCAATTTTAGATATTCGAATGAGTAACTGAAGGTTACGGGTTGGTGCGTACACACTTGATAATTAATAAAGGAGAGACGAATGTATTTTAAAGTGTGTAATTAGAAAGTTAATTTTCAGCAGAAAATATATATATATTTTCTTTTGTTAAGTTTTTGTCAAGCGCTTTCGGCAACATTTGCCATCATCAGGACAAAATTTTGGTTACTTAAACTAGTGAGAAAAGATTTTGAAGTTAAATTAACTTAAGAACTAAATTTTAGAAAATGAAGACTACCCCATAAAAAAGGGGGACATCTTAAAAACAAAGGCATGCCTCCATACATCAGAAGGACATGAGAAGTATGGAGGCATGCCTTTGTTATTAAGATGTCCCCCTTTTTTTTGGGGTAGTCTTCATTTTCTAAAATTTAGTTCTTAAGTTAATTTAACTTCAAAATCTTTTCTCACTAGTTTAAGTAACCAAAATTTTGTCCTGATGATGGCAAATGTTGCCGAAAGCGCTTAACAAAAGAAAATATATATATATTTTCTGCTGAAAATTAACTTTCTAATTACACACTTTAAAATACATTCGTCTCTCCTTTATTAATTTTAGATATTATTAAATTCTATATCTATATTTTTCACTCATTATTTTGTTTAAATTAAAACTTGTTTGAAAATATTTATTATCATCGCCATTTTGTATCTGACACTGACACTTTCCCACACTTTCTACATATAGTCAGTAATGTTTGTGCAAAATTTCAACTTGGCTAAACTTTTCTGAAGGGTACTTTTGATTTTTTTCTATTTGTGAGGGTATTTACTACCCCTTTGATGGCCTGCAAATAATTCGAATCTTAATACGGTTATTCTACATATAGTCAGTAATGTTTGTGCAAAATTTCAACTTGGCTAAACTTTTCTGAAGGGTACTTTTGATTTTTTTTCTATTTGTGAGGGTATTTACTACCCCTTTGACGGCCTGCAAATAATTCGCATCTTAATACGATTATTCTACATATAGTCAGTAATTTTTGTGTAAAATTTCAACTTGGCTAAACTTTTCTGAAGGGTAATTTTCATTTTTTTTCTATTTGTGAGGGTATTTACTACCCTATTGACGGCCTGCAAATAATTCGCATCTTAATACTCTTATTCTACATATAGTCAGTAATGTTTGTGTAAAATTTCAACTTGGCTAAACTTTTCTGAAAGCGACTTTTGATTTTTTTTCTATTTGTGAGGGTATTTACTACCCCTTTGACGGCCTGCAAATAATTCGCATCTTAATACTCTTATTCTACATATAGTCAGTAGTGTTTGTGTAAAATTTCAACTTGGCTAAACTTTTCTGAAAGCGACTTTTGATTTTTTTTTCTATTTGTGAGGGTATTTACTACCCCTTTGACGGCCTGCAAATAATGCGCATCTTAATACTCTTATTCTACATATAGTCAGTAGTGTTTGTGTAAAATTTCAACTTGGCTAAACTTTTCTGAAAGCGACTTTTGATTTTTTTCTATTTGTGAGGGTATTTACTACCCCTTTGACGGCCTGCAAATAATTCGCATCTTAATACTCTTATTCTACATATAGTCAGTAGTGTTTGTGTAAAATTTCAACTTGGCTAAACTTTTCTGAAGGGTACTTTTGATTTTTTTTCTATTTGTGAGGGTATTTACTACCCCATTGACGGCCTGCAAATAATTCGCATCTTAATACTCTTATTCTACATATAGTCAGTAATGTTTGTGTAAAATTTCAACTTGGCTAAACTTTTCTGAAGGGTACTTTTAATTTTTTTCTATTTGTGAGGGTATTTACTACCCCTTTGATGGCCTGCAAATAATTCGAATCTTAATACGGTTATTCTACATATAGTCAGTAATGTTTGTGCAAAATTTCAACTTGGCTAAACTTTTCTAAGGGTACTTTGAAGATTATTTTTGATTTTTTAATTGTGATGCTGTAAACTTTTCCCTAAAAAACCCTTTATAATATTTTTATAGTGTTTCTGATATATGGAAATATTTAATAATAATTTAATTATTTTATTTTATATGTTCCTTTCCACAGGTCTCTTAAAAGAATTTTTTACGAATAAAATCATCTTCTGACGCCACTGGTCATTTGGCTGCTGGGCGAAAATCGGCTGCCAGAAAGTGGCTGCTAAGTTCACACCGGTACTACAGTAAACGCCAAATCTAAAGAACCAAGGACGCGCATTTATAATGCTACGAACACGCCTACCGATGAATAGAATTGTAAAAAGTTGTAAACCAGGGGTGCGTATATTTTAAGACATAAAATAAATGGTCAGTCACTTTAACCAAAACACAGAAACAAGAAACATCAATGATCTAGTCGTTACGATATACGCTACTGACCGTAAGCAAGGACGAGGTTCAAATTGTGAACGCCCCGCCCGTTCACAATTTGAACGAACTTGAGCATTTGCGCTGGTTCTTTAGATTTGGCGTTTACTGTATAAACTTAGTATTTCACTTAAAATATTGATACCTAAAAACTAAAAACAGTTGAAATTTCCACTGGGTATAAAAAAAATCCGCTGTGTCACCCCAGAACTTTCTAGGCTCGGATTATTTTAATTACAAATTAAATTATGGAGCAAATTTTAAAAAGCAATACAACAGTAAATCCGTCTGTACAATTGATATTTTAATATTGATAAGTTGATAATGACAGAAGTGGACGCATGCGCATACATATTACATAGCACACTGCTACAATTAGGAACTCCTAAAATCATGGGGTGAAATCTATCGGGAATTCGGGAAAAACTTTAATACAAAAGTTGTGGGGAATTTGATATTCTACAACTTTGCACTAGGCAGTTTACACTGAAGTCCATTGTTTGCCTTCAAAATAAAAAAAAAATGGAAAAAGCCTAAATGTGTGCATTTTTTATATTTTTCGCCTTCTAGCGGCGAAACTATAGGGAATCCGAAAAAAGTTAAATACAAAAGTTAAAGGAAGTTTGGTTTGGTGCTCTACAACTTCTTTGCACTAGAAAATTTAAGTGCATTGTTTGTCTTCAAAATTTGAAAATACTTCGGAAAACCGAAAAACTTACATGCGTATTTTTTGTGCGCCCTCTAGTGGCGCCACTATGGTAAATTCTGGAAAAAGTTTGATACAAAAATTGTAGGAAATTTTATGCTCTAAAACTTTGTATTAGAACATTTTGCACTAAATTGTACTGTTTGTCCTTAATGTTTAAAAAAAGGCAAAAAACCTTTCATGTGTATTCAATCACTATCGGTCTGGATGATCTTCTACTGTACCAATTTAAACCAAAAACTAATGGTCGCATTCGAGGTATACCGACCCTTCAAACCGAATTTCAGCGTGATTTGTCAAGCGGTTCGGCAGTTATCGTGGAATATCGTGGAAGATTACCCACAGACACACAGTAATGGTTTCAATCATCTTGGGTTACCTCAAAATGGATATTTCCATCTATATCTCGAATTTTTTTTTGCTCGAATGGAATATTTTAATTAAATAAATAGTTGTTTCATTATGTTGGCCACAACTCATTTTTATTTAGTTATATTTTTTATTATTTGTAGCGCTTATCTTCGGTGAAATCACTCCTAACAAGATCAGTAGAAAAAAAGAAGAACAAGCCAAAACGCGATCAATACTGTAACAATGTCTATTTGGACAATAAAATGGAATATGAAAAGAAAGCATCTAAGGAGATGCAGAGTGCCGATCAAGATCATCCTTTGAAGCATCAAAACCTGAATAAATCCGACAATCTACTAAATATGGATCTCATTGCTAAAGAAATCGATTCAGTTGCTATCGATTGGAAACCTTTACGGAATACCAACGAATGTAGTTGTTCCTTGTCTTTGGACCAACTGAGTAAAAAGGTAAAAAAATCAATCTTAGTACAAAATAATTAGCTATTTTACTGCTTTTAGAATACTTTAAATCCCACACACAGTGGCAACTACTGAAAGCTTTTGTTGTCATTCAAATATGGACAAATATTTTTTTTCAGATGCATTGCAGAAAATGTGGGGAAATATTCTGCCAACGTTGCATAACAAAAAAAGTTGTTCTACCAGGTCACAATACCCAGGTACCAGTACCAGTTTGCAAACCTTGCTTTGACAACGTTTCCACCTCTGCCCAAACCTAGTATATACATTAGTAGTAAAGAAAGACAAAAAAATTGTGATTTTTTTTTGGTCTATACATTTAGTTGCGTTTTTACAGAATCATTTTTAAGGATCTCTTTAAGAATATTATATTTAATTTGGTAAGCTTATAGGGTCTTTATCATTAATAAAAGTTAATTCAAAATAGTTTCTAACAAACAAAAAGTCACATTTGAACTTTTTTAATAGTAGGTTAATGATATTTCATTTTTTCTTCTCCCAATAACAGTTGAAAGTATATTTTTTCAGTTGTCTGTATAAATTTCTGTGATATACTGTATTTTTTGTGCGATCTTATAAAAAGAAATTGACCCTATACAGAATGGTTTTTTATATTATTGTACAAATGTTTTTATACCAAAAAATGCTTTGGCAAGCATTTAGGAATAGGTTGTTAGATAATTTAGTAATTTTACTAGTTTTTTTGTACAAATTTATGATTTTACTGTGATTTTTACTAATCATTCCTTCCACAATATTTTTTTTTTCAATTATATTACTATATTTAGATTTGACTGTTATGATGCTTTTGAATTTTTGTTTTTTTTTTATAGTCTATAAATTCATAAGTTTACTGTTCTCGTACAATATATGAAAATAATGTTTATTGCTTGAGTAAAGAACTTTAAAAGATCAACGGGCAAAGCATGATCTTTTGACATCGTTCTGTATATTATGGAGTAAGAAATTTAGTTTAACATATCGACGGCTAAAAGTCAAAATTCATAGGTCATAATTTAGTACTTTTCAGTATATTGGCGATTATTATTTTTTAAATTTTGATGTACTTACTTTTTGAAAAAATATGCCAAATGACAAACTCATGCCTTCATCAGTTGGTGACTAATTTTAGGAAACTAAGAAACTTTTGAGAAGAAAACAAAATTGTATTTATAAAAATTACAATGTTGGCACTATATAATAATAATAATTTTATATAAAATGGGGTTTAAGTATACCATAACAAAGATGGAACATCAAGTGTAAAAGATTATGTAAAAGCTACACATTATAACTTATTTCTACCTGGCAATACAGGCCTCCATTCCTCCACCAAATCTAATTTATCGGAAATCTCACCAATTTAATATCTAAGACAACTTAAATCATTGACTTTGGGATCGTCAATCCTTTTACGTGCTCAACGATATAGCCATCATATCCCCACTTGTTGCACAAACTACTATTGTATTGTTCACCGGCATCTCTTTTTGCTTTTCTGACATTTTCCCCGACTTCTTTATTCCGCGTTTCGTAACTTCTGCCACTACACTACTTCAGCCTCTCTAAAGTTTTCTTTATTTGGCACATTTAATACAGGTGTATCCTCATCGGACTTTGCAACCAAATAAAACAAAATTACGCATTTATCTATATTATTATTTACCATATTCCACACACAAATAGTAACTTTTTAGTAGAAAAAGAATAATTTTCCATTATAATATACCTATTGGAAAGTTCTTAAACATACACTTAAAATACAATTTACAGAGATTACAGAATATTTTTTTTGGAATTTGGCAACTTCGTGTTTTTATATTCTACTCACCCACAACTGGACCGTCGCGTCGACCCTATCGGATTTTTTTTCTGGTTCATAGTCATCGTCCCTAGATTCAGGGAAAGGCCCAGAATCACTTTCTTATACGTTTGCAATGCAGCAGAAATAATTCTGCGCGTACGAGATGTTCCAACGTTATTTTCAGCTATTATTCACTCTACAATTAATATAAACACCAAGAAAAACTACAAACATATGTAAAGTACCACTCGCGCTCACAGAGATGCTTACGACTCGACAGAATACGTTTGTCGTATTGCTTAGACCACTATAGAATTCGTCTAATATTTAAACTAAAGTGGTCTATGTTACAAGTGCTACAAACTCTTCAATACTTTACTCGTGGACAATGCATATCATTTCGCGCTTGTTATACAATAGACTCTGTCATGTAAATTATTTTGGTACAAAAATAGTCGATAATAGTTATTAACTTTTTACCTGATTTTTTGTCTTTGTCTTATTTCTAAACATATATACCTTTATCTCTTTTTTATTAAAATAATTTACATTCCCAAAAAATGGTTACATGTTTCAAATAAGTTTCTTATTTTTAATTATTTAAAAATCTTGATCTTACAAAAGGTATTGTGTGCCACATGCACAAAGAACTTTTCCCACTCGCTTGATTTACGAACACTCGCCTGACCGCTCGTGTTTGCAAACCCAGCGTTCGTGGGAAATGTATCACTTTGCGCACTTGTTGTACAAACTACTATTTGTTGGAACTAGCATTGCATTAAGTGTGTGATAAAGAAATTTGTCAACAAATTGCGATATTTATTAATCAGTTCCATTTTAATATAATATTTAAATACAATATGTAGTGTTATTTGTTTTTTTATAACTATTTAATTTCTAAATGTTCATCAAACGTATCATAGTCAATATTGTACCTATTATTTACTGTAAATTGCAGTAACTCTACAGCATCTTATAAATTACCAAGAGCCCACATTTGTTTTCCAATGATTCTCTGTGACTGTTAAAAAGCCCACACATGCGGTAAGGAGGCAAACACAATATTCTCACATTGTGCCTTTCTGATATTTTTTCAATCTGATAAGTGTAATATTGATCTTTAAATGCGCAAGCAGTTTCCATGAATTCCTGTGTTATCTGTTCTTCGCGCATAGCCATTCCTGATTTTCATGTTTTCTCGAAGAACGTGTAGGAAAATTGTCTGTACAGAAATGGTAAGAAACATTATCCATTACAACAACATTTAAATGCCCATTTTTCATAAATTTGGTATTAGACATTCCTTAAACCAATTTTTAAAAAACGCGCCGTTCATTTCATCGTGATAATCGCGGTCATTTTTTTTTACCAAAAATACACGATCACCTCCACATATAAATCTTTCTGTATAATCTGCATGCACTATAACATATCGCGCACCTTTTTGTGTAAATTAATAAAAATTTTAAGTATAAATTTTTGAATGACAGTGACAGTAACTAAATAAATATCTGTCACCGGTATGGGCTGACTCAATACGGCACTATATAAAAACAAATTGGGCATATATATAATCATTGCCTATTACTTACACACATGCATTTGAGCGTGAAACAAACTACAGTTTATGTAATGTATTAGTTAACACATTGGAAACAAATAATAAGAATACTTTCGGTTATGAATCTCTTTAGTCAGGTCGGTGCACGTTGCAGTAGTAATGAATGACACGTGACGTGACCAGTGTTACCACACTGGTACAATACATCACACGCCCCCCTTTTTTTAAGACAATGTTACAATACAATATACTTAAATGTTACTTTGTAAAAAATAATAAAAAATAAGAATATATTTTGAAACGTTACAAAACATAAAATAAATGTTGCATTATTACAACATTGTACGGACAATACAAATAATGAGATGATAACTTACAGATCAAACCTAACAGGTGTTTTAACTATATGTCCACTTTTAGTCATGTTTTCAGTATCTTCATGTTTGGGTTGTGGAAATTGTTCATTTTGATTTCTATTAAGGTTGATATCTGACTCATGAGTTATCATTGATTCGGGATTTGAGTTCGAATTATTATTAGCTATTGTATTAAAATCTTTGATAAAATATTTATTTTTTCTATAGTCGCGTCATTTATACGAACGACAAAGTCATTATGAGCATTTTCTGAGACTATGACACCAGGTTTCCATTCTCTAACGTTCTGTTGAATTACCACATCTTGCCCCTTCTTGTAATCCGGACGTGCTTTTGCGTTTCTGTTATAATACGTTTTTTGTTTATTCAAGTCATTCAATTGAACCTATTACATTATTAGTTATTGACCGCAGGTAATTTTCACTGTCTGAAACACTGTTCTGAACATTTACATTACTGTTGTGTGCAATTTTCTTACATGAATTAAACCACATTCGTTACAATAAAAAGTTGAGTTACCTGGATTAGTTGTTTTACTTGTGCTACCCTGTATATTCTTAGCTTCGGAACATCCACATCTTGAGTGTTGCGCTATTCTGTCTGATTCTTCATTTTTATCCACTTTGTAATTATTTATTTATTTGCGTGTACTTACGTTAGCAGTTTCCTTGACTACCTGTTTTTGAGTCGCTGCACTGGCTTCCATCGATCTGCATATATCTATAGCTTCTTGCAATTTTAAATTAGATCAGAATATTGCAGCAATTTTTCTTGGATTCTTAAGTCACAAACGCCTAAAACCAATCTATCGAGGATTAAAACATACTTTTCTTTAAATTCACATGTGGAGGCAAGTTGGCGAATAAACTGATCAATACTCCCATCCGGAAGCTGATCTCTTTTCAAATAATTCTAATGCTCAAATATTACATTTTTTAAGGGGTTACAATATTTTTCAAACTTAGATAATATGACATCAAGTTTATTTTGATCCTCACCCGCCTGATACTCAAATGCATTGTAAATTTGGATTGCCTCATCTCCTAGTAAATTCAAGAGTGTTGCAATTTTAATATCATCTGGTTTGTTGTGCTTTCCAGAAGCTGACAAATAGATTTTACATTTTTGCTTCCACATTCGCCATTTCTCACTAATGTTACCACTACTAAATTCTAAGGACTTAAGAAGTTAGCTTCCATTTTGCTAAAAACTTCTTTGGAACAGTTGGAGAATACAATACGTCCACCACGAGAGTTAATTAAACTTTTGCTTTATTTTTACCGCTGCCACCATGTAATGTATTATTCTATTAGTTAATACATTGGAAACAAATAATAAGATATTTTCGGTTATGAATCTCTTTCAGGTCGGTGCACGTTGTAATAGTAATGAATGTTATGTCTAACATGACGTGACCAGTGGTACCACACTGGTACAATAAATACATCACAGTATATATATATATATTTATTTTACTAGTTTTTAATTTCTATATTATCTTGTAAAATTGTATTATTACCTATTTTCAATTTGTTAAATTTGTGTAAAAATAAGCATGTAAAGTTTGGTTGCAGTCTTTTTGAATCTTTTTTCAGAGGGTATGCTTTTGATAGGACAATTTGGGCCATTTCTGAAAAAAAATTTAAATGCTTTTAAATGGTTATAAATGAGTAATGTAGTAATACTTTTCATTTTTTTTCAATTTAGAATAATTTTATCTTATGTATAAAAAAATAATAACTTCTGATCAATTATTTTAAAAAAATTCAAAGCGGCCACATTGCTTTTCAATAATTATTTAAATGGTTAATTTTCAAAGCACTATTTTTATTTAATTTTAACACTTTTTATATCAATTTGTTAGCATATTTTTTATTTGAACACTTTTATATCTTGGTATGTTCAAATCCTCGCACATTTACGTAGTTATTACAATGACGTGCTTAAAATAATCTGGCCTCTACCTATGTATCACATCGAAACCACGGAATAGACCAATCCAAGATTCTGTCAGTTGAAAATCAAGATGGCCGCTGGTAGGCACACAAATCTTTGTCTTTCATGTAGTTAACATGAAGAGAGCAGTTTATTTTAATATGTGAAACGATTGGACATTTTAATTTAGAACAGTTATGTGACTGACTACTTGGGATGCATTATCGATATTTAATGAAGTGAAAGTGTAAGGAAAAAATATTGTTTGTTAGAAAGAACTACTACTTCTTCTTTAGTCAATTGTGGGAGTCGAAGAGGTCGTGAAACAGTTAGATTTTATAGAATACCCATATATGTAATACTCCTATATCGCCAGCTTGAGAGAGAAGTGTGTCGCCGATAGTAGTGTAGACGATCGTTTCTCTCTCACGCAGCCTCGGATAGTCATAGGCGTCACAGCTGTAAAATCGCTTAAGTTTGCTTAACTTTCCTTTTCTTTACGTTCCTTTTTCACCACGGGACACGACGCCAATGCAATTTATGTATATGGCATGCGCGTTGGCATCCAATTCCGATTTTGCATCTCCTTCTGTCGGAACGCTTTGTTTCTACTGGCAAAGATAGGACGTTGGCGATATAGGAGTATTACATATATGAGAATACCCTAGTGAATTACATTTTCCACACAAACCAGAACGGAATGACCTCTAAAAATCCAGGAAAAATATTTATGTGCTGACAAACTCTTGTAGACCTTGACTTGTTCTTTGGTGTAAAAACTATGTGTCAGGACCAAATATTAGAATATGTGGAAAACAGTAAAGCAGTCACTGATAATGGAAAGTCATCTTCTCGAGTTTTACATCAATTCCAGGAATATTGTAGCTGTTTTTTTTTCTTACTTGCTTATTATTCGAAAAAGCAATTATTTTTTATTTCACTTTCTAAAAGCACAAAATACTTCAAATAAACTTAAACACATGCAAAATGCAGTTCAATACAATTTGTGTGTCTACCAGCGGCCATTGTTAATGACGGTTGGTCACGTGTTCTGGATTGCCTAATACGCACATAAACGGCGTTGCCAAATGTCTATTTTTTTATTATATTGCCGAAGAAGAGCTTATTTGAAGATATTCCGGAATGGTTTGAAAGCTAAAATTTTGGGAAAATATTTCATTTTTATAGATCTAAGTGTGCAAAATCTTTTGGCCGGGAGCAGATAGCCCAGAAAGGCATACCCTCCTTTGAAAAATGTCAAATATTTTTTGAGATATTTGCAAAAAACCAAACCCCATTTTTTCCGGTTAATTGTCTAACTTTTGCAATTTTTGCAAGCGGCTCTTGAATTTTTTCAAAAATCATCTACGCGCTATTCCGAATCGAATGACAACTCGTTCATAATCATACAGATACCTATCTAGAAATCTATATAACCAGTGAATAATGAAATCATTCACTAGTGAATAATGGATATTATTATTATTATTTAATAAACTCATATATAATGAACAAATAATAGATTAGTCGTGGATAAAAATTATTATTTAATATGCAAGTACTGATTGTAAATTAAACGTTATTTCCCTTTTTAGGAATCAAAATAGTGATAAGTAAATTGTTAATAACAAAGTTAAAAATAACAATTTATTAATTTTTCCAACGGGAATCTCTTATATGAGACCTTTCAAAAATAGGTCCAAAAAAGGAAAAAAAATCAGATTTGTTATTTAACAATTACCGCACTTACAATGTTCATGTTCAAGCAGGAAAAAATTGTTAATTAACTTATGCATAATTAATAGATAAATCACGATAAAAATTTTTTGACCGCGGATTTTTGTTCATGAATCTATCTAGTAGACGCCTGAATTTTTTCAATTCTTAATTTTCATATTTGTTCATTAAAGGTCCAAAGTGGGAGGCGCTTACGTAAGACAGAGTCTCAGTTTTTGGCCGTATTTTCAACCCTCTGGGAAAATTATAAATATTGGTCCTAAAGTTCCGGGAGGTACAATTTTTTTTGGGGAAATTGCCTATTTTTGAAACTTTTTTCAAATTTGAAAAATGTCTAATAGTTTTTGAGATATTTGGAAAAAATCAAACCTCATTTTTTCCAGTTAATTGTTTATAAGTTTTGCAATTTTTGTAAGCGGCTCTTGAATTTTTTCAAAAATATACCGTAACGAAATGACACCTCGTTCATATTTTTCGGATTCGGAGAAAAAGTTTGGCCCAAAAAGCACTTGTTGGCTAGACTACATACATTATAGGTAACTAAGTATTATTAAATAATATATTTGTATTAATTAATGAAAATAAAAATATCACGTTTTTTAATCATCAGAAGCTTCATTAGATTTCAAACCTCAAGTCATGTATACGCGAGCTACGTTACCAGCTGCTCAACACAAGATCTCATGTCAAGTTATTGAGCCCTTTGAATATTGAAAGGTTTGTGCTGTTGGATTTATGAGATTCCGATAGAATGCAAAATTAGTCACAGACTTGTTTTTTCAGGACTTGTAGATGAATATAATAACCTAAACCTAAAAAAGGGATATTTTGACTTATAAGGGTTTTAACTTTTAGCCGTTGATATATAGAAATAGAGAATTTAATGTAAACTACTGCACTTATCTATTTATTAAATATTGTATACTGCAATAAATATATTTTAGGGGATATTCCCTAACATTTTTAGTTTTTTGTTCTAAATATTTCTGTATATATAAATAACTATTTCTTGGGTTTGGAAGGCCCTCCTAAATCTTCTAACTCTTGCTTAAGAGTATTTAATTCTATATCAGGTATGTATCTAATATCTTCATCAGAATGTTGATGTGGTCTAATTTCAGCAGTAACTCCAGATGGTAGGCTTTCTTCTATTACTCTTATAACTATGGGAAGCTAAAAGATTAAAAATAGTTATTTGTATACATGTTCCGCGAAATACCCTTTCTGTACTATTTTTCGTGCAATCGTTAAAATTATGAAATGAGATCATTGCAAATAAATTTATTATTGATTTAAAATCAACAGCGGTTCAATTTAATTAACAAAATTACAGCTGCTACGGAAATGATCATCTTTGAATATATACAAAATATTTTGACAGTTCTTGGCAAAACGCAAATATGATTGTTGCTTCAACTTCTAGGGTTAAGTCTACAAACTGTACAATTAATGTTAACATTTATCCTGAATAATATATGTATTTGTTAATTTAAAAATGAATGCTGTGTTTAATAAAAAATAATAACCTTAATTATTTCATATTGTAGAAATGTCAAATTTGAAAGTGACATTTGATTTAACGGCTGTTGCTATAAGTGAATGCCGCGAAATTCAATTTCGCGGACTATGTGGAGAACTCGAATTACTCACTTCGCATACGATTGCACGAAAAAATATTTTATATGTAACATACAGGAACTAACAAATCAGCTAACTCGAACATTTTACGGAAAAATATGTTAAAAAATGAATTAGCATTTAATTACTGTAAAATAATTAGAACCATATATTTCATGAAGTAAAAAATAGAAAACTATAAATTTGGCGGGAAATAATCCGTTAGTTTGTACAGTCTAACGTCAAGACATTACGTCATATCCGGCAATCCTCAACTACTCTATGCGCATCAATTACCGCAATTTAAAAATATCCATTAATCCGAAATACGAATTATTTCCTGACATATTAAACTATTTTATAAACAATACCAACAGTAGCAAAGAATATGTAATAACCATGAATTACATAGAAGCATAACAGTATCAATAAGTGACATCTTTGGCACTTGTACGAATTATGTAACAGCCGTCGTTTTACCAGATACCGTATACAATCTAAGGTCAATAAAACGCACTACTTCCAGAATTTATTGTTCATTTAAGATATCACCCTTAATTGAGAATTTGGAACCTTTGGTTTTCAACAATGTTGAAGAATATCGTCACCACTAACCAAAACTACACTTTTTCACTTTTAAAAACTCTACGTACTTTCGCTATAATGTTAGCATCATCAGGAGTTGATGCTTTTTGTCATAATCATAAATTTAGTGTAGATAATGTAAACAAAAGGTTGTTGGATGCATTTGAAAAGGTAGAAATAATTAAATGTAAAAAAGTTTAAATAAAGACAAAGGACCTAATCCATATAGTCCACTTTACAATTTAATTAGATAAGGTTGGCGGGCTTTTCCCAACTGATTGGATAAAGCACCGAAACACATTCATGCGTGAAGGTGGTAGGTATAAATATTCTTCAGCATATCACCCTCGTCCAGTATCCTAACCGTTGCAAAACCACCTCTTCTAGCCATTATTAAAATAATTAATAGTGTTAGAAACTTTCCGATTCAACTTTTTCTCAAACAAAAAAACAACTTTAAATGTTTTAACTTTTCTCCTGCGCGACTGTATAAGTACTACTTAGTAAATCCCTTAGGAGTTTTTAAATTCCGTGTTCACCGATATCCACTTACAATCCAAGAGCTGATGACAAATTTTGCGTATATATTTTAGGCACTGTAAAATTTTGTATGCCTTTATATGTACTGGTTGAATAGGAAATGTAATACCTGACTTGGTATTGGCGGTTATTTTACTAGTACGAAATCATAAAACTTGTGCAAAATTATTGCCAAAAAATATTCTTTAAGCATTTTGAAATAATAATAATAGTCTCCACTTACAAAATAGAATGCTACTTTTATTGTAACTAGCTATTTTACATTTAAAATACAAGTTTGGGGCAGTTAAGCAGCTCCATCAAGCTAGCAGTGAAAGGTTGGCGGAATCAAAAAAAATACACTGGAATTCGTTGCTAATTAGTTGCCAAAGAAACGATTTAGTTGCTCATGCCGATCACGAGAAATCGCGAATACCGCTAGCTTTATATAAAGGTAACGGAAAAATTTGAAGAAAGTTAGCGAAATCGAAAAAAAAAAATATACTGGAATTTGTTGCTAATTAGTTGCCAAAGAAACGATTTAGTTGCTCATACCGATCACAAGAAATCACGAATATAAAGCTAGCGCGATTCGTGATACTACCGGTTTCAAATATAGCATTTCGGCGTGAAATTTAAGGCTAAAACGGTATTTGAAAACATATTTGAGATATCTTTTATGGTTCATGAGATAATGCGTGTTTAGAAGTCGTCACATGCCTGCTAACGCTCAGGCGATTCTGACTTGTTTTCTTCATAGCCAAATGGGCGCCATCAATCATCAGTATCGCCCGGAGCGCCACGAAAAAAAAATCGGCTGTGTCACCCCAGAACTTTACCGGCTCGACCATAGAGAATATGTTATTTATTATTATTATTATTTTAATTACAAAATACTAAGCATTACATTATTTTATGGAACACATTAAAAACATCGAGCCAATGGTGAATACGTCTACCGAATTGATATTTCAATGTTGATGACATAAGATGCGCATGCGCACGTTGTATATCACACTGCTACAGTTAGAATCTCCTAAAATCATGTGTGAAAACTATTGGGAATTCGGGAAAAATTTTCATACATTAGTTGTGGGAATTTTATGGCTTTACAACTTTGCACTAGAGCATAATTTACCTCCAATTTTAAAAAAATGGAAAATTATAAATGTGTATTTTTCTCGCCATCTAGCGGCGAAACTATGAGGAATTCGATAAAAAGTTAAATATAAAAGTTAAAGAAAATTTGATGCTTTACAACTTTGAATAAGGAAATTTTGCACTAAAATGCATTTTTTTGTCCTCAAAATCAAGAAAAACTAAAGAAAACCTACATGCACATTTTTTACGCGCCCTCTAGTGGCGCAACTATTGGAAATTCTAGAAAAAGTTTCAGACAAGAGTTGTAGGAAATTTTATGCTCTAAAACTTTGTACTACAACATTTTGCACTAAAGTGTATTATTTATCCTCAGAATCAAGAAAAAGTAGAGAAAACATACATGCACATTTTTTACGCGCCCTCTAGTGGCGCAACTATTGGAAATTCTGGAAAAAGTTTGAAACAAAAGTTGTAGGGAATTTTATGCTTTAAAACTTTGTACCACAACATTTTGCATTAAAGTGTATAGTTTGTGCTTAAAATTTAAAAAAAGTAAAAAATTGTTACATGTGCATTTAATCAATGTCGGTCTTGAGTACCAATTTAAACCAAAATCTAATGGTCGCATTTTAGTCACACACAGACCCTCCATACCAAATTTCAGCTTGATTGGTCAAACGGTTCGGCAGTTATCGTGGAAGATTACACACAGACAGGCCATGCGCTGGAAATGGTTTTAATCTTCTTGGGGGACCTCAAAATGGATATTTCCATCGATATCTCTATTTTTTTTGCTCGTTCACCTTACTTTCCCTTTGATGGGTCCGGGAAAGTAAAAATAAGGTGAAATATAGGGAGAGTATTGTTGTTTTATTATACATACAAAATAATTTTACAGTGCCTATATTCAAAATTGACCATCAGCTCTCTGACTGTTGGGTTCAAAGAAGTGACTTCAAAAAAATTATTAATAATTAGTCTAAACAATTTTAATCTAAACAATGGAATTTAGATTTGTATACATAACAATTTTGCTTTTATTTATGAAATAAACATATTTCAATATTTGGAAATCCGATCGAAAAGGGAAGAAATACTATTCCAGAATAATATTTGGATAAGTGACAATGCTGTATAGATTTCTGATGGTAATTAGCAGACTATTGATATTTATCACTACCAATTTTAATATCTAAAATATCATATTAATTTGATTATATCACTCATAATGTCCTATACTGTTACTTGATTAATAATCGATAATCATCCACCCTGTACTTGACTAATAACTGATAATCACACTTGGTACATTTAATGCTAAAAATGTAGTAGTGTCATCTTTGTCATTGCTTTTGTCCTGTAAATACGGTAGGGTAGATATAGCATCAGAGAGAGAAGTTGTATCCAACATAAACCCTAAATGTTTACATTAAATCTCATAAAGATCCTCTGAAAGCGGTGTTGACAGATTTAATTTATATAATATATTCGCATTTTATCATTATTTTCAATACATATCAACGAACTATTATAAAAATTCATTGTCACTGAAAGTTGGATAATTAAGTAAAAAAAATGATAAACAAAAATTAAAATATTGTTTTAATATTTCAATTTCCGAATATTACTACGCCCCTGAACCAACGACGCTAATGCATGAGTCCTAATCAAAGCAAAAGCTGCTTTTCGAGTCGAGATGTTGAGGTCAGTGAAGTTGGCACCCACTTTTGTGAATTTCGCAAAGATTTTGTGTGCATTCTCGTTTGTCCACTATTGTTCACCCTTCGTTTCAAAACGGCTGCCCAAAACTTTTTTTTTGCAAATTTTATTCTTGGCACCCACAAATTGCAAAAAAAAATTCAACCGCATAGGTCGTTTGTTCTTGGTTTGTCCACCCACCGGTTAATTATAATTGATTATATATAAATTTAAAAAAACTGTGATATTGTGAAGCTGGCACACCCTAAGATTTTTGCTTGTCCAAGTACCATTTCAAAATGAAGGGCAATACCGAATTCTCTCTTTAATTACACTATGCTACGTGAAAAAATGTTATTGAATTATATGAGAATATTTATTTTGGTATTATATCTCACCACATAAATATTGTCGTCGTATCCATCGGCATCGGAAACATCATCAGTGGTGACACCCCTCATCTAATCCACTTATTCATGTCCGTTAAGTTGGCCATTTTCGAATTAAAAAAAAAGTTAATTGTGCTGTATTGTGCCATGTTTGTGCTGGGTTGTGCCGTAAATAAAAAAAAATTATATATTTTTTTTCTCCGACTTTAAAAAAAATCGGTCTAGTGCGTATCAGACTTCGCACATTTAGGGTTCTAATAAGTCAAAAATATGTGGTAAAAAGATTTAAAGAACTGAAAAGAAAAATAACCTGGTACATGTGTGTTCGACGAAGAAAAAAAAATTATGAATATCACAATCCGCATATACATATATTTATTAACAAATTTTGAAATGCAACGAACAAATTAGTTACTATCAGCGTAACCGACAAAGATAGAAAAAAAATTATAAGATGAAAAATGCGTTTTTTAATAGAACTAATACGATTGCACAGACAAAAATAATAAAATATCGAATATCACAATTCGCATAAATACAAAGGTACGGAACCTTAAAAACGAGGGAAGGTCAATGAAAAAATCATATTTATTAATATATTGGTATTTGTTGGTAAAATATACGTAACAATAAACATTGTCACCAAATTTTGAGTTCATAGGCCAACGGAAAGTTAAAAAATACTTCGGAACAAAATTTTGTAAAAAATACTGACTTTGGCGGCTTCTAATGCCTACTTTTTGCAATATTTTTTAAAACAAAAAATATGGCTTTTATCTACTCAATGAGCTCTAAACAACGATAACTCACTAGATGGGGTAAACCAATAGTACATTGTTTATCTAGTAGTAAAAGCGATACATTCCCGGACGACAATGTAAATTGTAGGCCGAGGCCAACAAGCATTGGAGTCTGGGAATGTGCTTTTACTACGAGGTAAACATACTATTTTTTCTGAAATCGCAATTATCATTATCATAAATTAAGGATTTTTTATAAATGCATAATAATTTTTGATTACCATCTTACTGTCTATGAAATCATTTCCTTGACAACCACTGTTCGATTATTGTTATGACAAAAGTCAGAGATTCACTGTTTATACGCCGGCAAAAACTTTTCCGGACTCTTGTCGGTCCGGGAAAGTTCATTGCTTAGCAACGGGCTAAAATACTAGATTAGCCTATTTTGGGGTCTGAATTTACTCCGAGAAAGTAGGTATTCTTGAGTGATTTCAGAAAAATTTTTTTTCAGCGCCCCCCTTTAGCTATATGGGGTAGCCCCCTTGAAAACATTTAAAAATATTTTTTTTCTACTTCTATTTTATAATACGCTAATTAAAAGACTAATACCAGTTTCATAATGAGATTCATTATGAAACTGTTTTCATTAAGATACAGCTCTGTCAAATAGAATCGAATAATTGTTAGCAAAGTAGGCGGTTATTTTGATAGCACAAATTTTTCAGCGAATAGAATCGAGCTATTTTTTAGCGAAGTTGACAATTATTTTGACAGCTGTCAAAATATTTTAAATTGTTTAAAATCGATAAGAAGAAAGGTTAACTTTTAATATATTCTAAAAACGTTAGTAATTAATATATGTTGTGAAAAAAAGTATTTAGCCTTACACCCGTAATGGTAGACGGGCAATATGGATTAAGTAAGTAAAAAGTATTTCTTTTCATTGTTATAAAAATGTTCCTTTTCATTTAAGATAATTAACATATGAAAGTCTTAAAATAAATATGTATTTCGTTTATTAAAGGGAGTAGAAAAAATAGCGTATGCAACTCTAATCTAATGGCCATGAATTCACTCGCATGTTATATACGAAACTCGCTTGCAGCTCATTTCGTATCCTACAACATGCTCGTGTATTAATGGCTATCATTACATATTCGTTGCATAATATACTATTATAATTTATATGGCTTTCTGTCAACATATACTGTGAAAATTTTAAGACTAGCTCCAACGGTTTAGCTGCTAAACCGGTGTGACAGACGGACACCTTAATTTTTAAAGATAGAAAAAACTTTATAAGGTTTTTTTATTGTAGGTCAAATACCGCTTAATATAGAATATCCAATTTTTTAAACGTTTCGTCTTTTAAGAGCCATCCTCAACGATTTTTTTTTAATACGGACCTGTACTTTTTATTTCATTTTTGACATTCCTATTTTTCTCTATCCAACCATGTAAAATATGTAATTGTGTATGTACTTTGGGAATTTTTCGAGTACGGTCATGTTCTATTTTCACTGAAAATATTTATAAATCATTTTAAATAAAATTAATTAAGAATTGAGTCTACTTTGTTCTTAATTTCTATTAAATATTTGATTGTAAATTTTCTGAAATAACTAGAATCAAAAAATAATAGTTATTTATGTACCATAGGTATAAAATCTGTTTATACCCGCGGTGCATACAATCCGTTATGCCATACTAGTTCGTTATTGCATTCAAAATGTAAATATTTAAAAAAATCTGTTATTTGTCTTTATGTCCGTGCGGGCCATAAAGTACCTTGTAAATTAAGTGTTCTACATGGTTCAATAGAGAAAAAAATGTGGATTTCAAATATGAAATAAAAAGTACAAGTACAGGTATTTAAATTTCGGTTTTTCTTAAATATCTCGGAAACCGGACCTCATTTTTTAATTTTGAAAAAATCTACTAATTCGTCTTGAAAATACACATCTTTTTCCCTATTTAACCCATATTGGATCTATTTCGGTTTACGAGATCTCTGTATACTCAAATTAAATTCGGTCCACCCTGTATACTCAAAACTCAGTAAAAAAAATATTTATTTTGTTGCACAGTGTTATAATGTTGAACAACGGAAGCTGAAGATTGTCTACTGGAATTTTCTTTGTAAATGTTAAAAAATCATTTGTCTGTTCTCATCCAGAGAATTTAACCAAATGAGAATTCGTTTTTTGCCCTTCGTTTTGAAACGGTGCTTGGACAAACAAAAATTATTATATAATTAATAATAATTAACCGGTGGGTGGAAAAACAAAACTAATTGGTGGACAAACAAAGAACAAACAATCTTTGCCATTGAATTTTTTTTTGCAATTTGTGGGTGCCAAGATTAAAATTTGCAAAAAAAAAAAGATTTTGGGCCGCCGTTTTCAAACAAAGGGTGGACAAACGAAAATAATTAGTGGACAATAATGGACAATCGAATGCACACAAAATTTTTGGGAAATTCGCAAAAGTGGGTGCCAAGTTCCCTAACCTGAGATGTTGTGATCATCGGCTTTGCTTTGAATACCCATAAATCTGCCTCTTTCTTGCTCTCTCTAACATTATCCTATCTCTATGTATAAATATAAATTATTGAGCTGTGAAAGGATCTCTCACTTCTCTTATGGAAAATGACTTTCGGATAATTTTTATAAAATTTTGGTATGTTGTAGATCTTGACGTTCTGATTAAATGTCTCCATGGGCTCAACTCAATCCTATGACGAGTTTTTGAGATATTGGTGGTCAAAGTTTGATTAATGGGTTTTTAGGTAATTTTGTTTTAATTTCAATTTCTTGAATTTTTAAGAAAACTGATCAGCTTATCTTGAATTTATTTATGGCAGAATTTAGTCATATGATTGGTATTTAAAAAAAATATATTAATTGTATGCACAGGGTTTTCCAAAAACGCCAGTGGAGCTACTTTATTTTTAATATTGCTATAATATTGAAAACTATTAAACCTCAGTTTTGATAAATTACTTATAACTTTAAACCAAACGGCCAGATTTCATTAAAAAAATTATATGCTTTATAGGTCATCAGTGAAAGAAAAACTGCACTATGCAAAGTTTAAAAACTTATCCACGGACTCGAATAATGGGCTTCCAAATCTTATTTTTTCCAAAATCGCCTCAAATACGATGCTTTAGAAGTACAGTTGTAACAGATTTGTAGCTAAAAATGGGAACACACTTACTATTACAACTTGATGTAAAAATATTGTACCTGAGAAGCATTATTTTTTATAGGGTGTTTCAAATATTAGGTACTCGCGGGCTATACAGTCAGTTTATTTTATCATGTTTTAATATTGCTATAGTCTGAACCATAAGAGATACGAGAATGATTAATGTACAAAGAAAATATTACATTGGTTGAAAAATCTACAGGAACTCTCACTTTTCTTGAGTTATACAAGGAAAACCAAAAATTCTATTTTTGGTTTTTTCCACATATTTCAAGAAATGTCAAAAAATGGAAAAGGAAAGCTTTATTGTGTCTAAAAATGCTGTTATACTTTACTAATAAATCTTCGATACAACGTTCGTGTCTTCACGGCCACCATCAATTTATTTTTTTAATACGGACCTGCAAGTAAAAATTATTTTGTCACTGATGATGTTAGTTATTTCAGATAAAACGTCGTTAAAATGACAAGTGTGATATATCACCTAAATTTGGATTTATCAATATTTGTAATCAAAAAGTAGTCCATATTAAAAAAATTGCTGACCACCGTGAAGACTCAAAACGTCATATAGAATATTTACTAGTACAGTATAACAGCATTTTTTAAATATAACAAAACTTTCCTATTCCATTTTATAACTCGAGAATCGTGATAGTCCCTATAGATTTTTTTTTTTGACCAATATAATGCTCTCCAAAATAGTTACTTATTACTCATTTAATCATCTTGGTACCTCAATGTTAAGACATGATAAGAGAATGGACTGTATACCCCACAGGTACTTAATATTTGAAACAATCTGTATACATATAAAGAATAATGCTTCTTGGGCAAAATATCTTTTACATCAAGTTGTAATAGTAAATGCGTCATCATTTTTAGCTACAAATTTTTTATAAATTTACGGCTAAAGTATCATATTTGAGGCGATTTTTTAAAAAAAATCAGATTTAGAAGTTCAATATTCCGGTCTGTGGGTAAGTTTTTAAACTTTACGTAGTGTAATTTTTCTTCAACTAATGACCTGTAGCATATAATTTTTTTAAAGAAATTTGGCCGTTTGTTTTAAAGTTATTAGGAATTTATCAAAACTGAGGTTAAATGGTTTTCAATTATAGTAATTTTAAAAATGAAGCAGCTCCACTGACTTTTTGGTAAACTCTGTATATACAATTAATTTAGTTTTTATTCTTATGACTAAATTGTCCCAAAAAAAATTCAATATAAGCTGATCAGTTTTCAAAAAAATTCAAGAAATTAAAATTAAAACAAAATTACCTAAAAACACATTTATCCAACTTTGAGCACGAATATCTTGAAAACCAGTCATATGATTGAGTTAAGTCAATGGGGACATTTAATCGGAACGTCAAGATGTACAACATACTAAAATTTTAAAAGAATTGGCCGAAAGCCATTTTCCATAAGAGAAGTGAGGGATCCTTTTTAAAATGTCATTAATTCGTGATATAATCTAATGAATACAGCTCTTTGTATCGGGTCTATCGATAATCCAATAAGTTAATGCACTCAACGTGTATCAAATTATAATTTTGACAACACGTTTTGTGAAAAAACTTTTGCGATTCTTCTATAAAAGTTTACACTTTGCAGTTAACTGGTTTGCAAGTTACCCTATCAATATGAAAAGTATTATAGTTCCATACCTGTATAGATGATATATCAACTACTTGAACTACTCTTTCATATAACTTAAGTTCATATTGAGCTTGAATCAGTTCACTTTTTGGTTTAAAAGTTGTTATATTTAATTGTTGGGCAGGTAATGCCCAAGCATCTTCAACTTCAATATCCATATTCCGTAATATATTATGTATAAATTTTTGATAATTCTCTACAATAGGATAATCGTATCCTTTAAGTAGAATATTTATTTCTTCATATAAAGGTATTTTGGATTTCATTGCCTAAAAAACATTGTTAAAAATTAGTTCACTTTGTGGAAAGATTCAATAAACCTCTAAGTAACTGGGTTCGTAAAGCCCTCCAGTTTGATGGCGACATAAATGAAATTTCGTGGATGAACATAACTTTTTAAGATAATTTAATCTTTTCATATGCTGCATTTTACTGTAAAAATCTACTGCTGAATGCTGCTGCTGAATTTTTTTAAGGTTAAGTCCACAGCATACCCCCACTTAGCAGTGCAACTCCCATGTTAAAAGTAGGGATACAATCTTTACCGCCACGGGCGATCGGCCGCTCAACTAATATCAGAGTGGCGGTAATTTCAAATATTTATATTTTAAAAATACTTTTTTTATTTATTAACTGGAACGCTAATTTTATTTTGATAACTAAACAAGGTCAAATTTATGTTAATACATTTAATTTGCATATGTTTAGGTATCTAAATAAAATTAGTGGTCCAGTTAACAATTATGTCCATTTTTTTAATGTATATTTAGGAAAAGAATATATAAATAAATAATAATGCTTTATTCAACAAAGAAAATTACATTTACAAAAAAACAAATTCAAACACAAATAAATAATTAATAAGAGACAATATCAAAATGGGAATAATAGTTAAAATAGTTTATAGTAAATAGTAGTTGTTAATGTATATATTATTTTTTCTTAATATAATAGTGAGTGAGGGTTGGATAAATAAATAAAATATGAAAATGAGTTGGAAAGTTGGAACAGAATAAGAAAATTAAAATTAGCAGTTTCCTTATTTGTAATATAAACATATGAGAAATTTGAATATAAAAAAAATGTAGTAAATGATATTAAACATAGCATAAAAATGAAATTTGCTAATATTTATAGGACTAAAGGAGAAACTGTTAATTTTGATTGATACAATTAAAAAAATTATAACAGGGTTCATAGAATAAAATTTATAAAGGAGAATGATAAAATAAATTTAAAAAAATATAACAATAAAATTTATATAATAAAATAACAAAACTAGAAAAAAAAGTAATAACAGAATTGACAATAACTTTACCAATAAATAACAATTAAATTAAAGTAATAAAAAGGATGAAAAATAAGGTAATAGAAAGGAAGATAATGCAGAAAGAAATAAAGTAATACAAAACATTAGTAAGAAAATAGATAAAAATATAGACAAGAATTTATGAAAAATAAAAGAAATAAAACAAAACAATGATAGGAAGAATAGTAGAAGTTGAGAAATTGCAAGAAAAATTTAATATACTTCAAAGAAAAGAGTATAATTTACAGAAAGTAAAAGAAACAGAGAAAGTAAAGTTAGACATAAAATAGAAATACCAGAAATAATTGCAATACAGAATATTAAAACTATTGAACAATTAAATAATTATTTGAAAAGAATAGAAATGATCATAATAGAACAATACAATATCTACAAAATATTAAGGAAAATAATAGCTGATTAATAGACAAAATCAGAGAAAAAATAATAATGAATATAATAATAATTTTGATCAATTTTATCTTATCTGATTGAATTGTTCATATTGCTATCACACCATGCACAAAATCCTCGGCCAGCTATTTTCTTTGCTTTTGGTGTATGATATTGTCGCCTTGTAACTTGTGTACTTTTCAAAATGTTCTTCTTTGCACAAACACCTACAAATAAACGATACAATTAAACTCTAGTTTACTATCTACAAAAAGCAAGTACATGTTTTATAAAACATATATTATAATACTAAAATACCTTACATTTAATATAATATTGATTAAGTACTCATTAATTGAGTGCAACTTACTTTTGGATACAACAATACACTACATTTTTTCCATATCTGCTTGGTTATCGATATGGTCCTCAACTTCTAGATTATCCTCCATATTTTCTACAGCTGGCGAGTTCTGTTCTTCAGTGAGCGTATTATTTAACCGATAGTGTTTGGATGTGGATGGCTGGTATAAATCTATAAATAATAGAATTGTAACACAACTAAAAATATTGTTTTATTGTTATACATTACCATCAATGTCATCTAAATTCATTTTTGTTGGGGTTTCCTCTAACTAACTAACCAACACAAACAATAAAATTATGTGGAATCGATTCGAAAAAGCTTTAAGCACACTCAAATAAATTTAATACAACAACGCACAACTTGTAAACAAAAACATTAAAAATTAAAATGGCCGTTTCACTATTATTTCTCCCATCAGTCCCATCCTTCTCTCCCCAAGTATATACTCTCCGAAAACTAAACAGACACCTTCAGCGTCCCCACTTCTCTAATTTTCAATTTGTTCTTTCGTTCCCCACTTCTCTGATTTTTAATGTTACGGTCGGTTTAGTAGTTGGACAAAAATTGTCTCAAGCAGCTTAGCCAACTATTATCAACGAATCAATACCAACTGTGATTCGATGCCAGCGCCACAGGCGATCGGCCGGGGCGTAACACTATGCTCGTTTGCCCTATACCAGTTGCACTGCTAAGTGGGAGTATGTTGTGGGTTAAGTCACTATTTTTTCTTCTTTTTTTGATGCTTTTGATCTCTAGCCGGAGAAGATTCAGAAAAGTCACAGAGTGAGCGATATCTATAGCGGATAGATTAAACAACTCGAGGTGTGAACAAAGCAAATGCGTTTTTTTATATGAGTGAAAATTGAATTTTTTCTGGTAATTTAAGTCATTTATGCATTTGAAAGTGATATATTTTGACGTTATTATGTGAAGAATTGTTGTTTAAAAATCATCCATCCGACCCTATATTCCATGAAAAAATAAAACATCGAATTTAGTTTAGAATAGTGTTGTTTAGCTTTGAGCACATGCCACGGAATTTCTCTCTGAAATTCGCAACTAATATTTTTCGCTCACTAATAAAAATAAATCGCAGTTGGTGACACTGATTTTAGTGATTTTTTTGTTTTCGGGCTTATTTTCCCGCGTATTTTGATTTATTCTCTGTAGTTCGCTAGTTTGATCTTGATGAAAAAATTTACAGTTACGTGAGTTGAGGAACAAAAGTTAATAAAAATCGAATCTAACGCCATTTGGTCATTTCAGCACTAAATAGAGGTAATTTTATTTATTTTTTTATATACAAACAAGCCAATAGGCCTAATTACATAGATAAACACATACATATATAAATTTATGCTAACACAGGAACCGCAGCTTAACTTATAACTAACTCTAGTCATTATAGTATAATATAACTTATTATATAAAAAGAAGTTACCTTGATAGATGAATAATTTAGTTCAGTACAATAGTACAACTGTTTTAATGCATTTTGCGTGATTGACCAATCAAGGTCTATCAGCGAATTATAATAATTTGCTAGTCGAGACATGGTAGCAAGTGGAGCTCTAGAGAATGCATGTGAACAGGGATTGTTGAACATAACAGAAGTAGGTACGCGTTCTTCTTGGGGAAGTAGTTATTAATAATTTAAAATAAAAAACCAATAGGTTGAGTATCTTCTAAGGTACAAAATCTTAAAGTCACACCTAAGCTCGACAGTTCTAGTTACATTGCAGTCAGGATACACATGGTACTTCTTATATTAAAGATATCTTGGAAATTTGTTTTGAGTTTTATCTAGCCGAGATAACGTAGTGCGGTATTCTCCAGCCAAATAACACCGAATTCTAATTTTGGTTTTCCCAGACTATAATAAAGAATAGTTAAGGGAATGTAAGTGGCTATCAGAGTATGACTGTCTTATTATATAACCCAGTAACGATATCGTTCAAGTCATTCTCCAACATGACACAGTCTCTAACTGTTCGTACTTTCATAAAAGTTTTTAAGTCATCAGTGAATAGAAGACACTCAGCATAATTTAATTTTGATACCAAGTCGTTGATGAAGATTATGAATAGTAGAGGCCCCAAGTTACAGCCTTGAGGCACTACAGAGTTAATAAATTATGAACAAATAATTATACATTTGCAATATAACATATAAGTGAATTACAAATTAGGAAAATACTTGGCATAGGTGTAAACACCTGTATGTGCAAGAGAAAAATAATCAATCGAGTGGATTTAGATAAATATTAAACTAGATGCTCAATGAAATATACATATACAAAGTTGTATTTATAACATGTTTGCTACATATGTGAAGTTTTGGTTTATTTATTTATTTATTTATTTATTTGGTACAGCCTTAGAGGTCCTTGGACCTAATTACAAGGATAATTTAAATAGTTAATTATCTAACTAAAAAGGATTGAAAACAAAGTTACCTATAGATTATTAATAAAATATTATATATACACAAAATATTATTATATATACACAGGTACAATGATCGGGGTATGGAGCCAGAATATCCAGTGTTATTAACTATATTTACTATTAAACTTGAATAATATCCAAATATCCATTAACTATTTTTGAATTTCTTGCATGGGGTATTAAACTAATCTAAATCCTGAACAGACAAAATATTATTCGCTAAATGTAACATATGGAGAGTAAGATATATTTGTATATAGTGGGATACTAAACTTTAACATTGCTCGAGTGTGTCTAGCTGTAATATGAAAGGGTATTAACGCTAAGAGTTTCGAAGAATTTATCATATTATTGAGAATTTTATATAGGAACATCAACATTTCTAATCTACGTCTAATGACATAATATTGAATTCGGTTCTAAGGAAAGATGTTCTAACAGTATGGTGGTCAGCTCTTGTATTAAATTTTTTATAATAGAGATAGCGCAAAAATTTGTTCTGAATTTTCTCTATCCCCTGTAAATAAGTTTTAAATTCCCGTTGCCATATGATAGATGCAAATTCTAATTTACTTAGGTCTCACCAATGTATAAATTTTTTGATCGCTTTAGAGAAGGTTTTTATGTTCTTAATCTGCCTGATATTCTCTGTCAAAGAGTTGTATGTTTTTGGCCCTATTACAGATATGAATCTCTTATTTCCATCATTTTTGTAGAATGGTATGTTTTTCATTTTTTTCTTTTGTATTTTAGTTATATAAGAGTGGTTTACAAATCTTTTATTTTTGAGTTTGGAGTAGAACATTTAGCATGAGTAAAAGTACAATGATCATACATTCAAAGTGGTCTCGTCATATAACAGGGTTATTATAAACAAACAATTTTTATGGTTTATTATCTTTAAGGTATAATTCTGAATTATATTTAGACCCTGTAGTGCATTGTCCTATAACCCAACCAGTACAATTATGCCATACCTAATTAATGATTCAATCAGAGCAATATATATCAAGTGGAGTAGTTTTTTATATAGAATATTGCGAATTAAATAAAATTTATATACAGGGTGGCTACTTTTTAATAGGGACAGTATTGCTATCTCGTAAACGGTAGACGCTAGAAAGACGGTTAAATGGGGAAAAATGTGCGAAATATAAAAATAGACAAAATGATTTTTTGAAACCTAAAATATTCCTATTGGTTCCGGAGTTAATACGACAAAATCCGAATTTGCCAAAAAACGTTTTTTTTGCCAAAGCTCTGTTATTATACAAAATTTGGGATAACTTTATTAAAAGTTTTTGTTGTATTCTAACATCTTTATAAACTGCCAAAGTTAAATTTTAAATCTGACGTTTCATCTCTTCGGGGCCACCATCAACTTTATCTTTTTAAATACGGACCTGTCTATTTTATTTCATATTATTAAATCGCTTCGAATACTAAATTCAACGATATATCACACTTGATTATTCCGTGACGCTTTGTCTCTTCGGGGCCACCATCAACTTTATTTTTTTAATACGGACCTGTCTATTTTATTTAACAGTACTAAAGTCTGTACATCCAACAAACGGAGTAATAAAAGTGCGTGATCAGCACATGTTCAACCTTTTTTAGATTGGATTCGGGGAAGTTTGACTTGACCGGGGTATTTTTAACACTTATTTGTTACTGTTCGTTGAAATATGTGGCGTGCATTAAGGAATTATTAAGAGATTTTATTTTGTGTTGAATTTTGTGTTTTATTTTGTATTTTACTTTTTCTGCGTTGTTTTGGAAATCTTCTACGTATCTGCAAATATATATTATTTATTGATATCATTTTTAAGAGATTTTTTGGCGGTTTATTTAATCGTTATTAACGTTTATAATCCAAGACAAGATATTATTTTCTAAATATATTATAAGAAACAGTAATTAAATGGTCTTTCAAAATGGTATATAAAAAAATTAAGGCAATAGAGTAATATCCCTCAAATCATTCTTAATATAGTACTGAAAAGAGAAAGGCAAAATGTGGAAAACGGACAGACTGATGGAAAATATAGTCGAACCTCTCATTATCAATTTAAACGATGATTCTGACAGCAGTGATAGCGCATAAATGTATATCAATGTATTAAAATTCACTCCATACAAACGTATAAAATTATATATTTTGTATCAATTAAGTAGTTTATTTTTATTAATTATTAAATAACCAGAAAATCTCAAACTCGAAGTAGTTGATTCATATTTTTTTTACTTCTTAATTGGTTTATTTTATCAATACAGATTTAAAAAGATTAAATTTAATTTAAATATTATATTTCAATTTTTGAATTGATTTTTGTGTAACGCCACTGGTTTCGGACGATATTTCTTTATTCGGGTTATAACTTTTAGGGTAACTGGACATCGGGTCTATTCTTTAAAAACATACGGTGTTCACGTGATTACTCTGTTTGTTGGATGTACAAACAAATCGCTTTCACTACTTCATTCAACGATTATTCTGTGACGTTTTGCCTGATCAATGACATACGTGGTTTTACGTATTTTCTGAGGGGGAGATAACAATACACCTGCTAGTGATTCTGGACCTAGAGCATTACTAAGATGCAATAGCATTTGTTATTGTAATATTTAATAAATAAATAATTAAATAGAATTTCTTGATATCTAAATGTAGTATACTTCGAATCACAGCAATGAATTTAAATAAAATAGACAGGTCCGTTGCAACGTCACTTCGGTGACGTTGCCCCTGCTCGGGCGCCAAATTTGCAACGACACTTCGGTCGTTACTATGGTCACGTTGGCGCCTTGGTCCAGGTTTCGAAATGCCTCGGGCGCCACCTTCCGTTTAGAGTGTGAAGGCCACTGCACGGGCAGCGTCAGTGGAGAAAGAAATACTCCAGGGGTCGTTATGGTATCGACCAAAATCACTGGCCCTACTGGGTTTGAGTACCTGGGTATTAGCTGCTGGGATGTTAAAACTCAAAACAAATATTAATAAATAAAACTTTTATTTGTTACCAAAATCCGGCGGAGAAAAGGTGTGTAACGGACGATACAGGCACGATTGGCTTGGCGACGTGGTGTAGTCGGACTGACGGTTCTGGACTCCGGATGTAACTGAGGTTGGCTTCAACTTGACCTGTCTCTAAAGGTCGACGGACTGCACTGCTGTTCCATTGTTGAAGTATATCAGGTTAGACATTGCGCAGGAAATGTGACGTCACTTGGCGCCCATCAAAAATTTTTAATATGTCATTATATGAGGTTATTGTGTTTTTTGCTATATTTTTATTTATTTTCACCTATAAACTGATTAAAAATGTATTGTGCAGTGTTTGTGTTGTAAAAGTAATACTCGTTCTAAAAACAGTACAAAGTTTTACGATTTTCGAAGTGTCCTTTATTACAAAAAAAGTAGGTCATTATGAATAAACGTGTTCGTTAATATTATTAGACTTTATTTTAAATAATATAAAAGAAGTACTGTAAGATTTGTGTAATAGCTTTAAGTAGTTACGTATTTATTTATTAATTTTAGCACTTTATTCAATAATAATAAATAATAATAATAATAAAGCACTTCACAACATTTTTATAACAACAATTTTATAACATTTATTTTATACACCAATTTGTATGACTGTAAATATTAGTTATGCTTATATTTACATATGGCACACTCGTTCAGTAAAATGTTAGTTAGGTATATAAAATCCATAACATAAATCTACAATAACAATATGCACCAAAAAGTTTTACAGATATGCAAATGAGATTTTTATAAAAATTATTTTTTTGAGTAAAAATTTATAAAATCACTCTGAACTAATCTAAATTATTATATTTGTTACATATTTGACCGAAAAAATTAGCCATAATATGTAATCGCGCTTTTTCTGGTTTTAACATCTAGTATTAACAGTTTTTAAAATATGAAGCATATCGGAATCGTAAAAAAAGTTTAACCCTTTCATAAAGTAATTATCACTTTTTAGTGTACAATACTTTATAATACATTTTTAGTAAATATATAGCCGTAAAAAAATGAAAACCACCCGAAATACACAATAACCCTATGCAATCCAATGTTAAATTATTTTGTTTGGACTCCAGCTGACGTCATGCGCAAACTTGGACGAATTTAGGTCGCATGAGTGTCTAACCTGTGTAATTTTTAAATCATGCTGCTGTTCCACTTGGGACGGCCACAGCAAGTCTGGCTTCTCGCTGCCTCTGCAGCTCCCGACAACGGTATGAATATGAATTGCCTTACTCGATAAGAACTTCGGCGTCTAAGAAGCAGAGACGAGAGTGTCTCCATCTGCCTGGCGACGGTTCAACTGGTACGACTGTTCTTTTATTCACAATTTTAAGTTAATTTTACTCGAGTGCCGTGCGCGGTTTAATTTATATATTTTAAATAATACGGAAAAAAGTAACTTTGTTATACCGTATTTAAAAAATAAAGTTGATTATGGCCCCGAAGAGACACAACGTCACGGAATAATCAAGTTTTATCGTTGAATTTCATATTCGAATCGATTCAATAATACCGTATTTAAAATGATAAATTTGATGGTGGCCCCGAAGAGACAAAACGTCGCGAAATAATCTAGTTATATCGTTGAATTTAGTATTTGAAGCGATTTAATGATATTAAATAAAATAGACAGGTCCGTATTTAAAAAAAAAGTTGATGGTGGCCCCGAAGAGACAAAACGTCACGGAATAATCAAGTGTAAAAAATCGTTGAATTTAGTATTCGAAGCGATTTAATAATATGAAATAAAATAGACAGATCCGTATTTAAAAAGATAAAGTTGATGGTGGCCCCGAAGAGACAAAACTCAGATTTAAAATTTAACTTTGGCCGTTTATAACTATGTTAAGGATACAACAAAAACTTTTAATTAAGTTATCCCAAATTTTTTATAATAACAGCTTTGGCAAAAAAACGATTTTTCACAAATTCGGATAATGTCGTTTAACTCCGGAACCAATGGGAATATTTTAGGTTTCAAAAAATCGTTTTGTCTATTTTTATATTTCGCACATTTTTCTTCATTTAACCGTCTTTCTAGTGTCTACCGTTTACGAGATAGCAATACTGTCCCTATTAAAAAGTAGCCACCCTGTATAAGTTTTCTTATTTTATTCGTTAAGTACTGAACTTGATGAGTCCGTTTTAAATTTTTATCTACTATTATACCCAAATACTTTGTATTTTCTACTTCTTTGATAATAAATTTGGATTCCTCAATACAGATCTGTTTGAAATTTGGCCTGTTAGCATCAGTTAGGGACAACGCTTTATACAGTTTTTGATATATTTAAAGACAACTTATTATAATCCAGCCAGGCTTTTATAATTTTTACCCCGTTTATCACTTTTGATTTTACAGCCTCCCAGATTTTACCTTCAAATGTTAATACGGTATCATCTGCATAAGTATCTAAGTTTAACAGAGCGTTTATATAAATGGTAAACAGAATAGGACCAAGAACTGTTCCTTGCGGCGCACCTATTTGAATTTTTCACTATATGTGTCCTTTTGTGAAGGTAGTTTTCAAAAACTTTTAAAACTAGCCCTCATACGCCATAATGCTCAAAAACATTCACTAGTTGCTTGTGAGGAACCATGTCAAAAGCCTTTGCTAAGTCGATAAAAACACCTATATTTTTATTATCAATGCTGTTTTTTAATATTAGAAATTAATTCATACATGGCATCACAAGTGCTGATACCTTTTTGGAAACTGATTTGTTTGATATTTACTATGTGGAGGATGAGTAGCCATTCACATGAATTCTTTGTTGACGATTAAAAAAATAACTGAAACCACTTCAGTACACGCCCAGCCAAACCAATTTTTTGTAATTTATTATATAATCAACTTTTTCCTTTCTATAGTTTCGAAAGCTATCTGTAGATCGAGAAAAACTGCTACAATAGCATTTTTACAATCATCAATAATACGGGAATGGGACGTTTCGGCGTGGCCGTTTCGACGTGGCCGTTTCGACGTGGCCATTTGGACGTCTGCCATTTAGGCGGCGGCCATTTCGGCGTCAGCCATTTCGGCGTTGGAAGTTTTGGCAAACTTAACAATAACATTTTATTATTATAATTAAATAATAATAATAATATTTATTTATCAAAAAATCTATATAAATAACTCTGTGAAAAAAAACAATACAATAACAGAATACAAAAGTATATATATTTAATGTATTAAACTTATTCACGAAATACATGCTGTAATTATGAGCAAGTCCTCTTATTTATTCTAAAATATCCCCGTTTACTTCAAAATTTTGAACAAGCCGTAAAATGCGTTCATTTGCACCCCTGCATTTTTCTAACTTCAATGGTGGGAGATTGCCCACCACAAGTTGTTCGAAATATAAATCTCGAACTTTCTGCACCTGACGCAAGCCATCTATAAATTTCCAAATGGTTGGATGATCTGCTCAAAATTCGAACTGTAGTCTTATATGTGCTGCTTCTGCATGGACATTGGTCCGGTCTGTCTGATCCAAAGTAAATCCCTTAAACTACATCTTCACTATTATTATACTAATATTCATATAAAATATAATTACACTACTATTATAATTCTGATAGGTATTTTAAAAACAGATTAAAGCATTTATCCTAATCCTATGCAATACCTCACATATTTCAATACTTTGCTTATTCCATAATAAAACTTACAGCGGTTTTAACATACATACTAAAAAATAGTATTCCCGACGCCGTAACGGCCGACGGCGAAATGGCCTGACGTCCAAATGGCCACACCGAAATGGCCACGCCGAATCGGCGACGTCCAGATGTCCTAGACCCCAATAATACATTGAATAGCCGCTTCACAGCTGTGATTTTTTCTAAAACCCGATTGATTGTCACTTAAAAAGCCATTTTGTTCAATGTACTCGAGTAATTAGCTGTAAACATATTTTTCTAAAATTTTGTTAATAGTATATAACATTTTTAATGGACGTAGGTCACATGTATTGTTTGATTTTTGTTTTTTTTGTTGGAATTGGAATTATAGTTGATATTTTTAACTCTGACAGAACAACGCCTTGTTCATGAGAACAGTTGATTATATTTAGAAGAGGATCTTGAAAACTCTCAAAAGTTTCTTTTAAAAAATTTGAATTTAATTCATCATTACTGCCCTTATTAGCAAGTGAGAAAACGATATCTTTTAATTCAGCTCTATCTATAAACTTAAAGTCGGTAAATGTACTAGATCTATGAAAATTTTGTACCAGGATCGGATTACCTGGAGGAACTTTATTAATGATTTCAGATATACTTTGAACAAAATAGCAATTTAACCTATTCTGGTAATTCTATGTGATTATTTATTGTGGTTGTTTAAAATATTTAAATGTGTTACATTCCAGTTCAGTGGGATAATTTGTTTTGAATTTAACATTTTCTTGAATGTTCATCAGCACAAAGGGAACAGACAACTTTTTTTGTACACTGTTGTTTATTATTATGATCCTCATACACTGCATACCTTTACCAGCCAATACTAAGTTTACCTTATCCCAAAAGCTTATTTTGATCCATGATACATTTCTTATTGTCATCATTGCTCATATTCTGGTTGAAATTTACTATTTTTATTTTATGTTTCCTTATTTTACTTAGTTGTGTATCATACTTGTCTTTTAATTTATTAAAAATAAGTGACTGAGGATGGTGTACACACTAGATATCAGGTGAAGAGTGAAAACGAGTACATCAGTGTGTAAAATTTAAATTTATTAAAATTAGGCTAAGCGCTTTCGGCATAATATGCCATCATCAGAGCCTTCCTAAAAAGTTGTTAATTTACAATAAAATAAAAGTAAAAACTCTTTATTTTATTTTTACTTTTATTTTATTGTAAATTAACAACTTTTTAGGAAGGCTCTGATGATGGCATATTATGCCGAAAGCGCTTAGCCTAATTTTAATAAATTTAAATTTTACACACTGATGTACTCGTTTTCACTCTTCACCTTTTAATTTATTTTTTATATTTTCTTCGAAAACATTCATTTCTTTTTTATTGCGACATTTGATAACTATTGAAATAGAATTAAAAGAGTTTTCATACTCTGAACTCCAACTTTCAGTTCATTTAGTTTTGTTTTTTGATGACTTTGAGGTGCTTTTCGTTTTATTATAATTTACTGTTTACTTGTAGTAGTTGTACAGAACCTTTTGTTACTTGGGCATAAGAGATGGATTGTTGGATAGGCGTATTTTCGTAGTCTTTAATTTTAATCTCAAATAGCTCTATGATTTCTTCTTTGTCTTTTATTATTTGATTTTTATCTTTCGTTTGCGCTTTCAGTATATCAACTAAAAATCAGTTTTTCACGAAAAGGAGGTTTTATTAGCACTTAAACAAGTTAAAAATAAAATGACAACAGGCCCTGATTTCGTTCCAGCTTTTTTATTGAAAGACTGTGCAACAATTCTTGCTTCACCCTTAACCACACTGCTTAATATCTGTCTTAAATACTCTACTATACCAGCAATTTGGAAAACGTCTAATGTTACTCCAGTCTTTAAAAAAGGAGATAAATCGGACATATGCAACTTTCGCCCAGTTGCAACTTTGTGCAACTTCCGCAAAGTATTCGAAACATTACATTATAGTCGATTGTACACTCATGTTAGTAACGTCATTACATGTAATCAACATGGGTTTAAGAAAGGACGCTCGACTGTCACAAACCTAAACATAACTCAATTTCTGGCTGACTGTATAGACGATCGGGCACAGTGTGACGTGGTGTACACTGACTTTTCTAAGGCATTCGACCATGGAATTCTCCTATCTAAGCTAGGTCGGTTGGGTCTTTCAAATGCACTAATCAGTCTTCTTTTCTCTTATCCTCTTATCTCAGAAGTAAGAAACAGTGTGTAGTTTATTGGCTTCAAGTCGCTCGTCTACTTGGCTACTTCTGTTGTTCCACAAGGCAGCAACCTGGGCCCTCTACTATTTAACATCTTTATCAACGATATCGTTAATACACACTGTACGTAAATTGCCCATTATATGCGGATGACCTGAAGATTTACCGTCAAGTTAATAATATTTCCGAATGTGAAGGACTTTCTTAAAATTTGAAACGTGTTGAAATTTGGTGTCTAATTAATAATCTATCTCTCAATGCCAGTAAATGTAAAGTAATGTCTTACACATTAAAGACCTTTATTTCTCACATTGACACTGTTTATTCTGATGCCAACAAGATGTATGGATTTATATCGCGTAACTCCCGAGATTTTGCACATCCGGAAACCATGAAAACATTATATTATGCATATGTTAGGTCAAAAACTGAGTATGCGGATATAATTTGGAGCTAATTTTATGATACTCATATTCAAAAATTGGAATCAATACAAAGGCGGTTTTTAAAACTCCTGTCATTTAGAATAGACCATGTTTATCCGTCAATTTCCACCAGCAACACTGAACTTCTTTCCCGACACAAAGTAATTAGATTAAGCCACCGGAGAGACTGTCACTCAGTAATCTTTTTACACAAAATCATCAGTAACAAACTTAATGATCCAAATTTTCTACAAAAACTCGATTTTATTGTTCCAAGAATAACATCCAGAACATGTCAAACCTTTTACCTTCCCACTCCCCGAACTAATATTTTAAAATTTTCTCCCTTACATAAAATGTGCTCAAAGTGCAACACGCTGAATTACCAGCTTGACATCTTTAATACTAGTATTTCGGCCATAAAGACGTACTTCTTGGGAAGCTAATTGTTATTTCGTTTTTTGTATTTTTTTTTTAATTTTCTAATGTGTACTCTTATGATATGTATGTATTTCTGTATGTATTTTATACTGTTCATAGATCTGTTCTATAGTTGGGTGCAAACCTGTTTGAACAGTAAATAAAGAATAAAGAATAAATTATAATTTCGACATTTATTACAGCAAAATTTTAATAGTCGTTCTGAGAGGGGAAGGCACCTTATTTCTGAAGCCGACAACGTTGAACATTCTAAACAAATTGAATTTCTGCATGAGTCACACAGATAGCACGGATATTTGCAGTCCTTGCTGGGTTGTTTTAATTTGCTTACACAAATTACATTCCATCTTAAATTTCAAGTCATAACTTTCAGCATTTAGCACTAGATAAAGATAGGCACTGCACTGGATTAGCTGTTTCTAATGGTTGTTATCAGCTATGTTTTGCTCACTTAACGTCCTTGCATCAAAATTCAAAATAATTGGTTTAAACACTAGGATTTTTAATAAACTCTATTTAGATTGCATACACAAATTATTTATCTACAAAATGATGTTAAATTCAAATCTAACACTGGAGTTGAAACCACTTGTTTTTATACTTATTGGGGAGCAAATAAAACACGACTTAACTATGACTCGACACTATAAGTATTACTATTATATTTTACTATTTGATACCTATTTTGTAAATAATTTTTAATTAATTCGAGAACATTCTATGGCAGCTCAAATCTACTCAATTTTAACAAGAGTATATCGTGATCAACTGTGTCGAAGGCCTTTCAAAAATCTGTTTAAATAATATCAAGTTATGATTTATGTTCTAAAGTTTCATATACATAATTTGTAAAAGTGAAAAGGTTCGTAGCAATAGATTTGTTTAATACAAAACCATATTGCTGGGTTATAATATATTTTTCAACATATTGATATAAAATGTTAAAAATATTTTGTTCAAATAGTTTTGATGGTGCACATATGATAGATGTTGGCCAACTATTGCTGTTTACCAGACTGTCTGAAATGTGTTAGTAGCAATTATCAAATTGAAAATATGAATTAAAGGTTTCCCCTAATCGCTTTGAGTAACGAAGGTGGAGTTTAATCACTACCGGCCGCTTTCTTAGGTTTTAATTTTTTACGGTTTACGTAGGTATAGGTATTTTTATTATACATATTTTTTATAAGTTAGTAATACAATAAAGGCTATTGAGTTTATACCTATTAATACATTGCCAAATCTAGAAAAAATTCTTGACATAGCAGTTTATAATCAAATTTTAAAACACATTGAATGTAATGAAATTTTACGGGGTTTCGTAAAAAATATTCATGTGAAGCAGCACTTCAGCTTGCATTATATAAATTTAAAAGGGAAGTAGATGCTAATAAATATTTAATAGCTGTGTTCATAGGTCTAAAAAGGGCTTTCGAAACAATAGATAAAGATATTCTCTTAAGAAAGCTAGAGGGATATGGTATTGAGGTTGAGGTGTAAAATGGTTATCTCACTACTTAATGGATAAAAAACAAAAAGTCAATGTCTGTGATATTATCTCAAATCTGATAAATATCCATGTGGGTGTACCCCAGTGCAGTGTAGTCTGTATTTAAATCAGGGTTCGAAAATATCATGATATTTATATAAATATCATATCACATGATATATATCTGATATATATCGGACATATATCCGATATATATCATTTTTTCAATTTAATTATCTAATTAAAAAACAGTATTGTTTCTTGCACAAACTAAATTTTAACACAAACACATTAACAAAAACCTATATTCTAAACAACAAAACCGTTTATTCTAACTCAAATTAAAAATAAAAAACAAAAATAAATAAAAATAAACAAATATCACTGGGCATATTTATTTGGTGTGTTAAAATACAGTCAAAATACTGCCAAACAGAATGCTTTGGTTTTGGCATAATATTAAATAAAAATCAGAACTAACTTAACACAACAATCAACACAAAGGGGAAACACAGAAAGGATTATTTGCAGTATTATCGTTTTCAATAAACCGTATTCTACCAACATTTCGATAATAAACTACCAAAATCTACTAACTATCTAAATCTAACCTATGTATTTTAATCTATTTTATTAAAAGAAGTCTTTGACTATCTAAATCTAACCTGTTTATTAAAAAAAGAAGAAAATATAACACTATTTATATTTATTTTATTAAAAGAAGTCTTGACTATCTAAATCTAACCTGTCTATTAAAAAAAAGGAAATATAGCTTTCTCTTTCCACTTAAAACTTACTCTCCACTACGTTCCCTATTGTTATATTATTCCACTCTTTCCACTTCTTTTTTTCTACTTTTTTTATACATTTTCTCTTATATTTTTCACTAATTTCTTTGTGTCATACTTTTTGGTTTCACTTTTTCCCGTTAAAACTTTTTTTCTACTTCTTTCCCAATTTTTTTCATTTTTCCCCTAGTTTTTCCACTTTCCCCCTACTTTTTCACTAATTTTTTTATATTTCAAACTTTTTTCCACTTTTTCCCCGACTCATTTTTTCTCCTCTATTTTAAATATTTCAATTTTTTTCTGGAATTTTTCCATCATCCTTTTTTCCTCTACTTTTTTACCAATTTTTTTATATTTCAAAATTTTTTTCCATTTTTTACCCTCCATTTTTTTTTTTAGATATTTTTTTTACATTTTTTGCCCTACATTTTTTAGTTTCAAACTTTTTTTCCCCTTTTTTCCTAACTTATTTTTTCTCCTGTTTTTTTAGTATTTTTTTGTTTCCAACTTTTTTCCCATTATTCCCCTACTTTTTTAATAATTTCTTTGTATTCCACTTTTTCTCCTCAAAAACTTTTTCCACATCTTTCCCTATGTTTTTTCACTTTTCCCCTACTTTTTTCCATTCTTTTTTATTCCACCCTTTCCTCTACTGTTTTCCACTTTTTGTCACACTTTTTTTTTTACTAATTTCTTTGTGTCAAACGTTTTTTGTTCCACTTTTTCCCCTTAAAACTTTTTTCCATTTCTTCCCCTATTTTGTCACTTTTCCCCTACTTTTTTATTTTATCCTTTCCCCTACTTTTTTATTCTGTCCTTTCTCTACTTTTTCCCACTTCGTCTCATAAATTTTTGACTAATTTTTTTGTGTAAAATTTTTTTTGTTATACTTTTTCTCCTTAATTCTTTTTTTTCACTTCTTTTCCTATTTTTTTTCACTTTTCTCCTATTTTATTCCACCCTTTCCCCTACTTTTTTATTCCACCCTTTCCCCTACTTTTTTTTTACTAATTTCTAATTTCTTTGGGTGAAAATTTTTTCCACTTTTTCACTAATTTTTTTATAATTTAAAATTTGAAACTTTTTTTACCAATTTTTCACCTACTTTTTTTCCACTTTTCGCCCCAGCCTTTTTCCCCTACTTTTTTTTCCACTTTTCGGCCCAGTCTTTTTTCCCCTACTTTTTTAGTTTCAAACTTTTTCCCTAATTTTTTTATATATAATCCTTTTGGTGTACATTGGGTTACATATAATAAAATTGTTGATAAATAGAAAATCGTTAATTAATAGGTGTCATTAATCAACGATATCATAAATGGACGGTCCACCGAACAGGTAATAAATAACATTTGCGGCGACATTAGTTAAGAAATACGTTAATGACGTTATAATACCGTCTCATCCATTTCACGATTGAGAGAGATCGAGTTGGACAATGTATGACGTAACGGCAGGGGATGGTTAAACAAACTCTATTAACTATATTCAATGTCTGTGTTATGTATTTTCATGTATTGTAAATTAGCTGATTTATTCAATTTTTTTTATTTTTTTTGTATTTTCTTAAAGCGATCTTTAATTATGTAGTGTACAATAATGAAAAATTTTAATTATGATGATCGTAAACGCTTTATTTTTAATTTTTATGATTTGTATACGTTTATTAGGGTGTCCTATTTTTAAATAAAGTTTCTTCTTCATCTAAATATTAATCTTGAAATTGATTTTTTTTTACAGGAGCATTCAAGTAATAAGAAACAATGTTTTTTGATTTAATTATATTAAAACATCAACACAAAGGCCAGTTCGGTAAGGCGTGGTTAGCTGCCACAAGAGGGGTGAATACTATTCCCAAAGATGAGATTGCTAAAATAAATATTTCTAAGCTGTGGTAAATATTATTGTTGGTATAATAATTACATATATAAAAAAAGAGTATAATTATTGTTTCTAGTGAGCATTTAACAAACTACATTGTATCAGAATCAACAAGTCCCACCAAACGATTTTCACTTAGATTATCGGCTATTTTAGTGAACGGAACCATAAGAATTTTAAAACGACAAGTAGATATTCTTGAAGGTAAAGTATGTAGGGCGAGTATTATTATTATTATTATTATTATTATTATATATATACTTTTATAATGCAAAGTAAACGTTTTCTGGATTACATATAGCCAAAGTTTACAAGAAATGTTTAAAACAACGTTTATTTATTATCCTTATATAACACATTTTCTTCTATTAGTACTTGCAGTTATTGCATTTCAACGTGCTGGTAGCATCCTTTCAAAGAGTGGCAAAGTTTTATTTTCATTTAAATTTATTCTGGGTTGAGAACTTAAACGAGTTGCTAAAATTCAACTGTGAAGCTTATTTTTTCACTCACTAAATTTTACCGGTGTTGCCTAAAATCGACACCATAATTACTTTCCCTGTACATTGGATCCTGACCCTACTGGGTCTTTAATTTATAAGACAAAATATATTTATTATCAAAAAAGTAAAAAAGTCATATACAGAAATAAGAATATATGGGTATAGTATTTCTGTTTTAAATTGAATATGTGTACAAAAAATAAGTAACAAAAAGTACTAAACCGATCGGTTTTGCATAGGCGTACTAATTTTTTTCTACTTCAAATAATGTTTTAAATTAACTTTTAAAAATTTTACTATACAATACAGAAGCACGTTCCTAAATATGATTAAACTTTGTAAAAATGTTCAATTGTGAATAGAAATACTATACATTTTTCAAAATACAATCCAGTTAATAACTACTTACTTTTTAATTCCAATTATTTCTAGCTGTAGATTGACTACCATGTTTTTGCGTGATTTTTTACATCTATTTTACTGAAAGCAGTTGTCTTTACTTTTTTAGGGATTTAATTTACACCGTGCGACAAAAAAGTGAGAACATTTTTATTTTTTGAATAACTTTATTGTTTATAATTATTTGTCATAGAAATAATTTTATAAAATAAAGCAAAATGATATTTCGATATAAAAAACACTATATATTTTTTAAGAAAAAAACATGTGAAAAACATTAGCATCAGAGCTTAACTATTAAAAATATTTAAACAAAAATACTAATTAATTGCCCAATAATGAGAAATGAATTTTACAAAATGGAAACGAGATATAGAGCCATTTTTTAATTGTGCAATTAAATTTTCAATACTATCTCTCTCTCTCTCTCTCACTCTCACTCTCACTTACTTACTTACTAGATTTGGCTTCATTCGCAATACAAATCAGGGTGATAACTATAAAAACTTTAATTAAATTGAGAATGAAAAGACTCGCAAGCATTTGTAGTTCTTTCAAAACTGCTAGAATTTTCTACTAAATAGTCGTAAAATTGTCGCAAGTTCTCATTTTCTGGCATATCTTCAACAAATCCAAAGCAAAACATTCGCCAACATCGCTTGGATCAAGATAAGTGAGTACGAAAGGATACTTCAAGCATTTTCCAGTAAGCGGGTCTGGATTTGGGCGCATCCTAGTTCGTTCCCGCTGTCAGTTGAGCTTGTTAATCGTATACGAGTTCGCTCCGAAGTTCCTATACTAATTCGCTCCGGTTTACCTGCCGCATCCAGGTAGATTATAGATTATATAGAGTATTAAAAAATAAAGAAGATGGTTTTATTTTTAAAATTATTATTTATTTACAATTTTGTGTATATTTTGAGCTATTCCTAAAAATACAGTTATTTTCAAACTAAAAATACAGTTATTTTAAAACAAAAATACCAGTTATTTTAAAACTATTTTTCTAGCCGCTTATACCTATGAGACATTATTTTTACAAAATCAAATATAATATATAGTCCATTTAAAGGAACGGTAAAAGGGGTAGAAATACTCCGCATGAAGAGACCCCCTATCCCTTATGTTTTTGGGGTCGCTGATTACGAAAATGAGGGTTAAAACTACCAGCAAGGGGCGGAACACCCTTAAAATTGCAAAAAACACCCCTCAATAGGAGTGTTTTTCGACTGTACCTGTCGTTTTGCTCAACTAATCCATCTTATATGTTTTTTGGGCCGCTGATTACGAAAATGAGGGTTAAAGCTACCTGCAAGGGTTGGAACACCCTTAAAATTGCAAAAAAACTCCCCTAAGTAGGGGTGTTTTTCGGCTGAACTCGTTGTTTTGCGAAACTAAGTTTTTGTTGTTGTACCTATTTAGGGGTGTTTTTTTGCAATTTTAAGGGTGTTCCAACCCTTGCAGGTAGCTTTAACCCTCATTTTCGTAATCAGCGCCCCAAAAAACATATTGGATGACTTAGTTGAGCAAAACAACAGGTACAGTCGAAAAACACCCCTAGGGGTGTTTTTTGCAATTTTAAGGGTGTTCCGCCCCTTGCTGGTAGTTTTAACCCTCATTTTCGTAATCAGCGACCCCAAAAACATATGGGATAGGGGGTCTCTTCATGCGGAGTATTTCTACCCCTTTTACCGTTCCTTTAAATGGACTAATATCTGTTGTCATTTTGGTTTAATAGAAAAATTTATTTCTGTACAAATTCTTTCATCAAACGAGCTTTGCGATATACTCTTTTTGGTAAACTTAGGCTTTTTATCTTTATATAAGTGTCTATTTGAATATTTTTTAAAGCCTCTAAAAACTGAAATATATTACGATGTGGAGAATAAAACAAAGAATTAAATTTTGAATGGAAACTTTCACATGCGTTGGTAGTTCGTTGAATTAAGGAATTGTTCAACACACATGGAAGGAGGAAATGTTGCATCTTCAGCAATATAATAATCTACCAGATAATCCAAAAATTTTACTACAGGTTCTGTGTTTGGCATTATTGCAGCCAAATCAGTAGCAAAACAATCCTCAACCATTTCTGGTTTCAAAAATGGTAGCCCAAAAATATATGTTAGGTATAATAATTTCCAATATCAGAATTTTTGGAATACGAGGCCAATCCAAGACTCTGTAATTTTTGCCACCTGAAAAAAAAGTATATTGATTCTAAGTGATAGGTGCTACAATACAGGGTATTTCACAATTGTGTGTCATATTTTTATTGAAATTTTAGTATTTTTTATTCTAACCCAGGTAGCAGTGTGACGTATTAAAGACGTTGAAAATTGGTGTATTCTCGTCAACTGACGTAATTTCGGCCAAAAGATGACGTGAAAAAAACATGGTTAAGTGGACGTTTTTAACACGTCATAAAAAAACGTAATATATTTGTCGAATTTTGGTGTTCGTTTTCGAGGAAATATATAAAATCGTATTTTTTAGAAATTACTTTATAATCGGTGAGCACTTTTGAACTGAAATTTATTAGTAATCACTGTTTATAATAATAATCTACAAATGTAGCTAAAATCGATGTTTAATTACGTTTTAAATACGTAAAAAAACATAATTTTTACGTAAAAAAAGACGTCATTGGTCTGTGACTTATGACCCTGTATTTCACGTATTTTTCACGTAGATAATGACCAATATTCAACGTATTGAACACGCCACACTGCTAGGGATAGGTGCTTATCTTTTTTTGTTTGTAAATTTACAAAGATTGTCCTAAATGAAATCGGCATCCTTTAATGCTAGAAGCTGGTAAAATCTTATGGACTGCACTATGTATTGCTTTTTTAAAATCTGCGTAAACTACGGACGGGTTAAATATTAAATTGAGTTTCAAGCACTCTTCTTTTACAGTCATAAAAATTAGTTCCGGAGCGAACTTACCTGTCATGTTTTCGGGTCGGGGATTAAAATTGACCGCCGGAGCGAACTAGTGTGTAAGTTACTGAGAGTCTTAGTGTCTGGATTTTCGCCACCAAGCCTGACCTAGATGAAACCTGCATCCAAAAATTTTGTATTCTGAAAAAACTTTTCTATTGTATTATGGATTCCTTTTTCAAAATCTACCGTGATAGTCCTCGGTTGCAGCGCCATGCTCATTTCTTTACACTTTGATTTCAATATTACTGTAAGTTTCGGTCAACTTATTCGGCAATAAGCAGAATACTAAAGGTATGTAATGTCCGTTCTTACGTCCGTGCACTGTGAACATCTGCATATAAAACTGTGTACAAATTAAAAGTTCCATAAATGTATACAGATTCCACATCACACAAAAATTGAAAGTTTGTTTTACATGAAAATACTATAATGTTTGTAATATAATATCATTGAAAAGTAAAAAGTTTTCTCCTCGAGTTGTAAACACATTCAAATTATTTAGAGCTAATTGCACTTCCTTACTTGATTTCGGCAGTGGTGGTGTCATCTGTCTTCTAGCATAATAACAATTTTATCTAATGCTTGTAATATCTTTTTATGTAATGATCCTATCGGCACCTTCTGTGCTGTGTACACCTAAACGTATGACTTTGGCAGGCTTTTCGGTAGCTTTTCTTTTTGAGCTGGGTAACTTGTTGCCGGATAATTTTCCGTTCATCTTTTTGGTGACAATAGTCATTTGCTCTTCGAATGATGTCTGTCTTGTTACTTGTTGTGTAAACTGTTGCTGTGCATCCTCTTATTGAACAGCGTCAATGAATTTCACCTAACTTCGATGTGTGGGCTTTTCTAAATGTAAAGTTATCAAGAATAAGGGCTCTTCCCCCTTTAGTTGTTGCACTAATTTCACCTTGTATTACTATCTCGAAAACAATATACCTTACTTGGTTAAGAACTAGAAATATACTGTATTGAACATCCGTATTTACAGTAATTTAATAATCCCATTGATGCTTAAATAGATATCTAAATATAATTAGCAATAAAATTTGGAAAAGCCAAAAATTTCGTTATTATTTAATTTATTCTGAAGATAAGAGCGGTAGATCATAGATCCGATATCTAATATATTATTGTCTATTAAAACATAATATTATGGTCATAAGCGAGGTATTAAACACTTCGGCACCCCTATTTCAGTATTATTTTGTCAAACACATTTGAAAATATATTTATTCAACATCCCTAGCGTTTTTTGACAATTTTACCAAATTACCTCCTAATTACATATACCTAGATAGAATTGAGCTTATTTTAATAATTTGGAATGTACTGAAGAAACTGGTTATCATTTAATTTATTCTGAAAATAAGAGTACTGGTGATTTTGGGCTATACCCTCTGCAGGTAAAATATTAGACCCTAGATTAAAAAGCGACTAGTGTCGATTTTGGGGAATCCGGGACAGATGCTCCCTCGTACATTTGCTCCCTCGATACATTTGATCCCCTGTCTTAATTTTTCCAATAATGATAAAATTTAAGTGAGACAGTTGCTCCCCTACCTCAATTAATGGATTACCTACCTGCTATTGCCTTCTAATAATGCATGACCATAGACGTCGAATAATAAAAAAATTCAAAGATTTTTTGGTTTACTGACATATAAATACCTATAACTTTCCTTCACACTTTTTACAGATATATCTAGTAGATATCGTCATGTATTTTTAATATTTAGAGGGAAGATCATTTTTTATTTTTTATATTATTTTATATTTTAATTGTTTATACAATTCTACACAAAATACTGTGTGCTTTGAATTTAATTTAAAAAAAATGATAAGAGGGTTGCCACCCAAATTTTTGATGTCTATTGTAGAAATGTGTAAACAATTAAAATGAAAAGAAAATAAAAAAGTTAATATGATCCTTCCCAAAATAAAATGTTTAAGGAGTAATTTTAACCATTAAAATTTAATAATTTTAAATACGTCTTTTTATTTTGTAAAAATCTGTTACTTTATTGAAACATTTTCTTAGTAATGAGTTAATGAAATATTTGAAAAAACGTAAATATTTATGTAGTAATAAAAACAAAAAAAAAAATTCCAAATTATTTCACTATTTTATATACTCGATATAATCATTTACTCATTACTATGAAAATGTTTCAAAAAAGTATAGATTTTTACAAAATGAAAAGACGTATTTAAAATCATTAAATGTTAAATGTGAAAACTACTTCTAAACAATTGTTTTAAATGTTTAGACAAAGATCATATTTACTTTTTTATTTAAATTAAACTCAAAGCACACAGTAATTCGCGTAGCGCGTTTTAAACAAACATACAAATTTTTGATATTTTGTGTAGAATTGTATAAACAATTAAAATGTAAAATAAAATAAAAAATGATTTTCACTCTAAATAGTAAAAATATATGACGATATCTACTAGATATATATGTCAGTAAACCAAAAAATCTTAAATTTTTTATTATTCGACGTCTATGGTTATGCATTATTAGTAGGCAATAGCAGGTGGGTAATCCATTAATTAAGGTAGGGGAGCAACTGTCTCACTTAAATTTTATCATTATTCGAAAAATTAAGACAGGGGAGCAAATGTATCGAGGGAGCAAATGTACGGGGGAGCATCTGTCCCGACACCGATTTTGGGATGCGCCCAAATTTTACCTGTCAAAACTTTGCACCCAATAACATAATGTTCGAAATAAAGCCACTGACCTCAATGACAAAACTGTTGCTCTCCTCATTGATTTACTTCTGTTTTCTTTAATATCGACTGCAGTATTTTGACTACCTCGAATTAGTGCATCACGAGTGTCTACTTTTACTTTGTACGCTTCATTCAACAAGTCACATAAACAATATTCTAGTGGTGTGAAATTTGAGGATCTTGTAGGCCGATTAATAGGACCACCACGACCAATCCCAAGTCCTGGAACCGCAAGATAAAAATTTCTTAATTACGCTATAATTTAAAAACAAATAAAAATATTAAAACTAGATATCACAGAACCCGTTCGAGAAGAATTTTCTTTATAGCTGATCTAAATCGATTCTACTCAATATTTCTTATATTCCTAGGAATATGATTATATATTTTTACTGAATATATCAATGAGTTTTTGATTGCATTAAAGGAAAGAATAGGAAGTTTCAATTTACCTTTTTAGTGAGTGATGCCCTCATTGACCTTATACAACAATTAAAATTACTTAAATGTATATTATGTTTAACTAAAATTGAGTAATAAAACGCACTCAGTCCAGTCCTCAAGAAAAGTAATTATAATAGTAAAACATAGGTGAGTTGGGTCGAGCTCAGGAAAACTTTAAAATATTTGCAACGTTGTAGAAACCAGATCCTGTTGATCATCGCGAGAGTGTAATGTTGGATAACAGTAGCCAGATTTGAAAATATTTTAAAGTTTTCCCGAGCTCGAGCCAACTCACCTATATTTTAGTATTATAATTAAATTTTCTTGTTGTACTGGACTTCGTGCGTTTTATTACTCATAATTAAGTAGACCACATCTGAGATATTAATATCCTATTGGACTTTAACTAAAATTAATTAAAATATGTCATTTATTTTCTACTAAGGGTATCAGTACGCTTATTGGGAGATGATCGAATGGAACTACAGTATCGGTTTGTATTGAGTAGTAAATCTTGTTTTTTCCACTGTTTTCTATAGTCCGGGTTGGCTTCTTTGTATGATCAATTTTTACTGTGGAGTGTTAAAAGTTTGTTGACTCAACATGCCGGTGTTCTTCAGATATAACGAAAAAACGAAATTCGTTCATTGCGATTTAGTTACCCTTCATTTATTTTCAGAACTACCAAAAAATTCCTCAGAGGTTTTTCATCCGATAGTAAATTCTCTTTGATTCAATGTTTTTAGATTTAACATCCAACATTTCTTTTTCTCCTCAACAACTTATTTTTTTTAATACAGACCATGATTATTGTATGACAATTTTTGAAATAAGTTTTTAACCTACATCCAGAGATATTTTATTAGATTTATATTTAGTTTCCGCCATCAGTTGAATCAACATGCCTCTCGATAGAAAGTAAATTCAACTTATTCATCAACAAGAACAATAGATATTTAAAAACACAAATACATAAAAATATTCAGTTTTTAGAATTGAAAACCAAATTATTTGAAAATATTAAAATTAATTAATCTCAATCGTTGCATTCGTTGTATTATAGACTTTATTTTTGAGATTCCCCACAAATAGAAATCTAATAGATTCAGATTTAATATCTGGCATGCCATGTCACTGGACCTCCTGTTTCCATCCATGAGTTGGAGAAAGTAATTCAAATAATCTGTGACCCTTTTCTTGAATTGTGTGTACAACATCTTGTTGGAACCAGATTTCGTAAAGATGATACTCGATTGATCTTCCAACATGGCCTACAGTATATCAAAATATTTTTCCGTCAAAAGACGGTCGCAGTAATTTTTAAACCCCACCACAGAATCAAAAAAAAATCGATTTTAATTTAATGTCTCACTCATGTTTCTTTTATTGAAAGTTGTTGGTCCATATTACCGAGAAACCTTTGAATGCCATTGCATGATACATTTCGAATAGTGTCATATAATATCTAGGTTCGTATTTAAAAAAATCGGCTGTAGTGTCACCCCAGAACTTTCCCAGTACGACTGTAGAGAATACGAATATTTTAATTACAAAATGCTAAGCATTACATTCATTTATGGAACACATTAAAAATAGCGATCCGATAGTGAATTCGACTACTTAATTGATATTTCAATGTTGATAACGACATAAGCGGGCTCATGCGCACATTATATATCACACTGCTAAATCTCCTAAAATCATGTGTGAAAACTATTGGGAATTCGGGAAAAATTTTGATACAAAAGTTGTAGGGAATTTTATGCTCTACAACTTTGCCCTGAAACATTTTGTACCAAAGTGCATAATTTGTCGTCAAAATTAAAAAAATGGTGAAAATCCTAAATGTGTATATTTTTCGGCCCCTATAGCGGCGAAACTATGGGAAATTCGAAAAAATGTTGAAAATAAAAGTTAAAGGAAATTTGGTTATTTGGTTATGGTAAAGAGCATTGTTTGTCCTCAAAATTTGAAAAACTACGGCAAACTTACATAAACATTTTTTGCGCACCCCCTAGTGGCGCAACTATTGGAAATTCCGGAAAAAGTGTGATATACAAATTGTTGGAAATTTTATCATCTAAAACTTTGCACTACAACATTTTGCATTAAGTGTATTGTTTGTCCATAAAATTTAAAAAAATGAAAAAATCTTACAACTGCATTCAATCGATTTCGGTCTTGAGGACCTTCTACTATACCAATTTAAACCAAAAACTAATTGTCGCATTCGAGGCACACACTGACCCTTCATACCAAATTTCAGCTTGGCAGTTCGGCACTTATCGTGGAAGATTACACACAGACAGATCATACTCTGGAAATGGTTTCAATCTTCTCGGGGAACTCAAAATGGATATTTCCATCGATAACTTTTTTTTTGCTCGTTCACTATACTTTCCCTTTGATGGGTCCGGGAAAGTAAAAAAAAGTTGAGGGTGGTTCGGAGAATACAAAACGTTGAATCCAAAATCTGAAAACGTGAAATCAAAGATAATTTACTGTCGAATGAAAAACCCCCAAAATATTTTTTGTTCTGAAAATAAGTGAACGAACCAAATAATGATAATTATCGAATTTTGTCTTTTCATTATATCTCAAGAACCGACCATGATATTTTCGATTAGTTTCCACTGCTAGGTGATGCTTTCAGATATGCAAATTTTTCTCCATTTAAACAACATTCTAACCAGTGTGGTTTGGAAGTTACCAATACAATGTCAGTAAAATAATGCACAAAACGAAAAATATTGCACAGAAATATTATTTTAATTCAGACTAATTACTTAAATAATAGTTTTTTTGCATGCATATCAAATTTTGTATGCATTTGTTCAGTTTTTGAATTAGGGGTTAATGATTTACTTTATATCTTATACTAAAATGGTTTAAGCATTATTGTGTAATAATTATATCATATAGATTGGGATATTCAGTTTAAAATTGCTTACTAACAAAATCAACACTAACTATTATAACTAATAACTTTCTTTTTTAGCGGAAGTCCTCAGTACATTGCAACCGCAACTCTCTCATTTTACATCCGATATCAGGTAAGTGTTTTTATTAAAATTTATGTTTTTCTCATGTTTAATATATAAAGGCTGCTCCATACATGCATTATTTGTGTACTAATATTCGACGTTCGCAGTATATACCAAATATGTAGATACGTGTGTGTGTGTAGAGGGAGGGTTGGCATCGGATAAATCCATTTGCCACAGACTTTTATTAAAATATTTTATTTTATATATCAACTTGAATTTCATTTAGAAATCTGACTAAGGCATCAAGTATCTTTTTATTGTGGGTGCTAAGTAATGAGGTAATATTGATGGGGAATAGGATAGAATTAGAACTCAAGAACTTATTTAAATCAGCTATATGTGAGGAGTGATTACTACAAGAAAAGAAGATGTGCTTTAAGTCGCAAATTGGTGAATTGTCACAAGTACAATAAGGAGATGCATATATTCCAATTTTATGAAGGTGGGACTGGAATTTTCCATGGTTCAGTTTTAGCCTTGTAATGGTAACCGCGTATTTGCGTGAGAGATTGAAATTTGTGAGATGGGGTATTTTTGATGGTAGAGACGGATGAATAAGGGTATAATGGTTTTTGGATGTGGAAGTGAACTCTTGCCATAACCTCTCCCAGTTTGAACGGATGTTATTCTTAGCTACGGCAATTAGGTCATGATAGGGGGAGATTTTTAAGTAGTTTGAGGAAGATGTTGCCAGTTTGGCTAGTTGGTCTACAGTTTCATTACCTACAATTCCGCAATGACCCTTAACCCAATATGTAGATACGAAGTTTGGCATTCGGTAACAAATGTTTGGTATTCGTAAGCGAACCCTAACGCTATCGGTCGAGAGTCGGAAAATATATACACATCAAAGTACCCCAACAATCGTTAACAGGTAGTTCGTGCTGTCATCGGTGTTGCCAGGCGGGAAAAAGTTTCAGTACCTCAAACTCGATGAAAATGTATTAAATTTTGCCTTAGCGTACCACTTTCCTTAAGCAACTTTCAGTTCCTTGACTGAATGCGCGGAATCAAATAACTTGAGAGACACTGAGACCTTTTTGTTAATTCTTTTTAATATCAATCGCTAGGGCTCGCGTGAAGCGTGATTTACTTCGTCTACACCATAGAGAAACTAAAATGAGAGTGATACTTCTATTACAAATTTTTTGGAAGCATGTTTCTCTCTCTTCGTAGTCACCTGCTATGGATATTTTGATTTCTTGTTTGAAATACTCGATAAACAAATTGTATTATATGCACCAACTAAGAAGTGATAGAGATGTGCATTATGGAACGTAGTACGACGAATTTCAGGAGCTGAGCAATCTCTTCATAGTTGGCGCTTGCTGTACCGAGAAACTAATTTGGGTACCACGTTTATCGAAGGAGTACCACCGTAGTTTTAGACGGCCAAGAGTACCACATGTGGTACTATAGTACCACTATAGCAACACTGGCTGTCATCCACATTAAGAGATAAATGATTCGGGCTTTTACTGTTTACCATTTACGGTATGCGAATTAAAATTTTTGTTTTAGTAATATTTTGTATAAATGAATAAAATTTATTCAATTTTTACTTCTAAGTAGCAGTCACTATATTATTATTTATCGTTAACGAATGTTTGTCAATTAGGGATTCGTCATAATGGAGTAAAATATGTGTAGAGGGTATTTTGATTCAAACAATCGTACAAATCATTTGTCGACTAATATTTGTATATATTAACAAATGTTCGTGTACGTATGTGTGGAGCCGCCTTCCAAGATAGCACATGGATATCTGTAACAGATATTCTATGGACGTCCAAGAGATATCTACCAAATTGGACATCCATAAGATATCTGTTACGGACATCCATGAGAAATATGTTACTCACATCCATAAGATATCCACAAAATATCAATTACGGAAATCGATAAAATAGTTTCAGCTGGGTCAATGAGATATCGTTTGTGAATAAAACTAGATTTGATATTCTTTACTTTAACTGATTCAGATTTTGTTATAAGAAAAATATGTAATTTTTGGCTAGTGGATACAATTTGGAATGTAACGGGTTATAAATATTTGTAATAAAAAAGACAGGTCCGTATTTAAAAAAAAAACTTGATGGTGGCTGTTAAGACACAAAACGTCGTATCAAAGATTTATTAGTGCACTTTTGTAGAAAACTCGAGAAGGGCGAGAGTCTCTGTAGATTTTTTCGACCAATGTAATGTTCTTCAAAATAGTTAACTTTTTGTCCATTTAATCATCTTCGTATCTCTTATGGTTTATGTGGTGTATTCACCTTCGATAATTCTACTCAGAATAAAACTACGATCAACGGGTTGATACTTATTTACTTTTATGTTTAATCATGGGAATACAATGAATCTTATCTTTCCTACGCAGATGTTTACAGATTGGAAAATATCGTTTCCCTATCATCTGCCTAGTTCACAATTGTTGAAATCCCCCCTGTCACTTGTCATGCGTCGGAGTACTTGTTCCGACGTTGCCAAGTTTACATATGTCACACCCCCTTTTGTTAGTTTGGTTCTTAGGACTCTTATTTTTTTTACTAATATACTAACACATTACAAACTACATAGCTACGTTTAACAATTATTTATTCGTGTTACAATTTTATACAAAATCTTTGAATTTCTTTGGCGTTACAGTCGCTCTAGTACTACGCCTCAATGGTATTTCGCCGTCCCTATTTTTATTAACAAAGTCCTTACCTCCTTGCTTATGTGAAGCGATCAGTTTGTTACTTTGTCCCAAAGATTCTGTAGATCGGAGTGATAGATCTGCTAATGTGGATGGTATTTGCATTTGATTTTCTCCATTTTGTTCCGTCGATTCCCTGCGTTCAGTTCGGTTGGTTGAATCGATTTGTTTGTTAGTTTCTTGATCTTTATTTACCAGCATATTGTCGTTGTTTCTACTTTCATTATTTATCAACTGTAAGTTTCCTTGGATATTTCTTTGTACTGTTCTTCTGCTTTCCCAACTATAACGCTTACCTGTATCAGGTCTCCTTTGTTCTTCTATGTTACTCTGATCCGTCTGTTCCTCTTCTTCTTGATGTCTCCTATGAATCTGATTTGCGTGTCTCTTCCACAGTCTCTCGTCCTCTAGTCTGCAGAGGTATGTTGTTCTTCCGATCTTCTTTTCGATTATCGCTTTTGTCCACTGTCTCTTGTTAGGGTTACTATAGTTAGCTACTGCTACCATTTCCCTCTCCTTAAATTCTCTCCTCTTGCCCGTGAAATTCTTGACTTGTCTTAATTGTGCTTCCTGATGATTTTTTATATTTCTTTGGTTGTTTTCCTCCAATTCTACTTGCTTTTCTAATTCTTCTTTTAGTATGATTGCCCTATTTCTGATTTCTCTATTCATCATTAGCTTAGCCGGAGTCTCTTTCATTGATATATGTGGTGTCGTTCTGTATGAGAATAGAAATTCTGATATTACAATATTAAGACTTTTACCACTATTTATTGGATCTGCCTTTACGTTCATTTTAAATGTTTTGACAAAGTTTTCCGCTGCACCATTTGATTGTGGGTGACCTGGCGGTGACGTTATATGGTTTACATTATTTCTCTTAAAGAATTCTTGCATATTTTCCGCCGTAAACTGTGTCCCGTTATCTGTTACTATCGTTTTAGGGATACCTAGTCTTGCAAAAGCTTCTTTTATTTTCTCTTCTGTTTCTTTTGATGTCATAGAATTCATAGCATATGCTTCTGGACATTTGCTATATGCGTCTATCATTATGAGTACCATTTTACCCTTGATTGGCCCTAGTAAATCCATATTTACTCGGCATCACGGTTCTGCTTCAATTCTCCATGGTGTTAGTTGAGCTTTTGGTGGCGCTGGTTTATTTTCAATACAATATATACATTTTCTACAAATTTCTTCGATCTGTTGGTCTATTTTAGGCCAATATACATATGATCTTGCAATGCTTTTAGTCTTGACTATACCAAAGTGGTGTTCTTCCTTGTAATGATTCTGGAATCACAATCTTCAATCCCCACACTAAAATTCCCTTATCCATTATTAACTCGTCTCTCCTATTGTAATATGCTTGGATTTTTTCTGAGGTGTTTGTCCATTTACCTGTTTCGATGTATCCCTTTATTTCTTGTAAAATTGCATCCTTCTTTGTTTCCGCTCGTATCTCTTCAATTTTAATCGGTAGTTCTTTTACAGTACTTATAAAATTTACAAAATTTCCTAAACTATCATATTCTTCCGAAATCCATTTAATTTTAAGTGGCACTCTATTTAAATAATCAGCTATGACATTACTTTTGCCCTTTATGTACTCTATCTCATAATTAAAACTTGTTAAAAATGCTGCCCACCTTTGCATTCTACTTGCATTCATTTGCGGTATTCCTTTTTCGGGGTTAAATAAAGATATTAATGGTTTATGATCTGTCCTGATCTTGAATTTCTTTTTTCCATATAAATACTGATAAAATATTGTTAAACCCCAATATATGCTCAAACTTTCTAAATGAATTATTGGTTGTAATGTCCTCGATACACAAGCCACGATTTTTTCATTGTTATCTGGCAGTATCTGTGACAATACTGCCGAAATCCCTTGTATGCTTGCATCACAAGTCATTATAATAGGTAGTTCTGGGTTAAAATGGGTTAGTACAAGCTCCACTGATAACAGTTCTTTGATTTTTGTGAATGCTTATTCACATGGTGGTCCCCAATTAAATTCTGTACCTTTATTTAATAAGTTATAAATTGGTCTCAATATCATTGCAGCGTTTGGTATAAATTTTGAATAGTAATTTACCATGCCTAGAAACTATCTTACCTCTGTTAAATTTTCTGGTCTTGGTTCTTCTTTTATTGCTCTTATTTTCTTTTCACTTGTCTTCAGACCCTCTTTTGAAAAATTCACACTTGTCTATGTTTACCGTTAACCCTGCTTTCTTAAGTGATCTAATACTTGCGAAAGTGTTTTCAAATGTTCCTCTTCGTTTTCACCTGTTAAGATTATATCATCTAAGTAACATACACATGATGGAATATCCTTTAATAATTGTTCCAGATGTCTTTGAAAAATAAAACTAGCTACTTTAACGCCAAAAGGTAATCTATTTACAGCATATAAACCTTTGTGTGTACTCCACGTTAATATTTTGCTGGAGACTTGGTAAACTTCAAACTGCGAACAAAATTTATATTTTCCTCCTTGCCCTTATTATCCTGTTCTTTTTTTATAGCGGTCTCAACCATTTTTTCTAATTGTATTTCCTCGTCTTCTTCGCACAAACGATCAAGGATAGGACCACTTTTCATGCCTGTTATAAATTTCTCCTTTAAAAATAATGTTAAATTTGCACCGAATTTACAATCTACCGCCAAACTACGTACTCTTGCATACCACTCAGACATGTTTTCTTCAGTAACTTGTTGTGCTTGGTGGAATTTTCTTCTTTCCCTCCATACTACTGTTCTAGGATAATATTGTTGTTTCAGCAAATCGGATAACTCTGTAAATGTTTTTGTCCTTGGTAGATCCGGATGACATAAATCCCTTAATAGTTTATAAGTCTCGCTCGAAATGTTGCTTAACAACGTTGCAACTCGGTTTTCTTGTTTCGTATTGTTTGCCTTGAAGTATTCTTCCAACTGTTCACTATATATTATCCAATCGTCTGTGTTTTTATTGAATTGTTGGAAACCCGTGCCTCCTCTTAAGGAATCCATTTTGTCGTTAACTTTTATCCTCGTCGCCAATTTGTGGTGTATTCACACCTTCGATAATTCTACTCAGAATAAAACTTCGATCAACGGGTTGATACTTATTTACTTTTATGTTTAATCATGGGAATACAATGAATCTTATCTTTCCTACGCAGATGTTTACAGATCGGAAAATATCGTTTCCCTATCATCTGCCTAGTTCACAATTGGTGCGTACGGAAAGTACACACTTTTAACACTTTTTGCTCTGACGTGTCTTTTAAGTATCGTTCTGTTCGAACTAAACCCACTCTGTGGTGTTCCTTAAGTCCAAGCTGGTGTAAAAAGTTGCGAACTATTTACACTCTATCCGAATTTGGTTATTAAAGTGCGATGACGGCCATATTTGTTTTTACTGCTTTTGAATTTCGTTTGTGTTTTAAAGGATAAAGTAATACAGTTAATTAAATAAAAATGGATAACTACGAAATTTGTTTATCATACAACAATACCAGATTTAAAGTACAATTAGATTTAGATACCTACAGAACCTTAATAGAAGGTGAGAAATTAATGTTCATACTAAATTTTCAGTAATACTCGACACTCTGATGCAACTACACGCGATATTTTGTATTTTCAGACATTCACTATTTTATTGCAAAGGTAAAAAATTAAAAATATAAACAAATAAAAAAAAATAATTTTACAAATATTGATTTGTTTGGTTTGGTTGATAATTTTTGCTATCAACTGTCAGTGTTGACTGTCAGCTGTTCCTTTAATATTTTTCCGCACTATTTGCTCGATGGTCATGTGACTAAATAACTACTCTGCTCTAAACCGTAACCGGATTGACTTTCCGTACTTAGCAAATAGTTGAAATCCCCCCCTGTCACTTGTCATCCGTCGGAGTACTTGTTCCGACGTTGCCAAGTTTACATATGTCACAGTTTAGAAGATTGCAATGTTAGCACATGATAAAAGAAACGGCCTGTATAAAGGTAGCGGAAAAATTTGAAAAACAAAAACAAAAAAAATACACTCGAATTAGTTGCTAAAGGATATTTATGATAAACTTGCAATGACCTAACATGACAGATTTTTACATTGTTGCCACGTTTTATTTTTTTCCAGTTATTGACATAAAATGTCAATGATTGTAGTTATGTAATAATAATTATCATTAACATCATCACCTTTATACCAAAGTTATTCAATTGAAAATTTTATAGAAATTTGTATATATATATTAATAGCAATCTGGTTATATTAAAATAATAAGGGATTTTAAAAAATATTCATTGCAATGTTACAGTCACAAATGTAAATACTAACTCAAATTATGCGAATTCATCAATAGTAACAATAGGTTTTGAACGCTGTCGCTTTTTTGGTGGACTTTTAACGATATTATTTACTCCCCAAAACTAAAATATAATGAAGTAATAATGTAACAAATAGTTAAAACTTTCATCTCTTACAGCAGTAAGTGAAATTAGTGGTCCACCGTATTAGAATATCCTTATACAATTCAATATATGTTTCAAGCAGTGCCTTTACTTCTATTTATAATATTCCTCTAAAGATACACTGACTGACTGTTTATAAATTTTTATTACAAGTATATAACAACAACTGACATTAACAACTAACAACTTGATTAATACATAAATTGTAAATAATACTAACTATAAGTATATAGTTATTATTCTAACACCTCTTCTCAATTTATATATTTTCACAAAGTCCAATTTTATCATAAAATGATTTAATCCTTTTTGCAGTTAGTGGTTTAGTTAGAATGTCTGCTACCATTTCGTTTGTAGGACAATAACTAAACTGTGCCACTCCATTCCTTTTCATGTCTCTAACAAAATGGTATTTGACTTCTATATGTTTAGACCTCGTTACAGCACCTTCATGTTCTAATAATTTCAGTGTACTTTGATTATCTTCATATATTGAAATATTTTCTATATCGATTTGAAGATCCGTAAAAAGTTTTCTTAACCACTGAATTTCTTGACAAGCTTCACAAAGTGAAACATATTCAGCTTCTGTAGAAACTCAGAGCTACACAAACTTGTTTTCTACTGCTCCATGAAATAGTGCTTTCACAAAGGCTGATGATGAAACCACTTGTTGACTTTCTGTCAATTTTATCGCCTGCCCAGTCTGCATCAGCAAAACAAACAAGACTTTTTTTATTTTCTTTTATGCCTAGTCGTAGTTTTAAATTTTTCGTACCTTTCAAGTATCTTATCACTCTCTTTACCTCATTCCAGTCTCTTTCAGTTGGATTTTCAACTTGCCTACTTAATATAGACACACTTACTGCGATGTCTGGGCGAGTGCTAGTAGAAATATAAAGTAGCGAGCCGATTGCTTTTCTATATGCATCATTAGTTTCCAACAGTTTTCCATTTCCCGTATTTTTGTAATATCCTGGATCTAGGGAAATATTGGAAGCTTTGGCATCTTCTAAACCAAAATTAACCCAAAATTTTTTCAATATAATGTGTCTGACTTAAGAAGAAAAAACCATTATGATTTTCTACCTCTATGCCTAAATAATATCTTAAGTCTCCCAGAATTTTTATCTCGAAATTTTCTGTCAAAATATGTACAACCTCATTCATATGTTTTTCTTCATTATATGCCAAAATGATGTCGTCAACATAAAGAAGAAGATATACAGTTTTATTCTCTATTGTCTTAGAATATAAGCAAGAATCTGATTCTCCTCTTCTGAATCCATTGACAAGCAATATTTCATTAATTCTATCATTCCAGGCTTTGGCCGATTGCTTTAAACCATATAGGCTTCTTATTAGCTTGCAAACAAAATTAGGCTTTCGTTTATCTTCAAAGCCTTTAGGTTGCCGCATATAAACAACTTCCTTTAGATAACCATTTAGATAAGCTGTTTTGACATCTATATGCTTCACATCCATTTTCTTGAAACTAGCTATTGTAAGTAATGTTCTCAGAGTTACCTGCTTTACAACTGGAGCGAAGATTTCATCATAATCTTCTCCATATTTTTGTGAGAAACCTCTAGCTACCAACCTGGCTCTGTATCGTAATTCATTATTTGTAGGATCTTTTTTAATTTTATATACCCATTTGTTATCTATTATTCTTTTATTTCCTGGATTTTCAACCAATTCCCATGCTTCACACTTCTTCATTGAATTTATTTCTTCTTTCATTGCTTCTATCCAGTTTTGTTTATCTGGTAACTTCATAGCTTCTTCATATGTTACTGGTTCTTCCTGATCACTAACGTCTAATTTATCATCATTTCTGCTGTGATTTACAAAGAAAATTTCATCTTCAATCAATTCTTCATCTTGTTCTATATTCTCAAATTCATTATTATCTGGTAAAATATTCATTGTTACGTCTGTCTCTTCTTCCATCTTAATTTTATCTTGTTCTTCCATGATCAAAGAGGGTTGCTTTTCTATAAATTTTACGTTACAACTAATAGTTATTTTACAGGTTTCTAGATTTAACAAACGATATGCTTTTGATTGATCACTGTATCCTACAAAAATCAATTTTTGTGATTTATTATCAAATTTACGTCTTTTTTCTTTTGGGATAAAATTAAAAACTTCACAACCAAAAATCCTAATATTACGTAAGTCTGGTTTATGTCCAAACCATAATTCATAGGGTGTCTTTTGACAAGCTTTAGTTGGCAGCCTATTCTGCATGTAATTGGCAGTCATTACCGCTTCACCCCAAAATTTGTCTTCTAATTTAGATTCCAAAATCATACATTTAGCCATTTCTGTTAAATACCTGTTTTTCCTTTCCGCAACTCCATTGTGTTCCGGCGTGTAAGGGGCTGACAATTCATGTTTTGTTCCATTCTTCTTTAAAAACTCTTTCAAAACATTTGATATATATTCTCCTCCATTATCGCTCCTTAACACTTTAATTGTTTTATTAAATTTTGTCTTCATCTCTGTCACATACTCTTCAATTCTTTTATTTACTTGGTGTTTATGTTTTAGTAAATATACATAACAATATCTGCTATAGTCATCAATTAGAGTTAAAATATATTTATTACCTCCTGGTGTTACTGTTCTCATGGGTCCATGTAAATCGGTATGAATCAAATCAAGAACTTCTTGTCTTCTATTTTGTGATTTCTTCGGTACAGAAGTTCGTGTCATTTTCCCTAGATAACAAATTTCACATGGTTTAATTTCTTTTCCTGTTATATGTATATCAGCTAAATTGTTTATTTCTAACAGTTTAATAGCATCAAAATCTCTGTGCCCAAATCTTCTATGAAGTAGATTGATATCGCAAGTATTATTTGCAGCTATCATGGCTCTATAATTCTTTGTCTTTATGGTGTAAAGGTTTTCTTCTAAAACGCCTTTAATAACAACTCTTTGATCCTTCTTTATTACACATTCGTTTCTTTCAAATATTACTGTAAAGCCTTTTGAAGTAATTTTCTTCACTGATAATAAATTTCCATCTATTTCTGGTACAAACAAAACATCTTTTAATTCACATTTTTCATCATTTTCAAGTTTTAACCAGCCACTTCCAACACCTTTTGCATTTAATTTGGCTCCATCTGCTAGAAAAATTTCTTCATTTATATTATAGTTAATTTCTGTGAAAAAATCTTTATTGCAACACATGTGGCTTGTTGCACCCGAATCAATGTACCATGAAGTTGCTTGTGACTTAGAGACCTTGAAACATACATGTCGTTCTTCTGATTGTTTTTCAACTTCTTCTTCAGAGGTTCCTTCTTCTTCAGAAATATTTTCTACTATCTTTTTGACTTGTTGTCTTGGATTTCCCTTATTGGATTTCTTATAATACCAACACTGATCTTTAAAATGACCCTTCTTTTTACAAAAATGACATATTTTGGTATTATGAAATTTATTCTTCTCATGATTATTGGTGTTTACTTTTAAAACACTTTCGTTTGAGTGTAAATTTAAGTTACTTCTTCTATTGCTCTCCTGAATTAGTCTTTCTTTTACAATTTCGGTTGTTAAATCAATTTCAGGACGGGTTTCTAGTGCCATGACGATTGTATTGTAACTTTCTGGTAGGCTACTTAGCATAAAAGCGACTACTAGTTTATCACCCAGTTCTTCATTCATACTAGAAAGATGGTCAACTAAATCTAATAAGTGTGTTAAATGTTGCTCCATATTATCACCTTCATTTAATTGCAATCTGCATAACTTCTTTAAAATAGTGACTTTATTAGAAAGTGTAGCTTTTTCATGATAGTTTTGCAAAGCTTTCCAATACTCATTCGCGGTTTTTAGTTTCTTAATATGTGCTAATTGCGAGTCATCAACCATTAAACCAATCATTGCTTTAGCTTTATTATTTTTTGTTTCCCAAACGGCATCGCCATTTGGTGGATTATCATTTTTTACTGTATCCCATAAACCTTCTTTGATTAATAATAATTCCATCCGGTACTTCCATGTACCATAATTTTTATTATTTAATCTGGATATAGTTGTTTTTATTTCTTCCATTTCAAATTGTGGAATTCTTAACGCCCATAACCTATTAGAATATCCTTATACAATTCAATATATGTTTCAAGCAGTGCCTTTACTTCTATTTATAATATTCCTCTAAAGATACACTGACTGACTGTTTATAAATTTTTATTACAAGTATATAACAACAACTGACATTAACAACTAACAACTTGATTAATACATAAATTGTAAATAATACTAACTATAAGTATATAGTTATTATTCTAACACACCGCAATCTCGTTCTCTTTCAAAATATGTTATTAAGGATGCTACCATCTCCTGACAATAACTAGATAACTGCTTAGGCATTGCGAAGCAGTGTTCAATACTCACTTTTAACTAGTTATGAAACTAACTGTTTTACACTGCAATTAATTATTTATAATATGCAAAAGAAAAACGAAAAATACAAAAAGAAATCTGACAAAATTTGGCGATTATGACAACAATAAGTCTGACATCGCCGCAGAGCGCTGCCAACGTTTAGAATTTAATTCCCCCTTTGACACAAGTAATGATTTCATTTACACTTGGGATATTGTGAATTTGTGCTTTGGTTGCAACTGTTACTAAAAATGACATCATTGCAAGTTTATCGTATATATCCATTAATTAGTTGAAAAAAAAAACGATTTACTTGCTCATACCGGTCACCAAGCGGAAAAATTTGAACAGAGGCTCAAGGGGAGTCTATGGGCCAAATTTTAAGAAAATCGTTTAGCCGTTTTTGAAATCGCATAAAAAATAGTTATTTGTATGCCTCGGCCCGGAAATACCTTTTTGGCGGACCGAAAGAAAGATGACCGCCGAGGCAAGATAATCTTGAGGTTGCCAAAAAGTTTCGCGGCCGTGATATACACACTATTTTTCGTGCAATCGTTAAAATTATGAAAATAGATCATTGCCAATAAATATATTATTGCTTTAAAATCAACAGCAGTTCAATTTCATTAACAAAATCACAGCTGCTATGGAAATGACAGTGTTTGAATATACAAAATATTTTGATATTTCTTGACAAAACGCAAATATGGCTGACATTCATAGTGATATTTCAGATTCTTGTTGCTTTAACTTCTTTGCCATGGGCAACAGACGCGAAATTGAATTTCGCGGCCGCTGTGGAGAACGCGAGTATTCACTTCGCGTACGATTGCACGAAAAAACTATTAATATAGTAATATTCATTACAAAATTTATCACATGAAAAACATTCGAATGTACTTTTTGAATATTTCTCAGTATTTATATAATTCTACGAAGAGTTCCTTAAAAAAATATATATATACAGGGTGGGCCACGCTCAACGGGACGGAGCTTACTGGGAAAACGAAAAATCTTATGAAAAAGTTATTTGGCAGGAGTAAGGACTACATTTCTAAATTAATTAGACATATACAGGGTGTTCCAAAAAAGCGTGATATATCAAAGTTATGTTTTTTTTTAATGGAACGCCCTGTAATTAATTTTATTTTATTTTTGAAGTATATTGAACACAATAATGTCACTTTATTAAGGGCTCCCTATACCCATTCTTGATAGTTTTCGATTTAAATGACTTTTTTTGCGAAATTAATATGGTTTAAATACATTCATTACACTTCGTCGCATAAAAATTAACTAACACATTTTTGTTTATTAATTGCCGATTAGGGAGGCCATCGAAACGAATTATTGTAATGTAAAGTTTATTTACAGGGTGTCACCTACGTACTCCTGCCAAATAACTTTTTCATAACATTTTTCGTTTTCCGAGTAAGCTCCGTCCCGTTGAGCGTGGCCCACCCTGTATACATAAAAATAGTGACTGTTTTGCATTGCATTGTTCGAGTAAAGCATATGTGAGAAATATATGTCAATTCAAGATTTGTTATAGGGAAGGATTTTTATGGAGAAGAATTGTCTGAGAAGGATTGTCTGGGGAAAGATTGTCATGTATTTATTTTGTTACCTTATAATTTGATTAAAATATTTTGACGCCTTCAAAGCTTAATGTTTTACATAGTACCTATGTAGATTTTGAAAATTATACATGTTTACTTAAAAAAGATTATCATATTTTTCAGATTATCTGCTTATGCTAGACGTAAGTATTACAAAATAACGTGTTTTTTTTAATGACACAATTTTTTTTTAATTGTTACAAGAGTAAGGAATTTATTTAAAATCTTAACATCTAGGTATTCTGAACAGTCCTCAAACACCAATAGCTACAGTTAAAGGGAAGAAAAGAAATAAAAAACATGTGGAGACTACACCACCATCTCAGATAGAAGCAGAAATATTACGGATCCAACTCGATAAACCAAGCACTATTCCAAACATTGATGATGTTCTTGCCATTCAACCAACGAGTGATTTAATAACATTAAGAGAAGCAGCACCCAGACAACCAGTAAGTATTTTCAAAAATTGTATTATTTGGATTATAATATTGCATGCTAACTGAAAACAGATTTTGAGTAAAGAGACAGACGTGTATTTATCAATATGTACTAAATTTCGTTAAGAAAATTGAGTTTATTAAGATTTGGTTGAGTGTTTTCGGTTAAAGACCATCATCATCAAGACCTTCGTCTAAAGGGATACCTCCCACAAACAACACAATGAGGAGGTATCTCTTTGAACGAAGGCTCAGCCGAATCTGAATATACTCAATTTTCTTATCGAAATTGGTTTTTAATTACAAATTGATGTATGTCGTTACTACATTCAAACCTAATGTATACTCCAGATTTTGTCTTTTTATTAAAAGATTGTATAATTGTGAGCATGTATTAAATTAATACAAAAGGAGTTTTTATTGCAGTTAGTAGAAGATTTAGATAATTTTGGACTTCAGGCTCCTTTAACTGATGAAGCCCTCCTCGAAATGGGAGTAGAACCGTTTGTATCCCGGTAAATAATGTTTTAATTTTATAAAATTAAATTTCCATAATTAATTCTTTTAATATTGCCTGGTCAAATTGCAGTGTTATATGTCTCTTTTAGTGAAAGTAGAGCGAAAAATCTCGTAAACCAAGTATTTTTCTGCTATAATTTGGCATTCTAAGAAATGCTAATTTTTCTCTTATTAAATGAAATTATACATTGCTTAGCAACAATATATAAGTAGACCTTAGACGGAAAAATTGACGGATTAATAAAGTAGTTAACTCACTAGAACGGGATCAAGAATGTTTAGAAAAGTAAGAAATAGATGCATGCTTCAAATCACGTCCTATAACCTTAAAAATATTGTCGTCATCAAAAAATACTTGCGCAATTTGCAGGATTTTAGATAATTGTTTATTGTGTACATTTGATTATTACAAGAGTAGAACTATTTGTTTATTTAATGGGTTTTTAGTATTTTTTTTTGTAACAAACCAAAAACAAAACATCCTACCTAATTTTGCCTTTTTTCACAAAAACACATCCATACTTAAAAACATTCAACCAATCCTTAAAATTCCTGACATTGTTTTGAAATAATTACAATTTAAGACAGACACCAAAAGACGTCAAAAATAAAATACGAATTGTATAAAAATAGTGGTTTAATTATTAAGTCTTGTTTTTTAATTTCAGTAATGCCACAAAAAGTAACATATAAGATAATAATATATACACTACAATCGAATATCGATAATAATGATTTTATTTCACATATTAGAGAGTTATTGCACGACACCAAATTTTTATACCGTATGCCTTATAACTTTAGCACTATTTGGCTTAGTGCATGCATATAAATATGAGTTATTGCAAGGATCTTTACCTTAAACGCTACACGTTAGATTAGACGTTAGACTTGTCATTTATCAAATATTTTCGTTTCTGTCACGTTGACTACGGTTTTTGTTAAAAAATTAAAAGTACCTTGAGTTTTTAGATTTTTTTTTTGGCGAGACATGGAAGACATTTTAGATGTGCTGATTATTGGTGAACATGATGAAGATGTGGAACAAATCCTTTTAATTGCATTAAACCCTCTTAATTCCTACTTAAATATACCTGAAGTTTAAAACTTATGCAATGTTGATGTTCTGAATTTTTCCTTAGACCACATAGTAAATTTTATGGTATAAGGGTGTTTCCAAAACAACAAAATAAAAATTGTTTTAGGTTAAATGTCAGTTATTAATCATTAATACATTTAACTTATCAGCAAAACACATCTACAGAACAAAAAATTCGCATACTGTATAAGGTTTAACGTTTAACATTATCCCTAAGAAATAGTTCATGACGTTGTACCTTATAAAAAATTGTTTAGGTCTGCGCATGCTTAGATGTCAACGTAAGGTATACCGTATATTTCAGATGTCGTGCAATAACTATTATATCCTTTATCCAGTTAATAGTACTGTAACGCTCTTTGTATCGTCAAGCGGTCTTTTGGCGCCTTACTCCAGGTTTCGGATTGCCTCGGGCGCCACCTTCCGTTTATAGTGTAAAGGACACTACACATCGCTTGAGTGGAGAAAAAATACTTCAGGGATCATTATAGAATCGACCAAGGCGTTAGGTCAGAGGAGCGGGCTTTACTTGCTCCTCTGGCTTGAGTACCTGGATATTTTTGCTGCTGAGTCAAAACTAAGATGTCTAAAAACCCTGTTTCTACTTATACCTGTAAAAGTTTGGGACAAACTGGGAGATTTTTACCTACCTGATTTTGACTAATTTTGAGAGATTACTAGAGTTTCAGATTAGAAATTTCAGATGGCGCATACATCATTCATAGTAAACTGTAATCATAGATCACACAGTGTGTATTTATATTCTGGTTCTGAATACAGACGAATGCTCGAATCTGCAGCTTTACACTGTCCACACAAAATACAGAACGGCCACATTTGACGAAAAGTATCCTTATACACTATTCCTTATGAACTAACTACTTGACCAAATGTAACTACACTAAAATAACAAAGAACTGGGCTGCGTTCAGATTTAAAGTGCGTTTTACACCCAGGATGTTGTGACGTCTTATAGGAGTTGTCTTGTAAATATGAACGACTGGGGCGTGATTATTTAAGCTATTATTTATTTTCGGAATCAAGTTCTAGTGAAGAAGAAATTGTAAGAGATTGCAAATATATAGAATGAGAAACAGGATAAATAGAAGTAATCAAGAGTGGAAAATTTCATTCAAACCATCTCTAACTTCACCACAATGGAATTTAGAGAAAATTTTCGATAATACGTCCAGCTTATGAAAATCAAGTTTACATAATCTCACCTACCTTTGTAATAATACCAAATTATTTTTGTTTCTTATTAAATTGTTTTCATCATCTTGAACAAGATAATAAAATTTTGGTAGAGTCTGAATCCATTTTAATTTATTTCATTTATTTATTTAATAAGGCAACTGAAAATTTTATGATATTTGTGAGGTTAGAAAGACGTTCATTCATTTAAAAACATGACTTGTGCTCAAACTGCGCATGTCGGATCAATTTTCTCCAAGTATTCACTGGGATGAAAAGTTGTCGTCTAGACGATAAATATGAACGCAAAAGTATGTACACTCGGACAAAACGCCCTCTAAATCCGAACGAAATTTGACGTTCGGTGTGCACTCTGGACGTAAATCTGAACGGAGCCCTGATGAACGAAACTAGGATAAAAACTGCGAACAAAGATCTTACGAAAGGTAAAATTTGCAATTTCAAAACACCGATTATAGAAAATACGCATTATTGACACTGACAGAAAATGATTTATTTGACATCTCATCTGGATTAAGTGATCTCTGGTGACAAACTCAGCGAGAAATCGAACAATTCTGAACAGCGCCATCCTATAGAATTCTGGTAAGTTCTATTGAACTCAGCAGGTGGTACTCTCATAAAGTTCCAAACAAAATCAAATCAGTAGATACACCATGATTTTTAGACATACGCTAATACCATCGGAGGACTCTTTGGTTTAAATCCATATACAGGGTGTCCCAAATAAGAGTGATCGATTTTAAATGTAAATGCACAATGTATTAATTGCTCTAAATAAATCGGGTTTTTACTAATTGTTTTCGTTTACCCAAAAGTTTTTTTATGAAGTTTGTTTACATTTTATCCCGTCAATACAGGGTGATCTACTAATTTTTTTCAAAATAAATGGAAAAAATATGTATTATTTTAAATGGAACAACCTGTATGTTTTGATGGTATTTAAAAGAGCTAAACTGCGCCACCTCTTTGTACAATTTATTCATAAAGATTTATTGTCTTCTTTTAAGAAATGTATAGTTTGATATTTTCTGCTTTCCTGGCAGCAAAGATATTCGAGATTTCAAGAACCACCGCGTTATTCCTTACGGAAAACCTAACAGTAAATAAAAATTAACAAATCTGACAGATAATTTATTCAGCAACTAAACATCACAAACGTGTAATAAAACTAATAATGTAATTAATAGTAATAAATAATGAAAAAGTTACAAAAATGCTGTGTGCATACTCTCTTTTTTGTGTTTTTTTGCGATTTTTTTTGCAATTTTTGCTACTTTATTTCGAGTTTTTGCGATTTTTTGCAATTTTTTTGACATTTTGTAAGTTTTTTTTGTGATTTTTTGCATTATTTTTGCCATTTTTTATGTTTTCGATTTTTCAATTTTTCCTAATGTTTCATGATTTTTTCTTTCAATTTTTTTTCTGATACTTTCCATTTTTTTCGTTTTTTTGCGTTTTTTGCAATTTTTTGCGATATTTTCGTTTCTGTATATTTTAATTTTTTCCGATTGTTTTTTGTTTCATAATTATTTTTGTTTTTTTTGCAATTCTTGACATTTTGTAAGATTTTTTTTGCATTTTTTGTGTTTTCGATTTTTTAATTTTTTTGCAATATGTTTTGCCATTTTTTGTGTTTTAGATTTTTCATTCTTTCCCAATATTTCATGTTTTTTTGCTTTAATTTTTTGTTCTGATACTTTCCATTTTTATCCGGTTTTTTGCGTTTTTTTGCAGTTTTTTTTCCGATTTTGCAGTTTTTTGCGATTTTTTCGTTGTTTCTGTATATTTTAATTTTTTTCGATTGTTTTTCCCAATTATTTTCGATTGTTTGCAATTTTGACATTTTGTAAGATTTTTTGTGTTTTCGAATTTTCAATTTTTCCCAATGATTTTTTCTTTCAATTTTTTTTGCCATCAAAATATACAGAGTGTTCCATTTAAAATAACACATATTTTTCCAATTTATTTGGATCAAAATTAGTGGATTAACCTGTATTGACGGGATAAAATGTAAACAAACTTCATAAAAAACTTTTGGGTAAAAGAAAACAATTAGTGAAAACCCGATTTATTTAGAGCAATTAATATGTTGTGCATTTACATTTAAAATCGATTACTCTTATTTGGGACACCCTGTAGATATACTGTGTCCCAATTAAGTCGGAACCGTATGGAAAACTTTTTTATTCTTAGTTTTATGAAAAAAAGTTATTCTTTATTAAAAGTTGTGCATGGTCTCTACAACCTAAAATGCAACCATCAGATAATACATTTTTGTACCCGTATACGAGGGGCGTCAAAAAATATAAATTTTGCTCAAGAGTAAAGTACATTTATTTTTAAAAATAGAAATATGTTGTTTGGAAAACTTGTTTAGAAACAATATGAAGTCGTAGCCTCATATATAAAAAAAAAATAATTTTTCCAATTTTTTTCTTGGAGAACAGTTCGAAGTGAACTGTTACGTATAAAATTAGTTCCCACACATTATTTTAAACCAAAACCGTTAACTGTGCTTAAAAAAATTGTAGAATCTAGTTTTTGTGTAACAGTACACTTTGAACTTTATTTCAAGTAAAAAATTAGAAAAAATATTGATTTGAGATAGGAGAATGTGATTTCATATTTGTTCGTACATATCGTTTCTAAATAAGTTTTCCAAATAACATTTTTCTATATCTTTTAAAATAAGGGTACTTTACTCTTGAGCAAAATTTATATTTTTTGACGCCTCTCGTATACGGTAAAAAAAATGTATTATCTGATGGTTGCATTTTAGGATGTATACACAACTTTTTATAAAGAATAACTTTTTCATAAAACTAAGAATAACAGTTTCCCATATGGTTCCGACTTAATTGGACACACTGTATATTATATACCTATATACATATGTCCATTATCAAATTCTTCTATACTTCCTGAATTATTTTGTATGCTTCCCTCAAGAGACTTAATTATTAATCAGCAGTTAACTAATTTAACTTTAATTCACTTTTTTTAACTAAACTTCCTATAACGAATTTAAATTTAAATTTATTTTTGACTTCCTATAGTCATATTCTAATATTCATTGTCTTTGCCATGGTTTTCCTAACTAAAGCCATCAATTTGTTTCGCTTCTATATTTAAATTTTACCTTACGTCGTTTATATCTTTTCTGAATTCCCCATTTTTTTCTTTTATTCAATATTTGTATCCTTCCTTTCAATTTTGGTTTCTACTTCTATAATTCTCTTCATAATTTCAATTCTTATTTCTTTTTTTGTTTCTTCTAATTTGTCAATCATTTCTTTATAATTTGTCAATCATTTCGGTCTTTTTTTTTTAATTTTTGTGTTATTCCTGTTATTTTATTTCCCATCTCATTCATTATTTTATTTCCCATACCCTGCATTATTTCTTCTTTCATATCATCAATTTTTGTAGTATTTTATCCATTTTCTCGCTCATATTTTTCATTTCTTTTTGACTATTGTCCAATTTCTTCCCCATATCTTGCATTTCTCTTTGACTATTGTAAAATTTCTTTCCCATATCTTGCATTTCTCTTATTCGTTCTTCTTTATCTTTTTTCTATTATCTTGCATTTCTCAAGATAAAATTCACGTTAAATATAAAAATTCGCCTTATGCATGAAAATTTTGGTAACTTGGCAACAGCCGGTCTTTGCGGATAAATAAAATGGGTTATAAATCTTTTAAACAGTAGTTTCTAAGGCTTTGTTGCTATCGTAAAACCACTTCTTGGAAAAATTGACCATAACTTTTCTACGAACAGTGTCACCCTCAAGTCGGGTATTATAGGGGTAGTGTGGGTTAATACTAGTTTATTAAGGTTTGTATAATCAGAATGGCGTTTTGGCGACCATTTGAAACAGCATTTCGAGATGATGTAATGAATGTAAATGAATTAGAACTAAATAATACGGATGATAATATTGATGATGCCGAATTTAAAAACAAAGATTTACATACATTTACATTTTAATGTATTTACCTAAATTATTATTTGTCTTATAAGAAACTACAATTTTTTTGTATAAGGAATGATTTTATTTTATTACTTCATTTTTCTCCCTATACAAATTTTATAGCACGCCCGTTGTCGGCATGCCTCCCACAATCATTTGTGACTTTTATAGTAGCACGTGTCCTCAAACTGAGAATGGAAGAACTATACCCAGTTAATTACTTTAAATTTGTCTAGTAGCATTTTTCGTTGTAAAACAACTTCATCAGACTAATATTATTTACAAATTATCTTAAAAATATATTCCAAAAGGTTATCCATATTCTCAAATGTGGTCAATTATTGAAGTAGTAAAACTCGAAATCCTGTACCACAATTTAATTGAAAGTAATAAGTTGATTACATGAAATTGATTTGAGGGCGGCGACTAGTTTCGGCGAAATGCCATCATCAGGTCATTAAACAGACACTTCTACATTTTCCCTTTCCAATTAACTCCCTCTCTCCATTCCACACATAACCTTGATTCATTCAGTCATTCCACCATCATGCTATCAGTCCCCTCCATCCATCATCAACTTCAGATCTCCAAATTTCACCTCGACCGTTTGCCTACTAAACATAACCTTTCCTAAAGATCATTATTAAAAGCTATGTTTAGTAGGCAAACGGTCGAGGTGAAATTTGGAGATCTGAAGTTGAGGATGGATGGAGGGGAAGGAAAGCAAGATGGTGGAATGACGGAATGAATCAAGGATGTTATGTGTGGAATGGAGAGAGGGAGTCAATTGGAAAGGTAAAATGTAGAAGTGTCTGTTTATTTGGCCTGATGATGGCGTTTCGCCGAAACTAGTCGCCGCCCTTAAATCAAGTTCATGTACTCAACTTATTACTTTCAATTAAATTGTGGTACAGGATTTCGAGTTTTACTACCCCTTAAAAATATATACTACAACAACTGAGACGAAATGGCATTTCAATAACATTACAATGGCTTAAAATATTGGAAATAACATTCATTAGAGCCGTTAAGGGATTATAAATTTTAGGAAAAGGATTTAAAAGAGGTAATTATCATTTATCGAAAATTTACAAGTATTAAAGAAGATTTAACAAAGGAGAATGGTTTAGGTCAAGCTGGTCATTTAATAATAAATCGGATTTTTTTAGTTTATATTTATTTCTAATGATTCCAAGTAATTTAGACCGGTACCTTTAGGTTGAATATGTAAAATTTCAAAAGTATCATCAAAATTATTATTTTCATTGATTAAATGGTTGGAATAATTTGAATCTGTTATATTGGATACGGCCAACTTGCGCCCGACCTGCTTGCGCTACCTCATTAATTCAGCCGGTTTGCGCCCAAAATACTAAAAGGTACCGGACGTTCGACCGATTTGCGCCCGTAATAATTAATCAATCCCTATCGCATTGTCATTCGAATCATAAAATGTCGTAGATTTCAGATAATATTATCGAATGTGAGTGAGTACGTATACCAACTAATGAACTTTATCAAATAAAAGCCAACACATTTAATACATATAAACAAAAGGATATCCAAATAAAATTGTTATTTAAACATTTTTATTTTATGGGTAAAAAGAAAATAATACAATGGCATTACATGTACTTGTTATTAACAATATAACACATATAAAAATTAGCTACTCTAGTTTTTGAAAATATGTGCTACAGTTCTCAAATACATTCCTATGTTACCTGTGGCTTCATGTTTCTTAAATTTTTTTGTTATTCGCTCGTCTATTGCGATGTAGGATTTTTTTCTTCGTTTTCCTTCCAAATTTAAATTAGATCTGTCATAAGTATGATCGCACATTATAGCTTCAATACGCAGTCACTTCACAAACACCAACTTGTTTAGATAGTGATTCCACCCCTCAGTGGCATTGTTGCTCCAATGACATTGATTACATACCTTCTATCTACATTTTTTCTGTGGTTTTATCATTTACCAACCATTGGTTGGCAAAATAATCATAAAAAAGTGTCAGATTTTTAGAAATCGGGGACGTCGCATTGATAAATAGCAACCCTTCGTCAATACCTTCTTATGTGCAAGCGCACCTTACTGTCATTTATATAATCTGACGTAAGTCCAATACTTTGAACTTTGCTCCATAGACAATGGTTAAAATGAAAATTGCAGTCAGATATCTCCGAATCCGCGAAATATTGTTGCAACGATTTCCAATACAAAATAAACTCTTCTAAGAATTATTACGGTGACCGCAAACAGGCCATCCAGCAGGTACCCTTAATACATTGGGCGCAAACTGGCTGAATTAATGAGCAGGCGCAAGCCGGTCGGGCGCAAGTTAGCCGACACCGTTATATTTAGTTGAAAAGATATTTTAAGTTCCTTAATCCTTTTTGCAAATGTTCTTCTCGTTTGACCTATCTATCTTTTTGGACAAGTTCCACAACTTAACGAATAAATAAATTTGTATATTATATTTTTTTAACTGACAAATTACTATTATCACAAAACATTGCACGGTACATTTTACACATCAGTTGGCTCAAACTAACTTATGATACAATGTAAATATATGATCAATTATTTGTTCCTTTTCTGGCATTACTAAAATAAATCAGTAAGTGGGAAATAAAACATTATTTTTTTAATAGAAATTCAATTCTATTGACGTATTGGTGTCTTATATCAGAAACAAATTTTTGATATACGATGTCATCGGAAAGACACCGAAGCATTAATAATATTGAATTTATATTCAAATAATGGTTTATTTACCAATTAGGGTTTTTTGATGATATAACATGTTATATTCATTTGAAATTTTTCCAGTTTACCTCAAATTCCTGTTACCTCTCCTTCCTCTGAAGCAACCCATCCCCAAGTAATTCAAGTTGTAGCCGAAGTGCATGCGGAGACAGGTAGATTATTTTGAAATTACACAAAGTTAAAGTACGTTTCTTTAAGATCACATGTTTTTTTTGAGCTACTATGGTCATTAGATTTTTTTATATTAACAATTTATGTTATAAATAGAATCTTCTAATATACCTGCACAACCTCTTGAGGAGGCAGTACAAGGCCGCAGACAAGTTGTAGAACCTCTTGAGGAGGCAGTACAAGCCCGCAGACAAGTTGTAGAACCTCTTGTGGAGGCAGTACAAACCCGCAGACAAGTTGTAGAACCTCTTGAGGAGGCAGTACAAGCCCCCAGACAAGATGATGAACCAGTTTTAAGAGAATTGCCATTAGAAGATAACGTGACTAGAGAGAGACAAGTTAGAAGAAGGATATCTGATGAATTATCCGAAACAGCAGTCAAAAAGGTAAAATAAAAATCCAATGTTTAGATACCTAGACTGCGAAATGTTTTAGTCTAATTTGATTTTTTGTTTTAGGCGGCATATAAAAATAAAATCTTCACTAAAAGTGTGGGGAGGCGCTTCTTACCTATAAATCGACCTTATGTAAGATATAATTACAGTTTTATTTTTGTTTATAATAGGAAATTTAATTGGATGCATGTAATTATTCCAACAATAAAGTAGAAAAAACGTCATTTTCTCGGGTTAAATATTAGAATCATTAATTTTACAAATATTTTTAGGAAAATGAAACCACATTTCTATTAAAAGGTTATCATTTTGTAATAAGCAACATTAAATTGAAACAGTCGGCAATTCAATATGAATCCTATAAAGATTCAGTATTGTTACAACCAGATGTATTGCGGTAAGTATATATACATATTTTTTAGTTTTGGTTAGGTTATTATTTATCTCCTAATTTTGATTTTTACAGAGAATCCACACATTCATCACATGGACAAATAAGTCATTCGTTGCCTAAAAGATCGACGATAGAGACATTGATAAGGCCAGAAGAAACGTTAAGGTGATTTTTATGGTTTAGTTTTTTTTTCCATTTCTAACGATTACACACAGGCAAAACATTCTAAAATTGTGCACAACAATTAATCAATAATTTGTTTACTTTATTTTATAAATTTACTTTAAAATACATTCTAAGGTTGTTTTTCCTCAAAAAATCGTAAGATAGTAGTTAAGATTAAATTTTTTCAATACAAAAGGTACTTAAAATGATTTTTATTCATTATCAAAATGAAGATCATATCATATGTTACATCTTTATGTGATATAATACTAGGTTCTTAAAAAAAGGATGTTCTCATTTTTTTATGGTCATACATGCCGCTGGATAACGAGATGATTGATGTTGTATCTAAGCGTCTTTGTACTTTTAAGATCGTGTTGGAAGGGCAAACAGAATATTCGTTATAAAATTAGACAATTATAATTTTCCTTCTGCTAATTCTTCAGCACTTGAAGTTTAATTCATGTTTTTCGCCACTTTGATATCTCACAAACTTGAAAGAAAAATAACATCTGGTTTCGATAATTGAACTTGACAGTATAAAATGTATCATTAAAAATCTCACACGCCCACACTGACTGTATTTTTGATCGGTCGTTACAGATTTTTCTTATTCTATATACAGGGGTCGGCATAAGTCTGGCAACGCTCGAAAAATCGGCATAAGTCTGGCAACGCTCTCGAAAAAGATTGACACGAAGCATGTTCGTGCTTCTGACAGTTGTATCTGTGTAATGATAAAACGTGCTCGTCGAGTAGACTCGTTTTCAGAATGAATAACCGATACAAGTTCACGCTTCAAGAAAGAGTTTTTTTTTGTTTCGTCATATCTTCGTACGAACGCGGATTACGAAACGATGTTTACCGAATTTCAACAACAATTTCCGGATTCGCCGCTACCAAATCGTTCAACAGTGTGGAAGATGTACCAGAAATTCTTAATAACGGGCTCTGTTGCCGACGAACACGAACACATGGAAACAGTGGCGCTATCGTTTGTTGAGCAGCCGAACCAATCAGCGGTGCGGCTATCGGGAGAGCCTCAAATTTCCGATCGTTCTTTACGACGAATGCTGAAATGCATGCACTATCGAGTTTACCGTCCGCGTCTCCTCCAAGCACTTCACTAGGATGATTTCGATCGAAGATTGGAATTTTGCGAGTGATACCTCGGATGCGTTCAGGATGATCTACAGTTCCAGCGTTCCATTTTGTGGTCGGATGAAGCAACCTTCAAGCTAAACGGTACGGTCAATCGGCATAACTGCGTGTACTGGAACGACCAGAATCCTCACGTCTTCATTGAAAAATAATTACTGCCTGGAGTGTGTGTGTGTGTGTGTGTGTGGGCAGTTTTCCATGCGAGAGGTCTCGTGGTCATACTTTTTTAAGGGTAACGTGACGGGCCAAAGTTATCTGGAAATGCTCTGGCCTAATGGACAACGATCCAACACTCGCGAATATCCGTCATTTCATGCAGGATGGAGCTTTGCCGCACTACACGTTATATGTCCGGGAGTTCCTTAATGATCATTTTTAGAATGGATAGGCAGACGAGGAATCTTTGCAAGAGGACCACGAACCCTTCCCGAGCTCCCAATTGAAGAAAAATTTGAAAATCTTCGCGGACACCTTAACATGCTTCGCCTGACTGTCTCTCCGTTGCGAAACGTTGCCGTCAATGCATTGATCAAGATGGGCACTTTTTTATTCAAATTTGTTGCCTGACTTATGCCGACCCCTGTATCATCTTCTATTTTTTATGGAAGGAAAAAAATTAAGATATCTATTGATATGGAACACCCGATAGTTCAGATGTCCTATCTAAGAGTCTCTCTCAATCCGGGCTGGGTTCACTTGACTATAAATTAAAAAAAATATTATATATTATAAAAATATAATTTTAAAATGATTTAAATTAATTTCTATGCATTTCTTGACTTTCACTTCTTCTTAACCTCCTCTTCCTCTTTTCATTCTGTATCTTGTTTACCCTTTTCTTACTCTATATGGCTTTCTCACCTCTTCTAGAGCTTATATACCTTGTCATATTATAATACCTTCTAAATATATATTGTGTTTCACCCTGTCATATGCATTGGTCTATTTTATTTTTACTCTGTTTATTTTAAAAGGAAATCTCACCTTGTTCAATCAATTATTTTTTCGTTCTAATTCAAGCTTTACAACATTCAAAAATTCATAAATACCTTTCTAACAAAATTCCCATTTTTTTTGACAATTCTTAAAATTTTTTATTTCTCACTTGATTAATTTTTTTTAATTTGCCAAACAACACTTCAACCAGGACTGATCATCTTAGATATGACATCTGACATCTTTATATTTAAATTTTCCTATCAAATCCCCCAAATTTATATTCATATATTACACAAATATATTATGAATACAAAATTTTATTTAAATTTTCAAATTTCTTACATCCTACTCCCTTAAATTGTCGATTTTCCCTTTAAAATTCAAATATTAACCATAACATATAACATCATATCTTTTAACATTCAAAACTTCAACATTTAACATTCATACCTTTTAACATTAAAACTTTAACATTTAACGTTCATATTTATACAAGTCCTGTATATTGTATATCCCCCGTATATTTTCATTTTCCATTAATCTTAATTTATAACTATTTTCTCTCACATGTAACATTATTTGGATTATTTAAATAAAACGCCTTAATTTAACTTCTCGATTTTTTTCAAAATTTTAGTATAAGTGTCAAAAATCATATACCATTACTTTTCACGTTTATCTTTTACAAATCCATCCATTAGATTTTAATTCTACTTCTTAAATTTCACTTTTCTTCTCCTGTGTCTTTTATGCATCTTTTGATTCCATATTGTATAATTACTCATTTTCTTTAACTTTATTTTTTTTTTATTTCATATTCACTCTTTATTTGTTCTTTACATTTCTTGTTTCCATTAATATTCTGACATTCAGTATTTTTACGTAGTCTGTTTTTATTTTTATTTTCTTTTAAAACACTTACTTCTAATTCTTCCTGCTTATCAATTAAATTCACTAGTCCTCGATACATCACTTTTTAATTTTGTTTATGAACTCTAAAGAGTTTTTAACTTAATAATGTTGCTGCTGGATGGGTAAATTTCCAAGCTCATTCGCTAACCATTTTGAAATATTACAGCTGTAATATTTAAGAAAAACTTAAAGGATACCACTTTATTCCAACATGATAAATAGGCTGAGAAGTTTGTTTCTCCACCATATAACCCATACCTCACTAAAGGGTTACAAACGATCTTTCACAAATCAGGCTTGAGAGTAGTTTTTCAATCAAACAACACTTTGAAAAGTATATTAAACAACCCAAAAGATAAAACAAGTCATTTGGAAAAAAGTGGAATCTACGAAACAAATTGTTCTGATTGTGACAAAAAGTATGTTGGACAAGCCAGAAGATCTGTACAAACTAGATTTAAAGAGCACATGACACATTTGAAATACGGTCGCACAGAGAAATCATCTGTTGCTGAACATGCTTTTTGTCATAATCATAAAATTAGTGTTGAAATAATTAAATGTAAAAATAGCTTAAATAAAGACAAAGGACCTATTCCATTTAGTCCACTATAATTAGATAAGGTTGGCGGGTCTTTTCCAAATGATTGGAGAAAGCCTCCGCACTTAGCGCCGAATCGCATTCATGCGTGAAGGTGGTAGGTATAAATAGCTAGATCGTAGGTTTAATATTTAGTTTATCATCGACTCCTGATGATGCTAACGTAGTTAGCGAAACGTACGTAGAGTGTATTAAAAAGTGTAGTTTTGTTTAGTGGTGACGATATTCTTCAACATTGTTGAAAACCAAAGGTTCCAAATTCCCAATTCAAATTAATAGAGTGAACATTATTTAAATATGTATCTTCCTTAGCAGCATTAGAAGAAGCTTGCTAATGGCGTCTGCAATTAACATTTCATTTCCCGGTATAAATACTATTCTAACAACATATTTACTAATTTTTAGTCTGATTCTTTGTAAACGAATTGATTGTATTTTATGAATATCTTTCTCCATTAGGGATACCAAGGGTTTATGGTTGGTTTAAACAACTACATTTTTTCCATATAAAGTTATGAAACAGGTGCATTACATATTAACATTTTTAATTCATTAAATATTTTACCGTGATTAGTCTTTTCTCATACACATTCAGCATTTTTCTTTATTAATAAACGTAATGTATGTGTTTTCAGCTAACTTTGGAATAATGTTTCTTAAATAATTTCAATGGCGTAGCTAACTTTTTTCCTGGGGGGTACTTTTTTTCTGTTGGGATACTTTTTTCCTGTTGGGATACTTTTTTCCTGGGGGAAGTAATCAAACTTTTAGGCAAATATGTTTGTCCGTTTCTACATATCATGTTTTATTTTTTCTTTTCGTCCTATTTTTTGTGTATCCTTCCTGGGGTGGGTAATTACCCCATCCCCCCCCCATAACTACGCGTTTTTGCTTCAGTTTTTTTTTTAATTTTTGTAGGGAAAAATGCTCTTGTTTTTTCTTCAATTCATATTTTGAAAACTGCACTTTTGCTGTTTTTCTGTGAAATGGGCTATAGCAACTCTACAATTTACCGAAAAATTAGTAATTCTAAATTTTAATCTGTGAAATTTAACTGTATAATCGTATTTTTGCTTCTTTTTTCAAATTTAACTATGGCAAAATGCATTCTTGCTATTTTTTTTCAAATTTAACTATGGAAAATGCAATTTTGCTTCCTTTTTTCAAATTCGAGTGTAGAAAAATGCATTCTTGCTTCTTTTTAATCAAATTGAACTGTGGAAAAATGTATTCATGTTTTTTTCCCAATTCATGTGTGATTTTTCTAGACCTTTTTAGAGTTTTCTTCTAACTTTCGTAAAAAAATGTATTTATTTTTGTAAAAATTTGCACTTTATATGTGTTTCTCCATACTTTCGTTTTGATTGGAAGAATTTTAGGAAAGTACTTTTCCATTTCAAACTGGGCATTTCTGTAACATTTTTCTCCGATTTTCTTGAGAAAAATACTTTTCGGCGTTTATTTCTTTGATTTTCTGGAGTTTTAAGTGAATTTTCCTTTACTTTTTTCCGGATCTATTCCAACAGTGATTCTATAATTGTATCTAAACTTTCATTTGCGAGAGTGATTATCCTCTTATGAAACAGGCTGTATACTTTTAAACAAATATATGTTTGTCCTTTTATATATTTTATGTCTTCTTTTCGTGCTATTTTTGATATCCTGGGGGGTAATTACCCCCTTTACCCTCCCCATATCTACGCCCTTGAATAATTTAGAACACCTAAAAATCTTTGTAAGGATTTTTTATCTGTTGGTGCATCATACTCCATTATCGCTTTAATTTTCCCATCATCAGGTTTGATTTCACCATTACCAAAAGTATGTCCTAGGTATTTAACTTCTTCATTCAATAACAATTGAAATTTATCTTTATTGAATTTAATATTAATTTGCTTGGCTCTTACCAAAACATTTTTTTAAATTATATTGTGAGCTTCAATTGAATCAGCAAATATATATATCTTCAAAATTCAAAACGTTTAAATGAATATAAACCAAATAGTGTTGAGAAAGTGCGGTATTTTATACTTTTCTCATTTAAGGGAATTTGCCAAAATGAATCTTTAAGATCCGGGACACTAAAATACAGTGTATTTTTTAACTTTGATGCTAAGTCTTCAAACTTGATTATTTAAAAAAATCTTTCATGATTGAATTCTTTAAATACTACTGACCCATTCAAAAGTCTCTTGTGCTTTACAAATTATTTCTAATTCACATAATCTATTTAATTCACTTTTTAGTCTATCTTTAATTTTTAAAGGGACTCTTTGGGGTGGGTTGTTACAATGAACTGCATTGGCTTTTAGTTTTATGGAATATTCTTTTGAAAATTTACCAATCCCACTAAAATTATCATGATATTTACTTAAAATCTCATTTTTTCAGAATCGTCTTTTACTCCTCTGGCCTTTTTGATCAAATTAAAGTGCTTTCAAGACCTAACAATAGAGTAATAGTAGATTCTGTAACAAGGTCAGAATGAAAAATTCGACACGAGTGGAAAATTCCGAACGCGAGCGACAGCGAGTGTGAGGAACCACGAGTGTCGAATTTTTTCATTCTAACCGAGTAACAGACTATATTTTCTCCACGATCAAAAATTATGAATCAAAATTAAATTAAATCTGAACACAAGTTATTTGTATTGCATTGTAGTAATATTTATAGTGCTGTGGTACACCTACCGAAATTAAAATCTGGTGCATTGCTGTTTTTTCATAATTTGCTTCGCGTCATTCGGGCAACTGCAATTGCGTGCGGAAAAGTATAACTTACCGCACTTGTTAGGAAAATAACTATACACATATATTTTTTATACGTTATAGTTTAATTTGAAATCACTAAAATTTTCAAAAACGTTTGCCATTGTTGCCAGATTTATCAAAAAGTATTTTTTTTTAATATTTTTTTTAAATTACCAAAATAATGCATTTTTATGAAAAATTACAGGATATGAAAGTTGTAGAACATGAAATTTTCTACACATTTTATCATTACCGTTTTTTTGAATTCCTCATAGTTTCGCCGCTAGAGGGCGTGAAAAAAATTTTATATAGACATTTGCGACTTTTTTAGATTTTGAGAAAACTATGGATTTTTATGAAAAATTACAAAAAATCAAAATTGTAGAACATAAACTTTTCTACAAATTTTGTCTTTACTTTTTTTTCGAGTGCCGCATAGTTTCGCCGCTATAGTTTTTATTTTAATTTTTAAGCTATTTTTATCCTTATTAAATTAATATTTTTAGTTAAATTTTAATATTAAAAATAATGTCTTTAAATTTGTAATAATTAATTTTATTATTATATTTTTTTTTTAAATTTTATTTAAATTATCAAAAATTGTGATTTTTTTTTAAAATTGGCTAAGAAACATTTAAAATTATATTACGATTTTAAACTAAATTGAATAACTTCTAAAATATTAAAGTTACGAAAATGGAATTTTCACCATTCTAAAGATAATATAACACTCTAAATTTAAAACGTATTTTAGTTTCTTAAAATTTAAAATTGTAATTATTATAGCCAAAATAAAGAATTTTTTAAAAAAATTTTGTAATTTCGTTTTACCAATAAGTATAAAATTAACGAAAAAAGTAAATAGCATATCCGAAAATGATCCAAAAGTACTTTGTGTGTAAATTATTTCATAATTTTAACATAGTATTTGTAAAAGTTATAGCAATAAATGAAAAAAGTTAAAGCAATTCAATGGATTTACCCATGAATTTTTGACAAAAAATTTTTTTTTTAGTTTTTTAAACTAACTTTATTAATGCATTTTGATCCAGAAAACCTAAAAAAAGGTCTGTTTCCCATTTTGAATAAAATTAAATGAGATATTAATTATTTATTGATTTTAAAATTATTCAAAAAAGGTTTTATTTCTTTTTAAGGTTAATATTAATATAAAAAATTTAAAAAAAAAAACCATTAAATTTGTAGTAAAAAACTTTATAGTTGTGATTTTTTTCAAAATTTTATTCAAAAAATTGTAGAATTCATATTTTTTTTTCAAATATAATATAAGTTTAAAAAAAATTGAATAACTTTAAAAATATTAAAGATATTAAAATGGGATTTATACCATTCGATAGGTAATATAAAACTCTTAATTTAGAAAATAATTTAGTCCCTTAGAATTTAACATTGTAATTATTATAACCAAAATAAAACAAAAATTATTTTTTTTTATCCTTTTGTTTTATCGAAAATGGTAAAACAAATGAAAGGGATCTAAACATACGTTATGTGTGAAATATTTCATAATTTTAAAATAATACTTGTAGAAATTATAGAAAATTATAAAAAGTTAAAAAAAATTTACAAAAAATTAATTTTTTTTTAAATTTTGGTAAACTAATTTTATTAATGTATTTTGATGCAGAAAAACTAAAATAATCGATTAATCAATTACTTTACTAGGAGTGTTCGGAAAGTTGGGTGGGATTATCCTCTCATTTTGATCTTTCCTAGAGCTGGGTATTTACTTTTATCATATTCACGTGTTTATAGACACCATCTACAATTTACTTGGTTTCGATAATTTTGTTTTTTCTTTTTTACTTCTATACGTGCCTTTTCATTATTGTAAGTCTTGCCAATTGTATCAACGCTTGTACTCGCTTGGTATATATTTTTAGCTTGCAATTTTTCCAATTCAGCTACTTTGAATAATTTCATTACTTCATCTAGGGGAAACTTTTTCCAATGTGATTATTTTTTGTTTGGTTTGACTATCAGCAGATCCAAACACAAGTCTTATCTCTCAAATTTTCATTTTCATCTGTGAATTCACAATCTCTTGCAAATGTTTGCACATCAATCAAAAATGATTCAAATGGTTCGTCAGCATATGTATTACAACGCTTTACAACATCTTCTAAGTTACTGAAAAAAATTCAACATTGTGACGATTAAAAGATGTAACTCTTGACAAGCTACAGCCTTCAGGTTGTCGAATGCTTATCTCTGGATGCCTTTTAATAAACCTTTGTAGCCATCGATTCCAGAACTTTGGTTTATTTCCACGTTTCAGGCATATCAATATTATGTACACAAAGTTCATATTTCAGTTGTCTTACTTCTTTAGTAGATTTTCCATAACACATTTTGCTACATTCTATGACATATTTTGCGGGTATTAGCTATATCATTAAAAACTTCTAGTAATAGATTTAGGCCTAAAATACAATTCTCCAAGCGGGTTTTCTTTTATTTTCTTAACATAACGCGTTAATGTTGGTATTTCACACCATGATTATCCGCTGATTTTCTTAGACTCAATTTTTTTTCCATATCATCTTTCACGGCGAGTTTCATGGACTCGAGACTGAATAATCCTTTATCGAATTTACGCTTTCTTCCTCGAGACATCCTAAATAGAATAGATTATATATAGAATTAGAACCAAAATGTCATCATTATGGTCTCAGTAGCACAGATCGTTGGCTAGCGGTCATATTCACTTATGGCTGTTTATATTCTTGAGCCAACGTGGGTTCGTGCCTCGTATCTGGCAGTGATGCCGAGCCTAGATTTTCAATACCATTGTGTCACTGTGCCGATGATGGTTGTGAGGTTTTCCGGGTTTTCCTACACCTATAGCCAAATGGCGTCATCAATCCTGAGTAAGTCGCCACGGAGCGCCACGGCAAATAATAATAGCCGTCCCTTCCCCGCACAAGGGCGAGTATTATTATGATATGTAATTTAAAATTTTTTTGAATAGAATGAATATTATGGGCTTCCTTGAGCCATGTTTCATCGTGGTCCAAAACAACTGTCTCAATGAGCAATGTAAAATATGGAATCCGATAATTTCACAAAAATCGACAAATAAGAGGCTATAAAATAACAATATGTTGAAATAATATCAATTTGATTGGCTGCGCCATTTAAATTTATAATATAGTGATTTTCTGGTATATTTATATTATGTCAAAACTGAGCAGTAAAAAATTTACCTGATTTTAAATGTAACTTTTCCAAATAAAAAATCTAACACAAACGTCGTCTGCAACAACTGGAGAATGACTGTTGGTTAATTGCGCCACTTGCCACTTAACGGAGACGTTTATTTGGCGCTTAATTCAAAAATTATAACGTCTGTCTCATGGAGCGCCTGTCTCAAGATAACCCACCCTCCCCCAATGGTTAATTGTCATTTTCTAAAATAATACACTTAATAATGTTTTTTACTTTTATTTTGCTGTTTTTCGCTATTTTTGAATATTTTGCCTGTGGGTATGGTATCTGTATATTTTTTGTTTTGTACAACAGTAAAAGATTAAACTACACTTAGTGGGCACGCACAAATTTCACTGTAATATGTTCTTATAAATTTCTGCTCTTTTCTGGATATTTCGTATATTTTTAAAATATTTAACATTAAATCATCTTAGGTCAGGAGATAGCCATGGATCATCCCAATTGGGTGATATAACAACTATACCACCACTTATATTTGGAACACCCATTGAACAACCGTTACCAGTTCCTGAGCAAATTACTCAAATTCCAGTTCAACCTACCGAATTGGATGATTTGCCAGAATCAATTCCTTTTCAAACTTTAGACTTACCAGTTTCTACAAGATTACGTGAGTCGCAAACTTCAACACCGCTCGTCTATCGTCCGATTGAAGAACACTCAATAAGGTATTTTAAATTTTTTTAAAAGATTGTTTTTTAAATATATATCCTTTTAATTGCAGAATTCCAGAACTGGCAGCACACTACAAAGAAAGGTCAGTATTTTAGTAAATAACATTTTTTAAATATATTTCTACATTTACGCAGAACAACAAATTAATCCCGTTGTTTTATTAATTAATAAAAGTAATCTCAAATCAATAGTTTAGAATTATACTGTATTGTAAGTTCACCAAACCTTAAAAAAAAGTTTAATGAAAAATTAATATTACTGCAATGAAGATTATTTTTGCATTTATTTTCAATTTTAGTCCATCCGCACATTAACAAACTGAAAAATAATATTCAAATCATAGTTAATGGCACATAGTAGCCAATAACCATTTAACCCATTAAAATTTTATACAGCGAGCATCATAAGTGTTAGCCCCTTATCGTTACTGGACTTGTATGAATAGTTTACTCTAATTAGAGTTCTCAAAGGAAATGTTTGCTATAGTTGTGATTTTCTCACCATCTATGTTTTTTGAGTCGTTGAACATGAATTTGAAGTTTGCAGGAAAAAATTTTACCCAGAACTTTGTTTTTTGTTTGACCAAATTTAGGTACTTTTTTGACGGACTCAGTTTACCTTACATGAATAATGAATATATAGGGAAAGTAATTAAAAAATGGATATAAACGAATGAAATGTAATTATTACTAAAGTAGTGATATATACGCATATCATTATAATGATAAATGTTGGGAATGATGAATGTCGCTGCCGTCATAAAGTGGTCTGACTTAATCGTCTGAAACAAACAGGAGATGTTATTTTATGGATTTATTGATAGTCGAGGTGAGTAGTAATCTGCACATGTTTAATGATAAGATACTACTGTACGTACCGTCGTTTTTCAAAGAACTGCACATCCTCTTCAATCAGTTCATCTATCTGTAACGACACTTCGCTCGTTACGGGTCACTTTGGAGACGCGCCTTAGTCCAGGTTTCGGATTTCCTCGGGCGCCACCTTCCGTTTAGAGTGTGAAGGCCACTGCACGGGCAGCGTCAGTGGAGAAAGAAATACTCCAAGGGTCGTTATGGTATCGACCAAAATCACTCGTGGCCAGAAGGGCGGTTTTTACTTGCCCTACTAGGCTTAAGTACCTAGGTATTAGCCTCTTAGATGTTAAAATAGAAACAAATAAAACTTATTATTACCAATAAAATCCGGTTTTGAAAGGTATGTAAGGGACGATACAGGCACGATTGGCTTGGCGGCGTGGTGTAGTCGGACTGACGGTTCTGGAGTCCGGATATTGAAGTTGGCTTCAACTTGACCTGTCTCTAAAGGTCGACGGACTGCACTGCTGCTCCAATTGGGACGGCCACAGCAAGTCTGTTCGGGCTGTCTCTCGCAGCTGCCGACAACGGTATGAATTGCCCTACTCGATACGAACTTCGGCGTCTAAAAAGCAGGGACGAGAGTGTCTCCATCTGCCTGGCGAAGGTTCAACTGGTGCGACTGGCCTTTTATTCACAATTTTAAGTTAATTTTACTCCAGTGCCGTGCGCGATTTAATTTATATATTTTAAATAATACAGAAAAAAGTAACTTTGTTACATATCTATACTCCGTATTTTATTAGGTGGTGGCGGGGGGGGGGGGGGTCTTTAATGCATAGAAAATATGAGTTAGCTTATACATTCACATTAAGTACTTAATGCCCGGTTTCTCCAACAAATCTTAGGGTCCAGCTGTAGCTTAAGCTCAGCTTAGCTTAAAATTTCATTACACCATAACCAATTTAACGCACTCTCAGCTTAAGCGGACCCTAAATGCCAAGTCGCCGACTTTTTAGGCTTGAGCGGAGAAAGTTAACCTCAAAAGCGGAATACGAACGTCAGTTTCTGCAATGTGCACCAAAGTGTAGATTTGTGTTCGTCGATTTATTTTGTAAGCTGGTGTTTTGAAGTGGTTGAGTGTTAAAAAATGGAATTTGTGGACTTAGGTTAGGTGAGGATGACGTAAATGTATTTTTAACAGATCAAATGATTTTGAGGAGTACGAGGATAACCGTTTTTTGTACGATTTGAAATGTTGAAAGAGTGTGCTAGCTTAACTTTGCGTTTAATTTCTGGCTAATTTGGTCCAAAACATATTCCTTTTGTTTATTATTAACTGAATTTGTACATACGTTTTTAATTTGCCTTATTTTCTTCCACTAACCCAATTTTCATTTACATTTTATTGCCATTATTTTTATTTAATGTAAGAAATTTAGATTTATTTAAAGTGATAAAACAAAACGTGCAGAAAACTGTAATGATAATAAATGAAAATAAATGAATATACACGTAAAACACTCGAAAAACATCCCTTATATCATCGGTGTTAATATAAACAAAACTATTTTTGCGACGTGGTCATATAACCCCAAGCTCAAACGGTGTCTAGGGTAAAATAGGAAACAATTTGCCACAGTACAACGCAATCTAAAACTAAGCTGGCCTTCGTGATAGGTCGAGCTTGATTATTTTCTACTTTAAGATATGTTGGAGAAAACGGGCATAAGGCAGGTTCATTTATGCTCCAAGTGTGTGAGTGTCATCTTTAGGGAAAAAATGTTACAGACCTTCGTTCTCTTTGTAAACACTTTCTTTGATGGTCTCAATAACCGGCGAGAAGGTGAAGCCCAGTTCGTCCTGAACTTCAACGTCGAATGGTCCGTCCTCAAGAGTGTTTGTGACATCTGTCTCGATTGTCACGATAATGCATGGCCCCTCACAGTTGTGCTTTCGAGGCCTGCTTTTTGGCAGCTACATGCTTTTGCGCAGGACTTGACGCATCTGCATGATACCAGACGTAGCAGTTCGGGAGGAGCAGGGGCTTGTAGAGAAGTGAACCGTTCCAGGCAATTTGTAGCTGGTTTCCAACCCCAATCTTCGGCATTTTTCTCAACCCCCAGCTAATGCTGCATTTGGTGATGCACCCTAAAACTGTGTTGTGTAGCTACAACTGATGATGGTGGTAGAGCAGTCCTTCCTGTGTACCCATACACGTTGACCAGGGATCTCTCCCCTGCTGCTGCAATGTTTTCTAGAGTTATAATAAATAGGTGGTCTCCAAAAGCGTGTCGGAGACGGGAGAGACCACCCGCATGTAAAAACATCTGTGTCTCATTACGGCTCACGAGGACAACAATAGAAAGACGAGAGAAATTAATTAATACGATGAAATAAAACAATTTAATTTGTTTAAATCTTCATTATATTTGAACTAAGTTCAATATAGAACCGTGACGCGTTTCGCTAACACAGTAGCTTTCTCAAACGTGACCCGTTTGAGAAAGCTACTGTACTGTACTCGAATTATTCCGACACTCGCTACCGCTCGTGTCGGAATTTTAATTCTCGTGAATAATAGCCCTCATTCTATGCTTGTTGAAGAATATACTATAAACCATTCCATCATTTTGACTCTTTTTAACATAATTGTTATTAACATTCAATTTTTTTTTAAATTAAATTTTTAACCGTTCCCCACTAGATTTTATTGATATCGCAACTCTTAGTTTATTTTTATTAACACTATATTCCCTGTTTAACTATCTCACTGCGATTACTTAAATTGAATGTATTATAATTCCAAAATGTCAATTTTATTGTATCATCTTTCATTGTCTTAACAAATTTTAAGATTCTTTCGTATCAACTCTTCTATTACATTTAATAACCATAACATGTATCTATTAGTAATCTTTTAATAGATTAAATTTCATATATATTTTTTTTAATTCCCAAAATTGTATAACTTTAATAATAATAATGAGATAAGATTTCTTACTATTCCATAATTGTTGATTTGGTATCCTTTCATATTTTACATACCAATACATATCAATAAAGTGTTTAAAATATCAACAATTAACTTATTTAAAAACTCATACAAAATATTTCATTACAGTGCATAACAGAAAATTATTCGGAGTAAAATATTAAAGCAAAATCCATGCTCTTAATAGAATCCACCCGTTTAATTTTCAATTAGGCGCCATTTTGTAACAGAAGAACGAGGTGTTAAAATTATTCCTCTATTGGGAGGTGAATTTTAGAACATTTTCATGAGTAGTTTTTATAGTGAACTTCAAAAAATGTTTAGAAAAAATCGTAGGGCGGTGACTAGAATTATTGTAATCACTCATTTCCCTCAGTTATTAATATAAAATGTTTTTATTTTATCAATTGCTTCGCAGAAATCGTACATAGTACATAGTTTATTTTGGAGAAGTTAAAGCGCATATAACTTTGTGATATGTATACCTCTGTAACTAACAAAATGATAATGTTCTTAGGCAACAAAGGATAATAGACATAGTCATGAAATGGAATTTTGATGACCGCATTTTGAAAATTACGGATGTTTCTGAAAAACCGATTAACAAGCTCAACATTACTAGGGCTTTTCATGATTTACTAGGTAAATAATTTTTTTTGTATATTTTTATTTAGTAAATAATTTTCAGATTCTAGATATTATTCCCAGCTACTTATTATATTATTTACATTTGAGTTCTGATTAACAGTGCTGTTATTAAAAGAGAGACGAAAAACAAACATTTTATTATCCTACTTTTTTTCAGTTCTATCCGCTAGTAAACACTTAATCTTATATACCGAAGAAGACACTATCGAGTTAAAAGAGATCAAGAAAGGCCCTAAATTACTATAAATGGAGTAATTTACTTTTCTATATATTGTTTAAACATAAAAAGTAAAATTTTGTTTATGAATTTGATAAAAAAGTTTTTGATAATCCACAGTTATTGGAAAGTAACGCCCTAAATTTCTGTAAATTGAGTAATTTACTTTTCTATATATTGTTTAAATATAAAAAGTAAAATCTTGTTTATGGATTTAATAAAAACGTTTTTGACAATCTACATTTTGTTGGAAAGGAATGCCCTGAATTTCTATAAATTGAGTAATTTACTTTTCTATACAGGGTAAATCACGACCGACGCCATGGAGTTTTATGGTGAAATGGAATATATTCGTAAACTTCTATTGCAGTGGTATTATGTAAGTCAATAAGGACTACATTTTAAAAATATTTATAAATATATAGGGTGCTCCAGGAAAGTGAAACATATGAAGGTCATTTTTTTTAAATGGAACACTATTTTTTTACATTTTTAGGCTCGTCCTGAGAAGCTGATTTTTGATTGTTTTGAAGTTATAGACAATTGAAAATCGCATTTTTTCAACTCTACGGCCAAACGACATAAAATCTTATAAAACGGCTTACATGTCCCTAACTTAACCTTTTGAGTTCTACTTGGTGGCAGAAGAACAAAATGTATACAGGGTGATCAAAAGTACGCAAATTTTGATCATCATGTATACATTTTATTCTTATGCCACCAAGTAGAACTCAAAAAGTTAAGATAGGGACATGTGAGCCGTTTTATCCAATTTTATGTCGTTGGGCTGTAGCCAATCATTTAGAGTTAAAAAATGCGATTTTCCATTGTCTATAACTTCAAAACAATTCATTTTATATTAGTCAAATAGGTTTTTGAAAGGGAGTTTTCGGGACGAATCTAAAAATGGAAAAAAATATAGGGTGTTCCAATTAAAAAAACATAACTTTGTTATGAAACTTTTGTTTGCAGCCCCCTGTATAGTTCAAAATATTTTTAAAATGTAATCCTTATTGACTTACATAATACCACCTCAATAAAAGTTAACGAATATATGCCATTTCGCCATAAAACTCCGTGGCGTCGGTCGTGAATCACCCTGTATTTTGTTAAAAAGTAAAATTTTATTTTTGAGTTTAATAAAAACGTTTTTGACAATCTACATTTATTAGAAAGTAATTAAGGGCCTAAATTTCTATAAATTGGGTAATTTACTGTTCTATATGTTGTTTGAACATAAAAAGTGTAAAATATTATTTATGAGTTTAACAAAAACGTTTAGACAATCTACATTTATTCGAAAGTAATTAAGAGCCTAAATTTCTATAAATTGAGTAATTTACTGTTCTATATATTTTGTTTAAATATAAAAAGTGTAAAGTTTTATTTATATGAGTTTAATAAAAACGTTTTTGACAATCTACATTTATTGGAAAGTAATTAAAGGCCTAAATTTCTATAAATTGAGTAATTTACTGTTATATATTGTTTAAATATAAAAAGTGTAAAATTTTGTTTACGAGTTCAATAAAAACGTTTTTGACAATTACATTTATTGGAAAGTAAGGCCCTAAATGTCTATAAATTGAGTAATTTACTTTTCTATATATTGTTTAAATATAAAATAAGTGTAAAATTGTGTTTATGAACTTAATAAAAACGTTTTTAACAATCTACATTTTATTGGAAAGTAATTAATATTACAATAAAACGCTCTGTTGAACGATTCTGGTTCAACTAATTTATTCATTAGAATATATAATTATGTATTTGCACTATATAGTGCACTACCTTAACAAAAGTGTGCCATATTTGAATACTTGGTAACTAAATTTAACACCCCCACTTACCAAATGCTCAAAATTAGGCCTATTCTACTATACCTAAGTTTTTAACAAATTTATTATGCTTAACACTACATAGACTTTTTGTAAACAAATCAGCTGACATTTCAGCTGTTTGAAGATACTTTAACATTATTTGATTTCTTGCAATCGTCTCTCTAATAAAATGGTATTTTATATCAATATGTTTACTACGTTAATGATATATCTGATTAGTCGCTAATTGTTTTGCATCCATATTATCATTAAATAATGTTACAGTATTCTCATCACCTGTTAAATTAAATAGTACATTTTGTAAATATATAGTCTCCTTGGCAGCTTCGGATATAGCCATATATTCCGCTTCTGTACTCGACAGAGCCACAGTTTTTTGTTTTCGACTTTCCCAAGAAACAGGTCCATTAGACAGTTGAAAACAAAAGCCTGTGTATGATCTTCTGTCTAAAATATCACTACCCCAATCAGAATCAACAAATCCCTGCAGCTTACATTCGTTTTTAGAAAACTTAATTGAAAGATCACAAGTACCTTTTAAATAACTAGGAACACGTTTTGCACATTTCCAGTGACTTTTATCATAATTATTATTAAACTGACTCAAATAACTTAAGCTATAACAAATATCTGGTCTTGTTAACACTGATAAGTACATAAGACTACCTATTAGATTCTGATAAGGATATTTATTTTAATTTTTTCTAGAGTTAAATCTACTCTTAGATTTACCTTAGTCTCCATAGGTGTATAAACTGGTTTTACATCTTTCATGTTAAATTTGTTTAACAATTTAAATAATAATATTTTTGATTTAAACCAATAACATTGTTTTTTATATCAAAATTTACATTCGTTCCTAAACATTCCTTAATTCTTCCCACATCCTTAATTTTAAATCTACAGTTTAATTCTCCCTTTATAAAATTTGTTTCATCAATATTATTTGAAAACAAGAAAAAATCATCTACGAACAATGCTATTATAGTAAATAAACTTTCCGATTTTTTACTATAAATACATGGTTCATAAGTAGAATTGTATATACCCTAATTCAAACAAAACATGAACTTTTTCATTCCATGCCCGTGAAGACTGCTTTAGTCCATAAATAGCTCTTTTTAACTATAACACTTTATTACCATTTACTTTCATACTTTCAGGTATTTGCATGTATAAACATTATTTTAAAACACCATTTAGGAAAGCAGTTTTCACATCTAGATGGTCTATATCAAGTTCCAATTTTACTGCTAATCCAAATAATAATCTAAAACTAGAAAATCTTATAACTGGGGCAAATGTTTCATCGTAATCTACCGCGGACTGCTGAATGAACCCTTTTGCCACTAATCGCGCACGATACCGAACTTCACCTTCACAACTGACCTTTCTTTTAAACACCCACTTACACGGCACTATAGTTGATGCGTCGTTGGGTAGCTTCACCAGGTCCCAGGCGTCGTTCTCATGGAAACTTTCTAGTTCCTCATTCACAGCTTGCCTCCACATTTCAGAATCTAGCCTTGAAAAGGCCCTCTTCTATGGTGATAGGATCATCTTCAGCTCCACGTGCAGAGAATTTTTTGTGAAGTCACAAAATTATCATACCTTTTTGGTTTTCTTTCCCTCTGTGACTTCCTTGAACATTCTATTGTTGGGAAGATTTTCCTCAGGAACATAATCTGAGTCTTCTTCTTCTTCGCTCTCTGACCCTTTATGATCAGACTCAGAAAGAGTGTTGGTTTCATCCCCCGCTGAATCTTGCTGTTCTAACAATTTATTTTCTTCCACTGATATTTCTACATTTTTATTGGTTTCATCAAATTTTATTTCTTTCATAACTATCACATCTCTACTGGTTTTTACTTCTCATTTCTCAGGGTCATACACTCGATAACCTTTTATCTGTTCACCATACCCTACAAGTATCATTTCTTTGGATTTTTTATAATACTTTTGTCTTAAATTCTTTGGTATATGTACCATAACACGAATACCAAAAATTCTAAGATGCTTGAAGTTTGGTTTTCTTTCGTACCATAGTTCAAATGGAGTTTTTCCAATGCCTGCAGCTATTGATCGATTTCTCAGGTACATAGCACAGTGCACAGCTTCTGCCCAAAATTCATTTCCAAAATTTGCATCGTACAACATACATCTGGCTTTCTGATATGTTGATATTGATATATTGTTCACAATAAAAGCAAAAAAAAATACTTTCCCGGAATGTATATTTTTTCTAAACTGGTTTATCATCTACTCCTGATGATGATGCTAACATAGTTAGCGAAACATATGTAGAGTGTTTTAAAAAGTGTAGTTTTGGTTAGTGGTGATGATATTCTTCAACATTGTTGAAAACCAAAGGTTCCAAATTCCCAATTCAAGTTAAAAAAAAATTATGAAAATCTAACGTACGAGAATGAAAATTATTTCAAATGAGAGTATGGAGCCCTCTTAATCCTAACAAAAATGACCACGAGAGTTAGCAGTTTTATTGATATGGCAACATAGCAAAATATATTCTGTTTCAATTAGAACATGACACTATCCCTAATATTCAAATTTTAAGAATTATAGCTAGGATCGGTTTGGACTTGCGGTGAACTCTTAGGCGGCTCTACCGCTTTTCATTCTACCAAAGTTGAGAGGTCCCTCATCCATTTCATAAAATATCCTTACACGTAACACTCACTTTGTTCGTATACAGACAGTTGTACGTATAATAGTTTTCTCTCCTTTTACCGCGTAGTTAAATAGGACGTCTACCTTTCTCGGTGTTTATCTATACCGAACACACGGACCGGCCAAAATTGTCTGCATATTACATTCATTCTGAAAGTTTAGTTTATTACTTTTAGTACAATTACGCCGCTTTGAAAAAAATGGTTGTTTTCTTTCTGTGTTTTATTAATTAATGTTTTTTGTGGGGTTCATCTTATGGATATATTTTTTTTATAAATGGATAACAAGATTTAATTTAAATATTTATTTACATTCTAAAGTAAAAGATTTTCTGAAATTAAATCAAATGAAAAATATCTATATAAACTGAATATCCTTGGATATATTATAAAATTTTAGGTACTTATATTATTGATGCTACCTATTTCTTGTATTTAAACATTACTAGCGTTATTGTTATTATTAATATTATTAGTATTATTAAATAATAAATAAGTTTTTGAAAACTGTTTTATCGTACATTAACTCAACAGCAAAAATGATAATGTAGAAATAGGTCGAAATAAATAATTTTAAATCAAAATAGGTAGTATATATAATGCAACGTAGTCTAGTCGAGAATTGAGCTTTCTGCAAAAAATAGTTAGAAGAGTAAGAAAAATATGAGCGATGGCTCATTCGACGCGGATTGCAATTCAGAGAAATATGTCATGTTGATTTTTTTCTGCAAATATAAATTGTAATTGTTATTAACAAAAAACGAAAAAAAAGCCACTTTATTTTTTGATGATAACTCAAAAACTATACAAGATAGCGGGAATTTCAAAAAAGAACCTTAAAGAGGGAGGAAATTTCCAAAAAAAAAACTAACTCCTGGATCCCTATCTCTAATATTTATAATTTCAATTTGTTGCTGAAAACAGGTCTCCGCGCGACCGTTTCGGGATGAGTACGTACGCCTTCTATAGCGAGTACCGCATCTAAAATAAGCACCAAATATAATTTAAAATTTAAAAATTATGTAATCATTTCAACACTTGATCAAAGAAAGTCCCGTTGGAAAAAAAAATTTAAATTCATTTTCCTTCATACCTCTGTCTTCATTGAAATCAGCCGACAACAGAGAGAGCGCTACTACCTGTACATTTTATTAATTGAAACAATTATTAATTTTTCCTATTTAATCATAAAGATAAAAATAATTAAAAAATATTAAAAAATCGGTTGTGTCGCCCCAAAACTTTCCCGACGAGTATTCACGAATACTTTTTCAGATATTTAATGTTAAAGTTTCAACTTTGACATTTTTTTATTTTTGACAGGTGACAGTTGGAGAAATAATTTTGACTGTTCTGAATAGAGTTTTTCAAGGGCTTTGAAACGACATATTGCATGTCCAATTCCATGACATATTGCATGTCCAATTCCGTGACATATTGCATCTGTCATTTTTTGATAGTGATAGTTCCGTTAGACAGATCTCGTACAAAAACTAATGGATTCTTCTGACAGATAACCCAAACCCATATACCAAATTTCAGCTCAATCGGATTAATACTTCTTCAGATATTTAAGGCCGCAGTGGCACACTCCAATATTCATAACAATAACTAAATGTGACATATGTCATATTAATGTCAAATTTCATAAATCTATTATTCAACAGATGTAGCAATATGTATTATTTACGATTTATTTCAGCATACATTTGACCAAATTATTTACTCGTTTTAGTAGTGACATTTTATTTCATATTACTTATCTGGTCTAATATACAATATAATTTTAATCTTATTTCATTTTATGCCAAGAGCAAGAAAATCTCTGAGCTCTGCTAGGATATGGCAATGCTGTAAAACTAACTTTGTTTGTTTGTTTATCTTATTCTGACAGTTTATCTTATACGTAAAATCATCATAAATATAAATCCCAAATATATTTTATAGATATTTCATTACGGACGGACAGATTTCGTTCAAAATTGCCATTTGGGGGTTTTTGGGGTTGGAGATTTCAAATTTTTTCTCAAAATTAATAAATTCAAGACGGCAAACGAGATATGTGATTATGATCAGATTCTTTTCAAAATTGGTATTTGGGTGTTTTTGGGGACGGAGATTTTGAATTTGTTTTTCAAAATAAATATATTCATGATGGCGACTCCAAAATGGTGGACGAAATTTATGATTATTAACCGATTCCATTCAAATTTGGTGCATGGGGTTTTTTGGTGTTGGAAATTTTGATTTTTTTTTCAAAATTAATAAATTCAAGATGGCGGACAAGATATGGAATTATGATTAGATTCTTTTCAAAATTGGTATTGGGTTTTTTTTGGGATAGGAGATATCATGATTTTTTTTTCAAAATAAAAAAATTCAAGATGGCGACTCCAAAATGGTGGACGTAATTTATGATTATTAACCGATTCCATTCAAATTTGGTACATGGGGTTTTTTGGTGTTGGAGATTATGACTTTTTTTTAAACTGCACAGAATTTATTATTTACATTATCAAAATCAAAAAATATTTCTCCTGCAACATATACAGTAAACCATGATTGTTCATTTTTTCAAATATAAATATGAGAGTGTCCAGAGGTCCGTCTAGTCGGACCCGGTGAAAACCCAATAGGTCAGTCAAACAGCTGTTAAGATTAGGATTAAAACATGGTTTCGTAATTTTGATATTTATTTTATTAGAAGTTTTGACTGACCAAAGCTAACCTGTAGAATTAAAAAAATATTTATTTTATTAAAAGAAGTCTTAAAAATCTAACTTGAGTTTAAAAAAAAATTAGGGAGATATGGGATTCGATCCCCGTATCCATTGCACCACTAGCGGGCACTATGCCACGCAGCTACTTCAGCTTTGTTTACATATGTTCAAACTTATTATTTAAGCGAATCACGTTTCATAATAAAATAAATATAAATTAGTGTTTCGCCTTGTATTTTAATTATTAATATTACAGAACTAAAGTATACACATTCACTAGGAACGCTAAAATAAATATCAAAATTACGAAACTATGTTTTAATCCTAATCTTAACAGCTGATTGACTGACCTATTGGGTTTTCTTTTCACCGGGTCCTAATAAAAATTCGTTCTTCTTCTTCTTTTTCCTTTATTGGGCTATGTCCATAGGCAATTTACCCAGCTTACTCCGGGTGAAAGGCTCTAGTCTTGCTCTAGGCAATTGAACCTTTCCGTAACTTAGTTATTATTTAGTATATCTTTTGTATAGTTAGTATAGTCTTGCAAGTTATTGTTCTGTTTGGCAGATAATTTTTATTATGTAGCGTAGAACTTTAATTATCATTTAATCTTCGTTAGGGGCTAGAATGTTAAAAAATACATCACAACATAGGATTAGACACACTTGGGGGATTACCAGGCGTTACACATACGGAGAAGGGAGGGATTAGGGATTAGATCTTAATTTTATACAGGTTTAGGAATTTTATTAGGATATTTAATCTAGATTCGTTGATGTTGGAAAGTACAGTACAAATATCAAAAGGGGCCGGTAGGTTTGTATTTATTAATTCTGTATAAAGACTGAATTTTGGACTTTGGTTTATCGGGCATTCAAGACAAATGTGATTTAAAGAGCCGATCTGGCCACACTCACAGAATGGATCATCTTTACATCCTATACGGAATAAGTGGAAGGGACTTAGGCAATGGCCTGTTCTCATTCGAATAATTGTGGTTAAATATTTCCTGTTGATATATGGTAGATGATTAAACCATGGAAGTTGAGGTAATTGGCTAACTATTTTAAAATAGAAAGAAGGCCTGGTTACAAAATTGGAGTGCCATTGTCTAGACCATTTGGACCATATATGTTTTTTAATATAGGGATGGAAATTTGAGGAATGTAGGGGAATACCCACTGGTACATTCAGTGCCCGTCCTACATTTGCTAATTAATCGGCTTTCAAGTTGCCAAGGATACCCGAGTGGCCGGGGATCCAAGCCAAAGTTATATGGATGTTATTATTTGTTGCAAAAAGGATGATTTTTTTGGTTGAGAGGGAGATATGTTGTACCTCTTTTGTGAAAGATGGCCTACTAATTCGTTGGAGAGCGCTTTTTGAGTCTGAGAAAACTATTGAATGAGAGATTTCTTTCTCTAATATAAGTTTTAGAGCATGATTAATAGCCACGGTTTCTGCCATACATATTTGGGTGTGGGTCGGGAGTTTGGATGCGAAGGAGTACTTAATGTCAGGGGAGTACACGCCGAATCCGGCATTGCCAGATGGGTCAATTGAGCTGTCAGTAAAAAATTTTGTATGAGAGGGAAATTGATTTAGTAATTTCTGAAATTGGGTGAGGCTGTAGTCTAGTTTTGTAGCGTTCAAATTAACAATATTAATGGAATGGAGTTGCAATTCTAGATCAAATTCATTGCAGGGTAGTAATTCATTGGAGAACATGTTAGAAAGATGAGGTTGTAGTTTGTTAAATGTTTTGATTAACAGGGGATTTTCACGATTTCTCCAATATTTATTACTATTTCCGCATGTCTGCTGTAGGGTAATAATTGAGTTAATAATGGGATTATTTTTAATGCCAAGGTTTTTTAGTAGGAATTTAGAAGTAATCCATTCACGTCTATAGCTTAGCGGAGTTTCCCCGGATTCTGCCATTAATGCTTGGATTGGTGTTGATTTCATACAACCAGTGATTATTCGTAAGCTTTGATATTGTAGTTGGTCCATTTTTTTTTCTAAAAACTTGGGGCATGGAGACAACACTTGACACCCGTAGTCTAGGTGGCTTAAAACGAGGGTTTGATGTAGGATTCTCAAGATTTTTGGGTCACTACCCCACCATGTACCACAAAGGGCCCGCATTACATTTAGACTTTTCCCAATTTTAGTTTCAATAAGATTGACATGGGCGTTCCATTTTAAATTCTTTTGGATAGCCATACCCAGGTAATTGGTTTTGTCTGACCATTGGATATATTGAGACTTATAAATTATATTTGGGCAATTAAACTTTGTGCGGCCTTTGGTAAAAAGAATTGATCTGCACTTATTCGCCGAAAGTTTAAAATTGTGTTGATCTAACCAGGCTTCAAGGTCTTTAAAAAAGATATTTATCTGGGAGACTATTTGTCGAATGTTCATCCCGCGAACTAAAAAAACAAAATCATCAGCATATTGTATTAATTTAACATGTTTTGGTAAGATTTTGAATACGGAGGCAGTGTACAAATTAAAGAGAATAGGGCTAAGTGGAGATCCCTGTGGTAGCCCTTTACTCGTTGGATTGGGGCCATGTATTTGTCCAGTATTATCTCTAACAAATAACGATCTTTGGCATAGGAGGGCATATATTAAATTTATGAGGTCCTGTGGAATATTAGATTTTTCTAAAATTTTGTCAAGAAGATTTATATTAACATTGTCATATGCCGACGATATGTCCAAAAAAACCCCAACTATATACTCCCCATTTGCAAAGGCAGATTGGATTTGAGTTGTTAAGAAGGAGATGCAGTCAATGCATCCACGTCCTTTCCTAAAACCTAGTTGTAGAGGATGTAGGATTTTTTGATTTTCTATAAACCAGTCCAGCCTGTTTTTAATTAAAGATTCTAGTGTTTTAGCAACACATGAGGATAGGGTGATGGGTCTATAATTAGATGGAATTAGTTTATCTTTGTTTGTTTTTATGATAGGAATAATGAGACATTGTTTCCATTCTTTAGGGATCATCCCTGTTTTGAGGTTGTTATTAAAAAGGTGCAATAGAAGTAGGGAACCATCGAGGGGGAGATTTTTAATCATGGAGTAAGAGATTTGATCAAGACCCACAGCCGATTTCAAATTTATTACATTCTTATATTCATTATATGTGAAAGGGGGGGAGAGATTTGTTGAAGGCCTGTTAGGAGGAGTGGTGTCTGAAAGAGGGGAGCCAAGTATGGCCAGAATGTCTTGGGCCACATTGGGGGATGGCATAAGATTGTTTAAATTAGACTTGATACCAGAAACTTTTTTAATCCTATTCCAAATTTTCTTAATACTTGAATCTCTATTTAGTTTAGCACAAAATTCTCTAAAATTATTTTTCCTTTTAGATTTTAAAAATTTTCTAGCCGCTGCAGATTTATTTTTAATGTTTAGATAATTTTCTAGACATGGGGATGATTTAAAGTTTTTAATTGCATCAATTCTATTTTTAACAACAATAGAACAGGAATCATCCCACCAAGGGATGTGGTATTGAGGATTATCGCTTGTTTTATAAAAAGGGATAGCCAAGTCTGCGGCACTGTTGATGGAGTTAACAAAATGGGAATAATTCATTTCATGAGATGGTGTGAACAGAGGAGCAAGGATGTTGTTGTATTTGTTCCAATCTGCTTTATTAATGTTCCTTTTTTTTATTGTTGGAAAATTATTGAGTGCAGAATAGCCATATTTGCATATTGTTGGGAAATGATCGCTAGAACCCAAGTCTGGAATTGTTTGCCAGGAGCATTTAGGAGCTAAATTGTTAGAAACTAGAGTAATATCAACAACTGATTTGCCTTGTCCTGGGGGGGAGAGTCGAGTGGGAGAACCATCATTTAGGAATATCACCCTAATAGCACAAAGACGTTTAAAAAACATCTTAAAAACGTACACGACCGACCATCGGGTCGTTTTAAAAACGTTCGTTAAAGTACCCGAGAACGTTTATAAGGCGTTTTTCTATAGTGCAAATGTCACAACTTCCAACGACATACAGACGTCGAAAAAGGACGTTTTATAGACGTTTCACTAAATAAATGGTTCGACAAAGGACGTTTTTTGGACGTCTTTTAAAACGTTCACTGGACGTCCTTTACAGTACCCGAGAACGTTTATAAGACGTTTTTCTATAGTGCAAATGTCACAACTTCCAACGTCATACAGACGTCGAAAAAGGACGTTTTATAGACGTTTCACTAAATAAATGGTTCGACAAAGGACGTTTTTTGGACGTCTTTTAAAACGTCCACTGGACGTCCTTTAAAGTACCTAAGAACGTTTATAAAACGTTTTTTTATAGTGCAAATGTCACAACTTCTAACGTCGTATAGATGTCGAAAAAGGACGTTTTAAAAACGTTTCAAAATGGACTAAATAAATTGTTCGACAAAAGACCTTCATACAAGCAAAAAAAATATACATATTTATTAATAAAATATTGATACTTATATACAATCTGTACAATAAAATAATTTTCATTTACACAATAAGTCAAGTTAAAAAAAATTATTTTTTAAGTATGAAAATATATACCAAAAATAAAATAATATTCATTTCTGTAACTAAAATACAGTTGGTCGCACATAAACAAGTTAGCCATCATTTCGGTTGGTGCTGAGCAGGTGTCTTCAACGAAATATGTAGGAGTATTTCTTGATAAATTCAAAGTCTTGTTGATATACGTGTACTTTTGATGCTTCGAAACTTTCTTTTCTTTATACATTTCACAACAAACAAGTAGATTTACAGAGTCAAAAATCTTGAAAAATCACTAATTACATGACAAAAATGAATCACAAAATATACCTATATCAGGGTTTAAAGTACCTACCTAATATACATGTTAAATGTTCAACGACCGCTATAAGACATAAACACAAACACAATTCACTTAATATATCACTCCTCGGAAACCGAAAAACAAAAGAAACAAAATAAGTATAACAAAATAGATGATAATTTTAGAGGTATAAGATTTGCTAGGTTTATCTTCACTAGTTGCAGAGAAAATAAACATGAAATTACCGAGAGTCACGCCATGTTTTTATCGTCCACTATGCAACAACTGTAGACAACAGCCACGCAGTGCGAAGTGCGAGTGCGCGGTCTCTCTCCCAAACCGACCGTTAGCGAGCTAAATTCGTGATTGGTTGGAATCAGACACGGACAGAGAGAGCAAACAAAACGTCTTTTGAACGTTTTTTTACACTATAGTTATGAAAACGACTAACAAAGACGTTTAAAAAACGTCCTTTTTATGACTTTTTATGGAAACATACTTTTGGGAACCCAACGAAAACGTTTTTACTTGTGGTTGTAAAAACGACTAAAATAAAACGTTTAGAAAACGTCCCTTTTATGATTATTTCCCAAAATAACATACTTTTGCAGACCCAAAATCAACGTCTTTTGGATGTTTATAAAGTGGTAATAAAAACAACTTACAAAAACGTTTAAAAAACGCAACTTTCTGACTTTTCTCAAAACATTCTTTTGAGGACCCAAACAAAAAGTTTTCTCAAAACATACTTTTGCAGACCTAAAAACAACGTTTTTTGGACGTTTTTTTACAGTGGTTATAAAAACTACTTACAAAAACGTTTAAAAAACGTAAATTACTGACTTTTTTCAAAACATTCTTTTGAGGACCGAAACAAAACGTTTTCTGGACATTTTTACTGATCGTTTTAAAAACTACTGAAATGAAACGTTTAAAAAACGTCCCTTTTATGATTTTTTCTCAAAAATACTTTTGCAGACCTAAAAACAACGTTTTTTGGACGTTTTTTATAGTGGTTATAAAAACCACTTACAAAAACGTCTAAAAAACGTAACTTTTTACCTTTTTCTCAAAACATGCTTTTGAGGACCTAAACAAAACGTTTTTTGAACGTTTTTACTGGTGGTTTTAAAAACGACTCATACAAAACGTTTTAAAAGCGTCCCTATTGTGACTTTATAAAAAACCTTTTGATATGATCGTTAAAAAACCATTTAAGTACTAGGTGTTTTTTTATCGTAGGTTTTAAAAACGTCTGAGTAGTGGAGCTTAGACAACGTTTTTTATTATTTATCACTTCGGACGTTTTGACGACATATTTTGGACGTTTCTTTAGGTTCATTTTAAAAACGTTCTTGCACAAACGTTTATAAAACGTTTTATTTTGGTCCTCGGACGTTCTGACGTTAAATGGACCATAAAAAAACGTCAATCGGACCTTTTGTGCTATTAGGGCAGTTCAAGGGTTTCCAATGATTGAAAAATATGTTTACCAATCACACTATTTGAGGAACTACCCCATGCATTATAGTTACACTTTATGTCACCCATGATAATTAGAGGTTTGTTAATGGATTGGATAAGGCCAATCCAATTTTGTTTAGAAAAGGAATTCCCTGATGCACAATAAATGTTAAGTAGATTAATATTAAATCGAGGCAAATATATTCCTTGGGTTTGAAATTTATTTGCGAAATTCAAGTTTAAGGGAATGATTTGAAAATCAATATTGTTTTTAATAAACATAGCTATACCTCCGTATCCATCATCCCTATCTTCTCTAATTATTTGGAATCCTTTACATCTAAGAGTATAGTCCTTGTTTAACCATGTTTCGTTTAATAAGATAAGATCGGGGTTATGATTTTTGATAATAATTTTAAGATTATCTACATTGACATTATAAGATCTGATATTCCATTGGATAATAGTTAGAGGCGTGAAGAGGAAATTATGAGGTGTATGGAGGGAATCAGTACTCTGAAGCATCAGAGTACACCATTCCATCCTCTTGGGAGTTAGATTGAGGTACAAATGTGGTCTGAGTGAGTTCATTCTGATTTAATTGAGATACATAATTGGGGTTAAGATAAGGATTACTTATTAACTTACCTATATAGTTCATCACTAGATCCCTATGTTGTGGAGAAAGAATGGACATTGCATGAGTAAAATCCTGTTGGATCTTGTTGATTTCTTCTGGGCGATATGATCTAGAGGTCGATGGTACTTGCAATATAGTTTTAACCGGAGAGATGCGGTCATGTCCATTAGGAGTTATTAAGCATGATTCATGTGCTGTTTTGTCGTATCCCTCATTTATCGGTCTCCTTCTCCTTCTTTTAGCCACAGGGGCTTTTACTTGTTGACTGTATGTAGGTAAGATGTTAGATTCATTAATAATTGTTGTTCTTCTTTCCGGTACAGAGATGTGATTGTTCTTAGAGATGTAGTTGTTCTTGTCTGTATATTTATTTAAAGTCGGGAAGTTATTATTGTCTAAAGGGACCGGTTCTTTTTGGTTATATCTGGGGAGTAATGCGTTTGCTTCGAAGTAGGAAATATTGGAGCAGGCCATTAACGTTTTAATCTCTTTTTGTCTAAGAAACTCACTACAGTTTGGGTCTTTTGCAATGTGATTATTGCTTTTACAGTGGATACAAAAAGTGTTACAAGATAGGGTTTCTGGGTGGGGAGGTTTACCACAATTTATACATTTGCCCGATCCTTTACATTGACTCATACTATGTCCGTATAATAAGCAATTCTGACACATTAGTACAGGACTAATAAAGGGTACAACTCTCATAGGAAGGCCATATAAAAGAATTTCTTTTGGGATAATTTTCCCTGAAAAGGTCAGACAGATGGTTCCAGTTGGGATATAACATGGTTCTTTGCCATCTTCAATTACTCTTCTATTTAGTCTTTTCACGTGTAAAACCTTACAATAATTAAGTTGCGTTACTGTAGCCACTTTAATTTCTTCTTCAGTAAACTCTTTAAATACATTTTTTACTATTCCCTTACAAGAAACATGGTGATTCGGAATAAATACTTCATAATTTAATGTTTCCCATTTTTTTTCCTTTAAGAACGAATTTGCTGCGGTAAAATTTGAAAAAATTACTCCTAATCGGTTTTTGCCTTTACGGGAGACCTTGACAACTTGATTTAAATTAAGATTAAATACTGTTTTCGCGATGCTTAATATATGGAAATTCCCCACATTCTTATCGTTTCCTTGTACATATACTTCATACGGGCCAGAATCAGATGCAGAATATAAATTTATGGGTTTTTTAGGCTGAGATTGAATATCCGGGGGGTCGGGGGGTTTTTCTACGGTCTCCATTTTAGGTTGGAGACCTAACCTTTAACTAAAAGAAAAGGATCTACAGATAAATTTTTCGTAAGAACTGTTGTATCGAAAAGTTTGGGAATATTAGGGTAGGTGAATACAAAGGAATTATTAGTAAAGCCCTTATAAATACCTTCGAAATAGTTTCAATTTGATCACTCGATGCGTACACTTCGGGTCGCCAAACAGAACTCCATAAAAATTCGTTTTACTCGCGAGTCCGATCAATATCGACATCTTATCACCAGCAACAATACCGAACGCAGTGCGAAACTGGAAAGTTTGGCAAAACAGTAGCGCCTATTGGGAGACAAATATTCCCTAATAAGAGACAAATATTCCAAATCTGGAGACAAATATTCTATAAAAATAATTTCTTCTGTATCATTAAATTAATTGCGTGAAAAATTAATATTAATTAATTTGTTTTGTTAAGTAACAAAAGATTATGTCATAGATAAGTTTCATTTTATGCGTTCGCGGTACATAAAAAAATTCTGAATATATTCCGAATAGGACATGCGCAAATAACTTGTCCCATTGTGGCCTTATTTGTAATCCTTAAATGTGTTCTGAACTAGTTCAGGATTAGCTCCGCGAAAATACCTAATATTCAGATTTTTCTAAAAGTTTGGCAACATGGTTTTTATATGATTGTCATCTAATTTGATTGTCGCGACATCTTTTCGAGAGGGTATGAACGAAGACATTACAGGAAATTATTGAAAATCTCCATTATGACAAATAAATTTGACATATATTTCTCAATCGTATTTCCAATTAGATTTAATAAATACTGAATAAAATAAAGAAATATTCAAGGAGCTTACTAACAAAAATACGTAGAATGAAGTCTCATACTTTTTATCTCTGATTTTAAAAATCACTTCTTTTATTTTTTTTAAACTCAGTTTAATTACAGGACAAATAAAAAATAGGAGACTCCATTCTTTAAACATTATACTTTAAGCTGCCAAAGTTTAATTTTCCTTCGTTCAGTAAAATTTAAACGTAATTGGAACTGGTAAACCCGTGTTTTTATACGTCAAAATACAGTGAAACTGCGGCCTTAATGCTGAAGTTTCAAATTTTGACATTTTTTATTTTTGACAGGTGACAGTTGGAGAAATAATTTTGACTGTTCTGAATAGAGTTTTTCTAGGGCTTTCAAATGACATATTGCATGTCCAATTCCGTGACATATTACATCTGTCATTATTTGATAGTGGTACTTCCGTTTGACAGATGTCGTACAAAAACTAATGGGTTCTTCCGACGGGTTAGCCAAACCTCTATACCAAATTTCAGCTCAATCGGATTAAACGTGTGGCCTCTATCGTGGAAGAATACACACACACACACAGACCGACAGACAGACTTCCATCTGAAAATAGTCTTAATCGTCTCAGGGGACCCGAAAATGGATATTTCCGTTTTTATCTCGAATTTTTTTTTTTTTAGCTCGTTCACAATACTTTCCCTTCTAGGAGGTGTAAAAGAGAAAGTAAAAGTCAAAAATAAATAGTCCATCGTGCGAAATATTTATTTATTTCGATTTTTTTTTTATTTTTTCAATTTTAATTTTTTACTCAAAAAACAGATGGAAATTTAAAAATCTAGCACGATTAGCCTTTAGTCATTTTCATTCAGAATTTGTTTCTGAAAATATTTTTCTAATAAAATCAAATTTAAAGGCTAACTTTTAATAACAAAAATTTACGTTGCGGTAGAGCCGTCTTAAGTAAATAAATATTTCTTAGGTGTCTAAAGGCTATGGCTACTACAATCCTATATAACATGTTCACTGACCTTTGCGTTAAATTAAGATCTAGATAAGTACCACATCATACTAGTTTATAGCAGCGCTAACAAAACCACAGAAAACCCTACATAGGAACAAATTAGTTTGCAAAAAAACATAAGTGAGCTGGATTCATTGTTCTTATTTATAGTTTCATATTTATTAATAAGAAAATTTCAAATAAATGGGTCAGATGTCACGGGAATTTCAAAAAAGATCGTGGAGAAAATTTCCAAAAAAAAACTAGCTCTAATATTTATAATTTCAATTTGTTGCTGAAAACTGGTCTCCGCGCCACCGTTTCGGGATGATTACGCCTTATATAGCGAGTACCGCATCTAAAATAAGCACCAAATATTGATTTAAAATTTAAAAATTATATAATCATTTCAACACTTGAACAAAGAAAGTCCCGTGAACAAAGAAAGTCCCGTTGGAAAAATATTTTTAAATTCATTTTTCATAAAGCTAGCCTATTGTTAATTAACTATTTTCTTTCATACCTCTGTCTTCATTGAAAGCTGAATAAATGTTTAAATAATCACCCTAAATATTTTCGCCTCTTGGAGTATTTTCTATGAGTGTACTCAATAAGATGACGCTATATAAAGTTATTTAAAATTTGGTGATATTGTTTATAACGAGTTTTCTAAGTTAACAAAAAATGAAAAATCGGAAAATTGTTGTTAAATTTTTTTCTCATATACTATTGTATAGCTGTTTTTATATTAGAAATAAAGAGTAAATTATTGTAAGATTTTTTAACGCCATTTGTTTATAAATTGTATATAAACAAATAGTTTACTTTAATATTTTTGAAAAAAAATTTTACCATTCCATTGTTTAGGGTCAATGATGATTTAAAAGAAATTTTTTTTTCTTCAAAAATTTTTCTTATTGTTTATAATCGTTTTTTTCATATTTGCATTATTTAAATAATTAGTTAAGAAATAATTTTCCCTTTAACAATCATTATTGATGGCTCATAATACAATTTAAATTTTTTTTTTCATTAATAATTTCACTGTTTATTTAGTTCAAAATTTGTTATAAACAATATTTGAGCGTCACAATAATTTTTTTCTAATTCTACTAAAAATTATAAAAACAACCATATGCAACAAAGTTGAGAAAAAAAAAATTTATGTATTTTTTATTCAATTTTCAAAAAAAATCAGAAATTTTTTTTCGCCACATTGTTGGACATGGTTGTTTTGTAATTTTTAGTAGTACTAGAAAAAAAATATTGTGACACCCAAATATTGTTTATAACAAATTTTGAACTAAGTAAACAATGAAATTATTATTGAAAAAAATAATTTTTTTAATTGTATTATGAGCCATCAATAATGATTGTTAAAGACAAAATTATTTCTTTACTAATTATTTAAATAATGCAAATATGAAAAAAAAGATTATAAACAATATGAAAATTTTTTTAAGAAATAAAAAATTTTTCATCATTGACCCTAAACAATTGAATGGTAATTTTTTTTTAAAATATTAAAGTAACTATTTGTTTATAAGCAATGTATAAACAAATAGCGTTAAAAATTTTACCCACAATAATATAATCCTTATTTCTAATATAAAAACAGCTACACCATAGTATATGAGAAAATTTTTTTTTAACAATTTTACGATTTTTCGTTAACTTAGAAAAATCGTTATGAATAATATAAAAAAATTTTAAATAAACTAATAGCGTCATCTTATTGAGTACACTCATAGAAAATACTCCAAAGAGTGAAAAAATTTTATTGTGATTATTTAAACAATTATCCAGCTTTCAATGAAAATAGCGGTATGACAGAAAATAGTTAATTAACAATATAGCTAGCTTTTTGAAAAATGAATTTAAATTTTTTTTTCCAACGGGACTTTCTTTCTTCAAGTGTTGAAATGACACCATAATTTTTTCGAATTTTTAAATCAATATTTAGTGCTTTAAAAAAATTATTTTAGATGAGGTACTCACTATAGAGGCGGCGTACTCATTCCGAAACTGTCGCGCGAAGACCTTTTTTCATTCTTTTTTAATTTAAGTTAATTACCCAATTTAACTAAAAATTTAATTTTATATTCTGTAACACCAGCCTCAGGAGTAAGCTCTTTACAAGAAAAAGGACACTGTATCTCACATATTATCACCAAAAACAATTCTTAACTAAAATGGCACATCAGATACTGTACGGCGACTAACGCGTATTTCGCCAAGGCATGGATGAACACACCGGATGACATCAGCCAACAACAGAGAGAGCGCTACTACCGGTACATTTTATTAATTGAAACAATTATTAATTTTTCCTATTTATTCATAAAGATAAAAAAAATTAAAAAATAATAAAAAGTCAAAAATAAATAGTTCAACAAGTTGATCGTGCGAAATATTTATTTATTTCGATTTTTTTTTTAATTTTTTCAATTTTAATTTTTTACTCAAAAAACAGATGGAAATTTAAAAATCTAGCACGATCAGCCTTTAGTCATTTTCATTCAGAATTTGTTTCTGAAAATATTTTTCTAATAAAATCAAATTTAAAGGCTAACTTTTAATAACAAAAATTTACGTTGCGGTAGAGCCGCCTTAAGATATAAATATAAAAAATCATTGCATTCTAGTAATTGCTAACTATATATAAGTCAGGGACGTTGAAGATAAAGAATCGATAAATGAAGTAAAAAAATGTAAAACTAAATGATATGATAACAAGTAGCTGAAAGAAGACAAAAATTTCGACATAATCTGTGGTCTTACTAATGAATTACATATAAAGTGTATACTGGGTGAAAATATACATTACCAAACTGGAAATATTTAATGGAATTCAACCATTCCTAAGACGTTACCGGTACCAACTGCCTTTTTTTTCGAAATATAATTAATATTCCAGATGAAATACTACAACAAATGGCTAATATATTTGACAAATTTATACATCACGCAAAAAAATCTTCCTAGGTTGTCATCGACAAATTTGAATGAAATCAAAACGTTTATTGGCGTCCTTATTGCTATGTGAAACTTAAATTTTCCTAAAGTTTCTATATGTATTGTCTCCACAGCAGAGTATACCATTGGTAAAAGTGCCATGAGTCAGTCTAGATTCTACACATTGCTCCAGCCAATACATTTGGTCGATACACAGTCGCGGGTTGCAATTATAATAGACGCAAGTATTTCACCAGTTCGTGTCAAAGCTTTTCATGATTACACACCATACACATTTGTTTAGGAGCATGATTTACTTGACGAACAGATATACCTGAAGGGTAACGGTGTGGTCGGAGGAAGCAGATTTTATGATTCAGGGCGTGGCTTATCCGTTTTGACCAGGTTTCTCGGTTTCTACCAATGTTAGTCGAATTGTATCGACTGGATTTATCACAATACATTTGTATGAGAGTTTTGGGTTTAATATAAATAAGTAAATAAAATAAATAAATCATTTATTTACAAAAACAATTATACAAATATATAAATTTATACAAGAAATTATGAATGATAATTTTTAGAAAATTTAATTTTGTGCTATAATTTCAATTACTAAAGCTCTTTAAACTCTGTGTAGTCGTGTAGAAGCAATATAATTTAAAACTAGTAAAAGGAATAATCTCTGCGCGATTTTTCAAGACTGGCCCGTTTCCGTCAGCGTAAGAAAGTCCGATTCGAAAAAATCGATTTTTTTTTTCAACGAGCCGGTCTTGACTTACAGAACACCTTAATAAAAATCAGTATCGACAAATTTGCTTTCCTTATCGAGACATCTCGAATAGAAGTTTCACTTAGTAGGCGGGACCGGGATCCTCGGACCCGAAATTGCTCATCTTCTGATAGAGCCTTTCTTTTTTGAATAAAAACCGATAGCCGAAAGAATTTTCCGGATCGGCCGTACTTTTCTCGAGTTATCGTGCGCACAGACATCCACACAGACAGACTTTTTTTTCGCGGAAAATCAATTTTTTCCACGTTTCATGACATTTTAAGTCATTTGGAGCAAAAAAGAATTTTTGAGATTTTTGCACGATTTCAATACTACGGTTTGCCATACTTCACCAAAGGTGAAGTATTGGCGGGCCGTAGTAATACTAATTTTGCATCCTATGCCAAGATACAGGATGTCTGGAATTGTAAGTGATAATATTACTATATCAGAAACCGTAAGAGATACATAGGCGGTTAAATGGGAAAAAAGTTAACTATTTTACATTGGTCAAAAAATATCTACAGGCACTTTCGCCCTTCTCGAGTTATACAGGGAAAACTAACAATGCTACTTTTGGTTTTTTAGTCATAGAATTTTTATTTGAAAAAATATCAAAAAATGGAAAAAGAAACTTTTATTTTATCTCAAATTTTCTACTAATCCATACTAAAAAATCTTCATTACGACGTTTCGTGTTTTAACGGCCACCATCAAGTTATTTTTTTTAAATACGGACATGAATTTTTAATTGCAAAAATTAATAAACCGTTAAAATTCAAATTCAGTGATATATTACACTGGTTCTTTTAACGACGTTTTATCTGAAATAACTATAACATCATCAGTGTCAATAATTGTTAATTACGGTCCTGTCGTCGTTCTTTTGTAAATTCGTTTTAATTTCATCAAATCGAATATAGATACCATTATTTTGATTTTTTTTTCACTAATAATGCGCATCTTTTTTACCAATTTTTTTAAATAATGATTGTATTTGTTTTGATTAAATTAAAACGAATTTGCAAAAGAACAACGACAGGACCGTAATTAAAAATTATTGTCACCGATGATGTTGGTCAATTTCAGATCAAACGTCGTTAAATTTGAATTTCCACGGATTGTCAATTTTTGTAATTAAAGAGACAGGTCCGTATTTAAAAAAAATAACTTGATGGTACAGCCGTTAAGACACAAAACGTTGTAATGAAGATTTATTAGTACAGTTTTGTAGAAAATTTGAGATAAAATAAAACTTATAATTACACGAGAGCTTTTTTGTCGAAGTAAACTTGACATGTATCAATAAGAATTTTGTTGCCTGGAAATTTAACGAAAAAAAATACATCTGAAAAAATTACGATTCCGTAGGACGAGTAATTTTTTCTGGCAGTTTTTTGAGTTGAATTACCTAATGGCAACAAAATTCGAATTATAAATGTCAAGTTTACTTCGACTCAAAAAAAAGCTAGAGTGTAATTCGGTAAGACAATTTAATGAATATGTAACTCAATAAATTAAAAATTAAGATGTAAATTAGTTTATTTCATTTAACGGAAAAGTACAATTGTTAAAAACACAATTATTAAAAATAGCTTGAGTCGGAAAATGAAAACTTTTCTGATAAGTTTGAGAAAAATTGACATGTCATCAAAAATTTGTTTACAATGCTGGTTGTCATGCTTTCGAAAGTTAGGTTCCGTTATTGTCGCTGGAAAAGTTAGGGCAAACTTTTTTCGCTGTCATAATGGCAAAATCACGCGGCTTATGGGATTTTTTATACATGAATTAAATTGTCACTCATAAAACTCGATTTTGTTAATATTCTGTGAAGGAGCCACTTCCTAAACAGAAACGAGACACATTCTAAAAAATATAAGGGTTTCCTAGTACCCCATTTTTTTTATTTTTGATTAAAAAAAAATATATGTGAAAATAAAGGTTAATTCTATGCTCCTATTCTCCCAAAGTTGCAAAAATTTTATCTGGTTTTTTTGAAAAAAATACGAAAACTTGTTAACATTTTTAGGATTTCAATGATTTTCACGATTTTTTTCAGAAAAAGAAAAAAAAATCGCAGGCCTACGAAACTACTGCTTACAATACTTAGCTTTCTGTTTGTAAAGTAAATCACACTCTTAAGTCCAGAAAAAGAAAATCTATACTATGATTAATCTTTATTTTTACAAACTAATACGTTATTCTAGGTTAACGAATAATAAATAATTACTATTTTTATTTCTTATTTTGTAGTTTAAAATGTCTTAAAATTTACAATTACATAATTCACTATACAATGAGAACATTATTAGCGACCACTTCCGGAAGTGAGTAGGTTCAAAAGTGCTACTTTTTCTTTTTCCTTTTTCTTTACAACATCTATACATCTATTTCTCCATGTACTTTTTCTTAATTTTATAGGTCTACTACCAACATATCGCCCTAAAAGAGAATTTAAATAAAAAAAATAACTACACACATTTATTGCACCCTTACCATTCATTTCTTTCATGGCTTTGGTAAAATCTGCAGGATCTTTAAAGCTGACAAAACCATATCCTTTACTCTTATTAGTTCTTTTGTCTCTTATAACTTTGGCCCTTTGGAACGAGGGAAATTTGTTAAATGTTCTGGTTAATAGTTCATCTGTAACGTCATTGCCTAAGTCACCACAAAATATCCTATAATCATCATCTGGCCAATCTGTTAATGAATTATCTTCCCAAGTTTGGCCTCCAGCTGTTCTCATTAATTTCCTATTTTTGCTGCTCTTTTTCTTGAAATCTTCAGGGCCAAAGGACTGCAAAGCACTACTTGCCTTTCCTAAAATTAACATATTTTATTCATGTATTTTGTTGGTTTAAAATTTTACCTTGAGAAATTGCCAATTCAGCACTAACTTTCTCACTTTTCAGCTTCTTGAGTTTCTTTTCAACTTCACTTTGAAGTGCCATGAAATCCATAGATTGTGTTGCAGTAGGTTGAGTAGAAGTAGTAACTGTAAGTTTGGGAGGAGCATATAAAGTTGGTTTTGCAGATACAACTGCTGGCTGAGAAATTATTGGATTGGAAGTATAAACACCATCATACCTTTTACCTCCTTTATTAATTTGATGAGGGATTAACATAGGTGGTGTTGGTGGTGGAGGAATTGTCCCGAAACCAGGTATGTATGTGGGTCCATAGCCATTCATTAAAGATTGACCTGAGATTTCAGCTTCAAATCTAAAATATAAATAAATAGATATTTCAATTCTGACTCCAGATTCTTGTTTAGGACAAACAAGTATGCCAATACAGTGTTGTCAGTTTTGGTGTCGAACGAATCGTTACCGAGAAAATGGACGGTCAAAGTAAAAAATTATTGAAAAATCATATTTTTTAAATGGTAATACACATTGAAATTGGTTATTAATTTAAAAAAATATATATTACTTCACTGACAGAAATGGATTCCAAAACAGGAGTTTATGCAGTACATGCTAGAATAGCATTCCCAGAAGTTTTAAAAGTGTTTAACTGCTGTGTAATCTTATACTTGATGAATATCCATTATAATATTAAGATAAATAAGATATGTTTCATTGTAAAACAACTTCATCAGACTAATTAGTCTTGTTTTATGTTAGAAAGGGTTAATCTTTGCGGTATTAGAGAATCACCATCAACTTTAAAGTCAATATATTAGCAAACTTAAGTTGATTACAAAGTATCAAGTCAGATGATACACCGAGGTCTATGAAACAATTTCACCAGTTAAGAGATATAATAATTGACAGGCAAATATCTTTTTTTGAAGACAAACTAAAAACATATTTGTTTTTGTTAAGCGGAAAATTATTAGAATTTATTATCCATCTATGATTTGTGAAGTTAAAAACAATCGTCTTTGGTTTCAATAGATCCAAATATCTTAAGGACTTCAGTAAATAATATGAGTTTACTATAAATTAGAAATAATATGAATAATAAAGAGAGAATTTAACAGAGGTCAAACAAATTTTTCAAATGCTTTTAAATAAATTTAAAATATCAACAATTTTTAATAGATAATTTGATGAAATTAATTGATTCGCATCTAAAAGGAAGACTCCAATATGTAGACCTAAATGAGTACAAATCAAAATTATTTCAAGCATTTGAAAAATTTGTTTGAATAGTGTCCACTTATTTGTTTAATCTTACAACTGTGTAAATTATGTTGTTAGTTACAGTATGTATTTCAACCGCAAAGGACCCAGTGTTGGTACAAGTTTTGTAAATCCAGACAATGAAATACTTGCCTGCTCATTTCGTCTTCCATATTTCTAAATTTATTTTTATCCATTTTACTTGAAAATTAATATAAATACAAATGTATTGCAAAACGTTTGTATTTCGTTTGGATGATAATAATACTATACTTTCTCTATGATAATACTATTATTCTTTGATAATAGAATAGAATAGGTTAGGTTTGAAAAACGTCAAAAAAGTCAAACCGAAAAAAGTTATTTGACATTTGAGAAGGCCGCTGTCTGCAGGGACCCAATCCGATGTTGCCGTTTTGAAAGTATGCTGTTTGTCAAAGGCGGTAAATTTGAATTCTGAACTAAAATGAAGTTTATGAGATTTAATTTTACTTAGATCGTTATTGATTTAGAATATGATACATATTAAAAATAATAAATTTGGATGCAGTTAAAATATATACTAATAAAATCGGTATGTAGTTTATAATTTCAAATATAGTTTCAAATAATGAGGTATTATACTATTAATAAATAATACATAGGCGTTGTCTGAATATGTCTTTATACAGACAACGATATAGGTAACGAAAAAAATGCCAATTTTATGTCTTTAGAATTTTTTTCGAATTATTGTACTACAAATATAATTAAATATTATGTCAAAGTTACAATTTGTCCCAGACGAACGAAAAATTACCATATTTTTATAGAATATAGAAAGAACTACCTATTTATTTAGATTTATTTAATTTTCATAAAAACTGAGTGGAACATGTCTTATAGCAAGAATTAGTATATTGTTTAACAAGTGTTGAAAATAGCACTTTTCACACGCATGTGACGGTCTACAAGTCACAAAGTGGACCGGAGGGCAGTTTTTATCCGTTTCTCTTTTGACGGACGTTGCGTTATTGACGTTGACAGTTGACATTTTACGGCTGCTTGCGAATCCATTTTCTTTTACTTTTTCACTCCAAATCGAGAAAGGTGAGTTTATTAAAAAAGCTGTTGTTTATTTAAAATAAATTACTTTCGGGTTATTTTAATACTAAATAGACATACTCAAATCTATCCTTTAATCGATAAACTTTACATATTGTCCCTTTACTTATGTCTAAACAATGTTCATAGTAGCTACCATGTGCTTTTCTAACCAACAAATCTGTTTGTTATAGGTGAAAAATGACCAACTCAAAAGGTTATCGACGAGGAACCAGGGATTTGTTCGCCCGAAAATTTAAGGAACATGGTGTAATTCCTCTATCAAAATATTTACGTGTTTACAAAGCGGGAGATATTGTAGATGTTAAAGGAAATGGAGCCGTTCAAAAAGGTATGCCCCATAAAGTCTATCACGGAAAAACCGGCCGTGTCTTTAACGTAACCGCACATGCTCTGGGAGTAATCGTAAACAAAAGGTATGATACGAAATTATTCTTATATCCTTCATATTGGTTTTAACAAATGTTGTATTTTCAGGGTACGTGGAAGAATCATCCCCAAAAGAATCAATGTTCGCATTGAACACGTTAACCACTCAAAGTGTCGTGAAGACTTTTTGCAACGTGTAAAATCAAATGAAAAGCTACGTAAAGAAGCTAAAGAAAAGAATGTTAAAGTAGAGCTTAAGCGACAACCTGCCCAACCTAGGCCTGCACATATTGTCAGTGGAAAGGCGGGAGCCCAAGTGCTAGCACCTATTCCATATGAATTTATTGCTTAGATTTGTTAGTAATATAACAATTTAATATATTAACGTGTTTTATTTTTATAAAATGTGTTATCCTTTTGAAATACGAAACCAGTCAAAAACTTACAGATAAAAATTATTTTGATAATGTTGCCTTGCATCTTTTTTTTTTAAATTGTTAAATTTAACATTCATAAAACTTCTTCATAAATCCTTAAAACATACTTAAAAAACCATTTTAATTATCCTTAAATCCTTGAACAATTCTTTTTGTTAACATTTTGAAATCCTTAAAAAACTCTTAAGTACTCCCTACAGTTGTAAAAAAAATCCTTGAACAATATTTGGAAAATCCCTAAAGAATCATTGAAAAAAAAAACTAGAAAAAACGTTTATAATAAAATTCTTGAACATTGTTAAAAGACACTAAGAAATCGTTAACCCTTTAACTGCGGGTAAAATTTTACAACGCTGAAAGCTCTAGGTATGGACAAAAATTTTGAAAATATTTTGGCATTAGTTGAATTTTGAGTCAGTTTAAATAAAACATAACTTGATTGTAATAATTTTTCAAAAATTAAAAAAAAAACAAGTTTTAAGAAATTCAAAAATTTTCGATAATTTCTAAAAGTAAAAATGTCAAAATATTCAAACATTTCTAAAATATATCAAAAAACAAAATTATTCATGGTGATTAAAAATATTCCAAACACTTCAAAATACATTAAAAAATTATTTGAAAATTTCAAAAAGTAAACATGTTAAATTATTTATTCCTAAAATATATCGAAAATTCTAAACATTTCAAAAATGGCATTAGTTTAAAAAAATTATTCGAAAATTGTAACATTTGTTAAAAATTTGTAAAATTGGTAAATTTTTTGTAAAATATGTAAAAATTGTGCGTTTATTTACGATGTCCACATATATACGACAGCCGCAGTTAAAGGGTTAAATAAAACTTTCCAACTATCTTGAACAATTCCTGAAAAGTCGTTGTAAAACTATTGAAATATCGCTTAAAAATCTTTAAACCATCCTTTTACATCTTAATAATAACTCCTTTAATGCCTTTTTAATTTTAAAATGTTTTAAGGCTACAATAATTTCAGATCAGTAAAAAACGCAGCATTTGAGATTAAAAATTATTGCACCTTTACGTTGAATTTCTAAAACCAGAGCTTGTGTAGGGAAGTTATTTAAGGTGACAACAGGCAAAATATGCGTAACCAAAAAAACCAATAAAATGATCTCTGAAAGATCGAAATCAATACACAGAGTTTAAAAGTTATTGCAAAAAAACCGCAAAAGAACGTGTTTTTTTAGTTTTTTTTTTTAAATTGTTTATAGGATTGTTATTAATAATTAAAATGCAATAAGTATTCCCAAAAGTTACGAGTCTTAACGTATCCAGCAGGTGTGCGCAAGATGAGCGCTGTGCAATAAATAGTTTTTGTAAAATCCTATTTATTTATCCCGTTTTACTAATTATGCAACAACTTTAAACCATTATTGCGAGAAAAGTTATTATTGAAAAGGGTTCTGCAGCACGTAATTTTAAAGGTGAAGAACTGAATTAGACTTGTATTTTAACAAAATGTTGATTTTTTGTCGAAACCCCTTTTGAATTATGTAAATAAACATGTTGTGGAAAAGAGCTGTTTTTTTATAAACATTTAGAATAAGTTGGAAACTATTCATGTCAGTGAAAAAAAACACATTTGGTTGGCAAAGTTTTACACTCTTTAATCGTTTAAACAATTTACAAAATTTATTTGTGAAAAGTTGTCAAAATAAACAAAATTAATATTAATTTCCAAAACGTCGTTTTCATGAGTTTCGAGTATTATTTACATTATTTTTTTCAAGCTACCTGATTAAAAAAAATAAAGGTTCTACGTTTTTCAGAAGCTGAGATATTGTAAATTTTTACTGCGTGCACATAATTTCGACTTTCGGAGGTTCAATTTATACCCTGCGAACCCATCAAAAGCTATCCCCACCACCGGTCTTCCGACTAGCAAGTTCGCATTACCTTCACTTTAACGGGCTCCTGTATAAAAAATTTATGACTCATATGATCAAAAAATATTGAACCATAAAGTTGAATTATTAGTGTACAACACATTATATACAATTTCAGCTCCTAATGTTTGTTATTAAGGGCGCTATGATTTTTTGAAAATAAAGTTCCAACTTGGTTCCGAAAGGGTTTTGGGACTGTTTTTTTTCAAAATGAGTGTTTTTTAATTGGTATTCGAATTCCGCAAATTTTATTTCACTGACATGAATAGTTTTCAACTTATTCTAAATGTTTATAAGAAAAACAGCTCTTTTCTACAACATGTTTATTTACATAATTCAAAATAAGGGTTTTCGACAAAAAATCAACATTTTCTTAAAGTCTAATTCAGTTTTTCACCTTTAAAATAACGTGCTGTAGAACCTTTTTCAATAACAACTTTTTTCACAATAATGGTTTAAGTTGTTGCATAATTAGTAAAACGGGATAAAAAGGATTTTGCAAAAACTATTTATTGCACAGCGCTCATCTTGAGCACACCTGCTGGATACGTTAAGACTCGTAACTTTTGGGCATACTTATTGCAGTTTAATTATATCAATCACAATCCTATAAACAATTGAAAAATCTAAAAAACCACGTTTTTTGTGGTTTTCTGCAATAACTTTTGAACGAATTGTCTGATTTTGATCTTTCACATATTTTGCCTGTGTATCACTTTTCTCTAAGATGCACAGTTTTTCCGAAAAGTCTAAGAAACCAATTTTCCATTTAAATTGTTTAAAATAAAAAACCATCTGACAGTGGTTTTAAAAGACACGAGACTAGAGGTCTTTTCTATTGCCTTTCCCTACATCATTGTACAAAAATTTAGCGGTTACAAATTTAATAACTTCAAAAAGTCAGCCCGATCCGACTATATATCAAAGAATACACGTCGATAGGTATTCCTTGCTTATATTATAGATTTAAACTAGTCTTGGATATTCATTCCGCTTTAAATGAAAGAATATGTGGAAATTATACTTTAATATAATATAGACTGCTTAAAATTTGTTGGAGAAAACTTTAGTGGGTTCCAAATTATTGACTTATTTGGAAATAAAGTGTAAAGCAACAGTATGGAATAAGTACTTTCTCTCAGACATTGATTAGTATACAATAGACAAAACAAAGAAAGGGAAGATTTTAAATAATATTCCATAGGGTTTTTTCGAAGAAATATCATTTTAAATAACTATCTAATCCCTTCAAAGAAATTTCTGTTCATTAAAATTTTAGAATAACTTCGCGAATATGTAATGGGATATAAAGGAAAGACAAGATAAATAATTAATTAATTTATTATAACTAACGATAATATTTACAGAACAAAAATAAAATCTGCTTAGCAGTATAGTTCGATATTAATGCACTAGTTATTTTTGACATCATTCATGAAAACAATTTTTACACAATTTGAAAAGTAGTACATAGGTAGAGTGAATCCAGTTTTTTTTTAAATAATCTTGTATAATAAATAGGTTTTGGCTTTAACAAAAAACACTACTTTTTACAACAAATCTAGTACATATTTAACAATTTTTATGAAATTTTCAATAAATATTTTTTTGTCATAAAAAGTGCGTTTATTTTAATTATTGCTGTTTAAGAAAAACAGAAAATTCACTCCTCCTTGGAAAACACTGAATTTTTTCAATAGCAATTCTCATAGAACTAATAAATGTGACATAAAGCATTAAAGCCAAATCACACTGAGAAAAAGTAATTTTGAAACTTCAGTCACTTTCTTTGACTTCATTGCTGTGTAGACACCATATTATACTTATTAGATCTATGTTATTTGCTCTGTTCACTGACATTTGAGATTTTTGACAGTAACATAACAATCTATCAATGTTCAGAGAACAGAATTTGTTACGATTGTCCTACTTTATTTTCAAAATACTATGCAACAAAAATCAGGAATGTTTAGAAAATTTCGAAAATTTTATTTTAGTAAATACTTTCATTATATAAAAGTAAAGCTGCCAAATGAGTAAGAAAAATACCGAATTTATAAATCTTCAACCACCATAAAAAATAAAAACCCATTTAATCACTAGATTATTTTTGGGAAAATTAAGTAGGACACCCATATATAACATACAAGAATGCATTTTAAAAGATCGTAGTATAAAAGTTGTACTTAAAATAGACTAAAAATCTATTAAAAACGAACTTTAAACTTTCATAGAGAGCATGAAAATTTATTCAAAAACTGCCGACTTTATTGATGAGTATTTTTTAGTACAAAAGAAAAATGTTGAAATACCATATAACGAATTTATGGACAGCCAGGGCCGGCGGTTGACGAGGGTGATGTGGGTACTACTACCCACTCGAAAATATTTAGGAGGGGGGGGGGATTACCCACTTGAAATTCACAATAGAAATCTAAAATCTGAAAGCTGTCGCGCACACGTAATGCTCTTACTTCGCAAGTGTGTATAATTTTCGAAATACCGCGGCACTGTTCTATGTAGCCCGTGGTTTAATTTGGAATTTAAATTTCAAAAGTGAATAAAACGGTAAATAATTTATTTCAAAGCACTACCTTAGTTAATACATAGATAGTTACTAAGCTTATTAGAGAAATATAATAAAAGCTTCTTAAGACAGAAACATTGACAATTTTAAGGTATAAATGCAAATACTGTAAAACTTAAAATAAACAGAAAAACACCCAGCGGGTTTATGGCGGCCCGCAGACAGCGCAGACGAAAAGGCTGGTCATGCCTGCAATAGTGGAAAGGGAAAAGACCGCAACACGTTATTGCATGAAAGCATGGTTGAATAGAACTGGTTATACATGGTTACATCAAGATATTTAGAACGAAATATTGGAAATGATGGCCAATAAAATTGTCTCTTCGAATCTGGAGGAAATACGAAAGGTAGAATTTTATGCGATTTTAATAGACGAAACATCAGATGTCTCAAGAAAAGAACAAGTTTCAATTTACCTTAGAATTACGGCTTTAAATCTTATATCTACTGAGTATTTTATGGGATTTTATACGACATCCAGTACTAAAGCCACCGCATTATTTGAAATTGTTAAGGATGTCCTGATTCGTTTTCAACTACCTTTTGAGAAACTCCGAGGCCAATGTTTACGATGGAGCATCTAACGTTTCTGGGAGAATAACCGGCTTAGAACAACGAAACAAGAAAAAGAACCACGAGCACTTTACGTCCATTGTAATGCCCACAACCTTAGTATAGCAGTCCAAGATGGAATTGAAGATGTCTTCGAAGCGAAAAACTTCATCAGGGTGGTAAAGGAGCTCATAACTTCGTGCGGGATTCGCCAAAACGCTTAGCGAAGTTTCAGGAGCTTCAAGCCCATGCTGAAGAAATCAACGAAAAAGACGCACCTGCTCTTACAGCATACTGCCGAAGGTAAATATATTCGGTGAATTCTTTTGCAGATGGGTTGTTCGCATAAAATCTTTGAAAACTGTGGGCAATTACGAAACGTTAATTACATTTTTTCAAAAGCTTGTTGAGGACAAAGAAGTCGACATAGGCTTCGGGATTTCTTCACAATATGGAATCTTTCAAATTTTTATTTATTTTGAACACGATGATCGAAATTTTGTATTGTTGAATCGTATAGAAAAGTAGAAACCGTTTCGATTGTAATGAATGATTCTCGTGATTCAAAATACGAATCGGTTTGGAAAAAAAGTTGTGAATGGGCTTTTAAACTTGAAATCGAAGAACCAACATTGCCCAGAAAATGCAGAATTCCGAAACGACTAGATAGTGGATCAGAAAACTATGTTTTTGAAACTCCCAAAGATTATTATAAAAAAATGTTTTACGGGATTTTTGACCAGGTAAATTTTTCACTAAAAGATCGGCTCGACACAGAGAATGCCAAGTTTTTCAAGTCTTTAAAAACTTTTGCAGCTAGCAAAACGATAGATCCGGACGAAATTGTGAAATTCTGAAGAGAAGATTTTGACAAATCGCGATTTTTTAATGGGTATTTTAAAGCATGAAGAAATTACTGATTTGAATACTTTGAAAATGAACATTACATGAAAATCGTTCCTAAATTCATGCGTTTTCTGAGACTGATTATACCAATACCGGGATCTTCTTGCTCAAATGAAAGGAACTTTTCAGTTTTAATTATATAAGATCAACAATGGCACAAAATCGACTGAAACACGTTGCTATTCTACATTCTTGGCTGGATTTAGTTGATGCGCTTGATTTAGAAACTTTAATGGATGAATTCGTAATAGAAAAAGACAGTCTTGTTTCGCCTTGAGAAAATATTTTATCTTTAAAAGAAAACTTATAAAAGCAAATAAATTTAACTTTGTCATCTCAAAAGATATTTTTATCATTTTTTGTTTTTCACCGTAGACCCGTCCTCTCTTCGAACGAGTTATTTGTGAAAAAAAACTGCTCGACCCCCCTCCCCCCCCCCGTCGCATTACCCACTCTGTATAAAAGTGTGACACCGGCCCTGTGGACAGGCATTACAGGCTAAGGTCACGGTAACAATGATAAGTTTTGACAAAAGGAGTGATAGGCCCCGTGAATATGAAATTATAATTAAGTACTTCTTTATAATTTACTTGATCACAGACAAACATGCGGCCCCTCTTTCAGCCGGCGCCCTAGTGGTAAATGATAAGAAAAAATAAATGTAAAATTACGAACAGTTAAGATTGGAAAATTAACACAGGTATATGGCAGATTGGAATAAGAGCAGGCTTTTAATATTGAAGAGAAGAGTAGTATATTTGAAAATGGTTTGGGTACGGAGTTTTTACAGATCTGCATTGAGGTACTGCAGTTTATCTTATTGTAAGATACTGAACAGGGTACAACACCAGAAATTGCAGGTGTGAGAAAGAGTATAGAATAAATAAGAACATAACTTGAGGTTAGCCAATAAAATGTTTATGAGAAGACAGAAGGTAAATGGTTTTATGAACTAAAACAATTAAAATTAAAAACAAATTCATAAATAAGATGAGTATTTTTTTATTTTGAATCGAAAAATTGCAATTTTTTGGAGGAATTAAATTAAAAATTATAAAATAGAAAAAAGGAATAAAATTATCAGATATTAAGAATCCGTCTTGAGATAAAAGTGTAGGAGTTTATTACCTGGATTGTTCTTTATTTTTATGATCATATATATTAATCAAATGGTAATAGATTTGAAGATTTGAAATTGAAATTACAAAAAATGTAATGGAATGTTGCTGAAATCAGTTACTAGGCTATAAAATTAAATTAATATTTTACTTTTAAAAAATGACAAGTATTATATATTTTATGGATAATATGGCACAAATGTTTGTAATTTATGAATAAATTTGCATTTCAAATTTTTATACTACCTACAGACAAAGTACAACTCTTAGACCGTAATCAACACAGAAGTACGAATTTTTAAGAAAATAAATACATAAAAAACAATAAATAATTTTTCGATTTTTTCTGCCTCTTATATACAACTTTTCCGGTACTTTTTTTTCGGCAAATCTATACAATACCGAAACGCCGAAAACAGCGAAATCTTTATACAACTTTCAATTAATCTTCCAGAAAAACACCCTTGACGTGTTTATCAGAAAAAAAACATCTTGTTCTGCTGCGTAAAACATTGTTTTTTTTTAGAAAATAAAAACTTTTCTTAGCAGTTATTTTCAAAAAAAAAAAAAATTGATTTTAAAAACAAAATTTGAGAATATATATATAAATCATTTGAAAAATTTTAAATTTTTACAAATAATTTAGAGTTTTACGGAACAGGACAAGTTGATTGACATTTTATTTTGGAGTCAAAAAGTCCCACATTTCGATATCCTAAAATAAATCATCTTCAGAATCACTGCGAGGTATCTCATTTGACAATTAATAGCAGTTTAAGGTAATTTTATATACTAAGCTGATATAAACGTTCAATATTTGCGTTTTGATCATAATTACGTTTTATAAGTTGTGAATTAAAATTTTGATCTACCCAGTCGAAATTTCACAATTGCTATGCGATTTTTTTTGCAGAATTATAAATGCAATATTTCTAAAAAATCCCATTTCTTAAGTTTTCTTCATCTCATGTTAACAAAGGTATGTTTATATTTAATACACATTTTTATATTTTCTGATTATTTGTTTTTTCCATGCCATAGCTAAAATTTTATATTTAGTATACATTTTTATTCCACTAAAAATCCTCAAATAAAAATTTAACGGATACTTCCCGCAGTTCCGCTTGATTTATAAATTAAGGGATGCTCTAATAGGGAGTGAAGGGCTATTTGTACTTCAAGAAAGAGAGAGGAAACGCCCCCACTTCCAATAAGGCGAGTTGCACTAGAGTTCATAAGCTTTCTCGGCTTTGGTAGAACAATATGTAGCCAGTCTCAGACGACTTTTGGGTGTCGGCTGTCAGGCCATAGAAATCTTCTATCGTAGAAGCGTCAATTTTCTAAAAGAAAAATTTTTTTTTTTTGTTTTTACACAAAGTTCATCAACATTTAAATTATATTAATAAAAATAAGTATAACAAGATAGATAAAGAATGTTAATTCTAAAAGAAAAAAACAAATTATTTAATTTTCTTTTTCTTTTAATTGGTGTATACCGGGTGATTCATTTAACTTGGAATTTTGTAATATCTCGAAAAATGCGCATCGTACAGAAAAATGTGCCAAATCGAAACTTGAATATCTCAGAGGGGAGCATCCGGCAGTACTTAAACCTAGTAAGCACATCCATTATCTGCATTTATTTAAATGAAAACAAATTGTTTCAACCTCGCAACACATTTGCAATAAAAAAAACATCTGGGAATGCTATTCTAGCATGTACCGGCCCAGGGACGTGATGTCCATATGGGCAAGGTCGTGCGGCATATGACGGTGCCAAGGCGTTAAAGGCGCATTTACATAAAACGATATCATGAAACCCGCATTTTAAAACATCTCTAAAAATGGAAAAGTTCTATAAGTTTTATTTTTCTCCCTACAAGCAAATTGGACTAGAAGAAGAGAAACTATTTTCTTGCTTATGGTCATGATTTATTTTTACCATTTTGTGACAAATGATTAAAAAATAAGGTAAGTGATTATTACGTGAATTCAGCTTTATACAGGGCTTTCCAAATTACGCTTATAACGTAGATACTTCTCGTAAAATTAGACAAAATGATGTACGGAATTAGGGGCCCTACATATTTACTTCGTGAAATACAGGGTGTTAAAGTTATAAAAAATTAATTAAATGATTTTATTTGATAACTTTAAAAATGAATGAAAATATTGATTATTGATATAAGTTCTTTCACAAAATTCGCTAATAAAACAGAACTCAGCTCTAACCAATTACCAGATTGAATTGGATATAAATAAGTTACGTTACGTTAACTGTCACGTCTGTCAATGTTATTGTTAGTTATGTTGTAGAAAGACGATAAAGATGTTCAAATATTTTCGAGAGCAATAGAAAAAGAACAATATAATCTCGTGTTATAAGAGTACCACCGGAATAGACTGATAATCCTACAACATAGCAGCAGATTAAGCAATCCTATTGGTGTTACGACACTTACCATTTTGACCACACTTTTTCAAATTTCAATATTTTTTTTCTGCTTTATTTGGGACTTAAACAAAGTAATTTTCTCACTAAAGTGTTTATTTGATCGTATATTATAGCCCTGAATTTTATCTCAGTTCATGACTGAAGCCCATTCCTTATATATATTGGATGGTAAAGGCGTGGAATCTGTATGTCTGTCAGTTTTTTAAATTAATTTAATAATCAATAGGTGCTTATTAGATGTGGTCGCATTTCATAATCTATTACCATTTAAAGGATATGAGATTTGTTCCAACACGTCAAAAGACCGTCACCGTACGGTCACGCGCATGTGCCGTAGAAAAAAGCTGTTCCAACCGAGAGGTGACGGTAATCTGACGATCCCCTTTGTGTTCCAACCAAACTTGTGATCGTGTTTGTTACGGTTTCAGGATGGTAATTTCGGTACATGCTAAAAATTAGTGACTGTATGGATTGACATGCGCATTTGGCATCTTGTCAGCGGTTTTTGAGATGCTTCATCTCATCTTCTATCTATCAAAGATTCTGCTGCTATTACTCATTTGATTTGTTTACAAGAGTAAAATATTAAAATTATTTAGGTAAAAACAAGTACATATGTACTGTTTATATTCAATTTATTAGGTTATGATAAATCGTACATAAACCGATCCAACGTTTAAATACTTTTGTACCGTCACGAAACTATCCGAAGTTCGCGCATTCTTACAAAATGCAACGAGAACGATCTCAAAACTGTTTCGAATGATGCAGAAATTCGTGTTGGAACAAACCTATGATTTTTCAATAAATATAAACCTAAATTTAACCTAACCTATAGATCGAATAAATGAGCCAACATGATTTTTCAATATTTGTAACTTTAGCCGCCATGTAACGGTTCGTTCGACATCAAAACTTAACACACTTTATTAACATACTTTTTCGTCCTAAACAAGACTCTGAAGTTAGATTTGAAATATATTGATGTTACACACACACATACAGAATTAGATTCCAATATTCGGAGTTTGTGAACATATCTCACTAGTTTGTTAAAATTAGTTACATCGCGTTACCTCTGACAAACACAAACGTCACAGAATTCGGAATTTTGTGAGAATAATTGTATATTAGTTGTAGAAAGTAATACTTATACCTAATAAAGATTAACAAGGAACAATTTACTTTGTTACACAACGTGAAAATGGACGTGTTAATTTTACAAGGAAAAATTGAAATGGTTCTTGTTTATGGAAAATCTGGCAGGAATCTTGATAATGCTGTCAACCTTTATGCTCGGCATTTTCCGCACACGCCGCGATCACGCACTTCGTTTTTCCTTACCGTCAAGCAGTTTATTACCTAAGGAAGTGTTCAACCTAAAAAAAGGATCCGTCGAAAAAGAGTAACTGGGGAAGATAATGCAATTGCTGTATTAGCCGAAGTGGCTTATAGCTCGTGATAGAGGATTGTCGCAAAGCAATGTTTGGAGAATTTTAAAGTCCCATAAATATCATCCTTACCACATATCTTTGCACCAAGAACTTCATGGCGATGATTTAGAAAAACGCTTAACATTTTGTCACTGGGTAAAGAAACAAATACAAATGAATCGTAATTTCTTTCGTTGGGTATTATTTTCTGACGAATCAACTTTTACAAATCATGTAGCTGTTAATCGACATAATATGCATTATTGGAGTGTTCAAAACCCACACTGGCTTCGTTAGGTTGAGAATCAGCGTCCTTGGTCTATCAACGTGTGGTGCGGAATAATTGCCGACAAACTCGTCGGTCCCCACACATCTTTGAACGCAATTTAAACGGTGAAATGTATGACTGTAACAGTTACTTTACGACGTAAGTTTAGAAGTGCGACAGAACATGTGGTTTCAACCGGTGCCGTGCTAGAGGCTTGGGGGCCCCGGGGCAGTAAGTGATTATGGCAGGTCCCTTTATCTGTCTCTTACCTCTACACCACTTTCATTGAGTAATCTTTTTTTTAATATCGTTGCTATTTGTTTTTTTTCTTGGTAATTGAAAGGACATTTAAAACAGACAAAGCACTCCTTGACTTTTCCTACCTCCTTTAATAAAAAATTCACAGAATTTACAGTAAATTGAATTGTAAAATCAAATTATCTTACGAATTGCTTATTAGAATGGACCAGACAGACACAAAAAAAAACAGAAAAATAATTGTCCGACTTATATGAAGTTTATCTTAAAAGTTGTAATTAAAATAATAATATAAGTTTAAAGAAAATAAATTTGTTTAAAAACGTAACAATTTATAAATAACGGCACAAGGTGATTTTTAGCTTAAAAGTTTTCAGTAAAAACTTAGGGTTTAACTTACATGAACTTCTGTTTCCTAACTTTTTTAGAAGCAAAGACATTGATTATTTTGTCAAAGTTGATTTCTCAGCCTATCCTGTCCCATTGGCATTTAAACATTGTACTCAAGAAATCGGCACCCGTCTCTATGTTCATTGGTTGATTTGAATATTTCCTACTCCTACTACTGATGTGCTAGTCATTGTACGTTAACTTGAAAGTTTGATTATTTATAATTGTTATACAGAGTGTGGTCCAGTGGTAGGGTGTATGCTTTACACGAAAAAATTTCTGGTTCGAATCCCGAGGAAATATATTTTTTAAATAAACAGGTTAAATTTAGATAGTCAAGACTTCTTTTAATAAAATTAATATTTCGGCAGATATTCGACTCATGATTTCGGCACTGTTGAGTAATTGTTGTAATCAGTAGTAGGAGTAAGAAATCAACCAATGAACATATAGACGGATGCCGATTCCTATAGTACAATGTTTAAATGCGTCCCATAGTACCACTGTGATATGTTCATTCCATGTTTTTGCTTTTCAAATACAACAACACTCACTTTGTTCAAATTTCAAAAGTGTCACTCTCACTCTGTCAAATATTTCTTTTTTCTTAAAATAACAGACTTCAGGTCGGCTAGTAATTTTGTGTTAAAATAAATAGTTTGGATGTGTCTACTAGGCCATTACCAAGTTTAAAAAGTAGTGAATTATTTAGCATATTCTAATATATTACTATTTATTATTCTGAAAAAAGGCAGGAAAACTGTTGAAATTTTAGAATATTTATATTCTTTATTCTAACTTAAAATAGTGTCAATAGACACTACCATTTTTGACGGATTATTAACAGAATTTGTGCAGATGCGGGTTTGTTTCAAAAACTCAGCAGGGGATTGTTAAAAAGTTAATAGAAATATTGCATGGACTATAGAAACGCTACTAATCGGTAACACGTGGTAGTAAATGAAAACAACCGGACGGTCTGCTGGGAATCACCATAATGCAGCGACTCTGTGTGCGCCGGACTAACTCTTCGCCACCTACAATCCACCACACTCAATCCGTTCGTTATCGATCGATGGCTTTTCAATTCTTGAATAGGCAGGTTAGACATTTTTCTTATTTTTTAGTTTTAACTTAAATCGAGAGATTTTGTTATTTAAAAACGATCAAAAAATATTTGAGAGCAAAATATTAATATTTAATTTACGTCCGCTATAAGCATTTTAAAATCAAAGATAGGCGAGAGGCTGGAAAACGGTACCTGTGCGCGAGACTTGACCGTGTGACGTCAGTAGCCATGAACGGTTCGTCCCTGGCCCGCTGCTGCGCTGTATTCAAACACATTTTACAGGGTTACCGTTTTTAGTAATTTTTTTTTAACTGCTCGATTAATTTTTTTATTAAAAATCGATCAAAAAAAATTGAGCGCAAAATATTAATATTTAAGTCCGCTGTAAAATTCAGTAGATTTTTTAGATTTGAATTTAAAAATAAATTTTATCGCTATCTATCTATGGTATATTGAAGACGAGTGTCTCATCGCAGTAAAAATATTTTGTATCATCCAAACGTGACACGTGATTCGCTTAAATAATAAGTTTGAACAAACGTAAGTATGAGCTCTAGTAGCAGTGTGGAATAGTGCTGGTTCATAAAATATCCGCAAACATGGTTGGTTAGACGAAAAACTACCGCTGTAGCTTCGAAGTTGGGCGGCTTTGATCCGTAACCTGGAATTTTTCAATTTGTTTTAACCAGGGCAAAATAACCCCAATTAAAAAGCTCAGATATTGTATTTAGAGATTAACTAGTATACCACCGCAAAACAATGAAAACAGCCTCGGTAATGGTGTATATCACCAAGGGACGAGGGCGTCTAACCTAAGGCAAAACTAGCTACATGAAATTGTACCCAGTTCCACAACATCGGCATACCCTTCCGCGACTTCCAGTAACCTGGAAAAGGCGAAAGGGGAAAAGAAGAAATGAAATTTGCAATGTTTTTTTACTAAATGTGATGTAATTGTATATAGCTAATTTGTATTGTAAATATTAACTTGTAAATAAAAAGTTTGGAATTTGGAATTTTGGTTAGTGGTGCGATAGGTCCGGGATCGAATCCCGCACACAGCATATCTTTTTTTTGCTTTTTATAGTTATATTTTACAGGTAAAAAGTATGTACAAAATATTTTTACTGCGATGAGACACTCGTGATTTTGGTAGTTTATTATTGAAATGTTGGTAGAATACGGTTTATTGAAAAATATTTAATAAGGTTGAAAAGTAAAATATAACGATAAAATGCAAAAAAAAGATATGCTGTGAATATATCGATTTCAGTTAAAAAAAATGTCGAACCTGCCTGTTATCAATTCTACTAAAATTCTACCAAACACCCTCATTTTTCTTAAAAATCTACGAATTTAGTAGGAAATTGACTAAAAACGGTAACCCTGTAAAATGTGTTTGAATACAGCGCAGCAGCGGGCCAGGGGCGAACCGTTCATGGCTACTGACGTCACCGGTCTAAGTCTCGCGCACAGGTACCGTTTATAGCCTCTCGCCGATCGTTGGTTTTAAACTGCTTATAGCGGACGTAAATATTAATATTTTGCGGTAAAATTTTTTTTGATCGTTTTTAAATAACAAAGTCTCTCGATTTCAGTTAAAAAAAAAATGTCGAACCTGCCTATTAGCAAAAAAGATAATAGGAGTAGGGAGTAAGCTATTGCTATAAGATAATGATAAGTAACTTGTCATATATTTTGAAATCAGTTTATTCTTAATGTTTGAAAGAAAATAAGTTTCATTATTTTTTTTAATTCGGGTTTGCACAAAAAAATACATCCTCGTTCGGGGGCCTCCTGTGCTTGGGGGTCCCAGGGAACTGCCCTGGTGGTAGCTACGGCCATGGTTTCAACATGACGGTTGTCCGGCGCATTTTTCGGTATTAGCACGCGAAGTACTTGATCGTGATTTCCATGGCCGCTGAATCGGTAAATTGGTCTACCAGATCACCAGATCTGACTTCGGTAGATTTTTTGTCGTGGAGATATCTGAAGAACAAAGTGCACCAACAAATACCAACAACTCGTGAGAATGTGATTGAACGAATCAGGAATGTTTGTGCCCATATTACTAGTGACGTACTTCTCAGTTGTGTACAGTCATTTGAAACGTGGATTGACAATTGTATTGAAGTTCAAGGTCACCATTAATTAGTAAGAGGCAAGGGAGCTCACGTTAATCAAGAACCCTGAAGGAACCAGAAAACTATTTATTAATCAACCAGCATCGGGGGAAACCGTATCATTATCGAATAGCCCGGCGAAAAATACTAAATACCTACGTGTTTCTTTGTTTTTTGATTTCTGTTCCATTTCTTGCGATTAGAGCACCATCTGCCGCGAATCCAAATAATTTTTTCAGAGAAATCGTACATAGCTGTCGACGTAGAATCCAAATCTGCGATAAAAAATAGGGGTTCCTATTTAAAATTTCTAATTTGCCGCCAGCCCCGGCCATAGGGGATGTGTGGATGGGCGTAATTTAGTACTATCCTCTGAGATACTAAATATTCGATTTGGCACATTTTTCTGTACGATGCGTATTTTTCGAGATATTACAAAATTCCAGGTTAAATGAATTACCCGTTATGTTGAAAATTCGAACTTGGTTATTTTACAGCATTATTATATAAATATTACCATAAGTTTTTACCTTTAGCACTATGTCGTGCTAAAAGAAAAATCTTTTCAATTCTAAAATTATAACTATCAGATTTAGTTTGGTCTTAAGCAAACGAATAATTGGAACTTACATCGACTTGGTCATCGTCAAACAACAGCCAAAATCCGTGGCTCTTAACGATGCTTATATAATGTCCTCTATTAGGTCCGCTACCACAGTGTATCACAACAGCTACAAGGTCATAAAGTCTATCTGGGTTCAGTGCATCATCAGACTGAAAATAAAATAAAAACATATGAAATTATTACGTTTAAAAAAAAGTTAAAGCATTTTAATTACTATATTTACATCCTGGTTCAAAATTATGCAGTTTATGCATTAAAATTTCAAATTGGTTCCAATCTATTCGAATTCCTGTATTAAAATTAAATAAGTCTATTGACCTATTTGACTTCACATTACTGTATTTAAAAAACAAATTAATCGACTGTCTCAACAACTCAACGCAGATTTTTGCTTTCAAATTAGGAATTTGTGATAGCAATTTTATTTGGCATTAAATGGCCTGTGTTCAAGATTAAATGTCACTATTATGCAAAATAGAGGAATTCAGAATGAATTATGTTTATTTTAATTATTGTCAGGTACTACATAATCTACAGATATTCGATTCATTCATGTGAAATATGACCAATTAGGTGTTGAATTAAATTAGTTACCTCTTTATTTTTGTTAAATATTATTAGACTTGATATTTTTGTATAAACTAATTTCAACACCTTGTTTAAAACTAGAAATCCAACCCTATTTTTACTATTACTTCCCACTAAACGAAGTATAGTATGAATTGCCCTATGAGCCGAATTCAAAACATCTTGATGACTTGTAATCTTTAGATAGGTTTCACAGTTTTTAGATTGCTTTTAAGGTCTTTGTAAGTTGTATCATTTTGCTTGTTTTATTGTGCATTTTTACCAGTTAACAAATGAAACATTTTACATAATCAGAATACCCTTTTTTGAAAAGTGCCCTAAATGAATCGTAACGTGATAATGAACCACTATTACTGTTATATCAATTTTTTTAAACCGAATAGTTCCATAAACTTGACTTCGAATTTATCAATTACATTTTCGAACGGAAACGCTAGCCGCAATGATGATTCGACTCGTGCTGTCACTCCGTTAGTAAATAGAATACAAATATTTTTGGAAATTTTCAATGAGTTATAATACTATCATTGGAGTCTTGTACCCAAATGCATGAATACTATCGTAAAAACGCCGGGAAAGTTGTGGATTCAAGTACCAACTGATATAAACATGAGAAACACTTGGTTAAATCTCTCAAGAAGAGATCCGAAGTAATACTAGGGTTTATTTCTGTGAAGTTCACTTTGATGTAAGTACGCGGTTAAATAATTGTAATAACTATTGTATAAAGAAAAGAAAATCACGATGATATTGCAAAATCAAATTTTGTAATTTATTTATAGGTTATGTGACGCAAACTATGCACATCTACTGTATCAGCCACAAAATGGAAACTGAATTTGTAGAAGACAAATATGAGAGTGATATACACCATCAATAGCAGGTTCAACAAAAGATTACGAGTTCTTTCCATACAAAATATCCAGTCAATCTAAGACTACTTCAGATGCGCAGCTCTCAAGAGGAGGGTTATACCCAACTCGGCCCGCTATAATCTCCTAAACCTTTAACATTTCTTTATCGATTTTTGAAAGTGCCCATCTCGGCCTGAAGTAGGAAATTACTGTAAGTATTTCCCAAAATACCTTCCATTTTCGAAGGTTCGCTGGTCATTAATGAGATTATGGGAAATTATTATTTTTATTCAGTTTTAGATCCTTACATAAATATTAGTTATTGTCTCTTAAAGTGTGTTGTGAAATTTTAAATAATGGCAAGTTTTAAAAGTGTTAGTTCCGATTGTATTTCGGATTTAACAGAAATGTTCAGTCAAAGAGGAAAACTGTTATTGGTTTATAAGTGTTACAAATTTAAAGAACATAATCGGAAATTGGCTTCAGGGAAACTAATTGGAGGTGTATCAAGGTTATGTGTAAAGCATATATAAAAATGCTCGGTAAGTCAAACAGCCGTGTTATAACCAGTTTAGATAACAATCATGATCCAAAATCAAAAAGTATATTACAAAGACATGTTTGAAGCCATAGTGCAAAACGAAAAGCTGTAGATGATGTATCAGAAAAGCCTTCCAAAATTATCAGAAAGGAATTGTCTAAAGACCATACGTTATCCAGTCAAAACTTAGTGACATTTACGTGCGACAGTAATCAAAAGTGTTTGTGTAACTCGAAAATTATTTATATGGATGGTGCATTTTTATACTGTATCCAATTTTTTAAACAAATGTTTACTATACCTGGCTTTTTTAATGGTCATTATATACCAAAAATCTTATGAGTTTTGCATATTAAAAATTAAAGAAAATTGTTATAATTTGAAATTTGCACTTCAAGAAATAGTGGTCGATTTTCAAATGGATATTCACAACGCTGTTATAAAAATTTGGCCAAATTGTAAAATTACTGGTTGTCGTCTTCATTTATCCCAGGGTTGGTATAGAAAAATTCAAAACCTAGGTTTAGTTAAGCAATACCGAGATAAAAATTCAGACATTGCAAAATGGCTTCAGTACTGTTTTGGTCTTTTATTTTTAAACCTAGAAGAAATTAATGATTTTTATTTTTTCGAATTGTATGAAATTAAACCTGAATCTGAGAAATAAGAACAATATTCTCATTACCTTTTAGATAACTACTTAACAGTAAATTCAAAATTTCCATCATATATGTGAACAGATGCTTCTGCTGCTTTAAATAATACTACAAACGCTTGCGAATCATTCCATTCTCATTTTAATAGTTCGATGTATCATACTCATCTTTCATTATTTATCTTTGTAGATGCAATTTTAAATCTACAGACTGAGACTTATGTTAAATTTAATAGTGTTAACATACCTCATAAATTTCAAAATATAGCCACAAAAAAAAGATATGATTTTATAAATAACAAAATTGTGGAATATAAAAATAGAACGTTGTACAAGCTTCAGTATGTTAAAATAATTTCATATTATTACGACTTCGCATAATCATTTTTATTTTGTTTTTATGGAAAATACCTATATATGTTTTTGTAATTAATAATAAATATTGGTAAAATAGGAATTTGTGTATTATTTTCTGTACCTATTAAAATTATTTCTTATTCAAAATATACAGTGTGATTCATTGGGAAATGCGCATACTGTAAGAGTAGATGAGGCATACCGAGGTGATTCAAAATAACCTATATTTAATGTACCTGTCTTTCTTTATAACCTAGATACAGAGTGATTTAATAATTTTGTCCCTTTTTTTAATTAATCATAACTTAAGAACCACCCTATATATTTTTGTAATATTTGGTACGTACGTTTTTTGTCCAATGTGGTGTCGATTAACTTAATAATTCAAAATCTTATTCCAGGCCCAGCCTTAAAAAAATAATAAGTAGGTTTCGACTCCAAACAACACCCTGTATATCAACATTTTAAAATTCTATTAACATATTTGGAAAGAGCAGAAAAAGTTAAGTAACACTGAATGTATTTGGTGTTTCCGCATCCAATTTTGTTACTTATTAACTTGAGTCAAATCTTGATCTTTCGATAAAAATATATAGGGTGGATCTTAAATTATGATTAATTAAAAAAGGGATAAAATTATTAAATCACTCTGTATCTAGGTTATAAAGAAAGACATGTCCATTAAATATATGTTATTTTGAATCACCTCGGTGTGCCTCATTTACCCATACAGTATGCGCATTTCCCAATGAATCACCCTGTATATCTGTCAATAATCCCGTTAGGACATTTTTTTGGTCTACAAGGATTTTATTAAAAAAAAACACTGTCGCTGAACAAAAATAGTATATTATATACCAAGAGACTAAAGTGCATCTTTTAATCCCTCAGGTGATTGTTAGACCTTTAGACCTATGGTATATACGCTATTTTTTTTACCTGTTAATTTTGTAAATATTTAAACGTAACAATCAAATCTATTATTTGTAAGTTTCCTACTTCTGATTAGGCAATCATGTTTGATATTAAATTATATATTTATTATAAAATGCCGGCACTTAAAAAAATTAAAAAAAAAACAAGGTTCCGGATGGGGGCTCGAACCCAGACCAATTTCGATCCGCATTCAAATTACCTTTGCGCGAACCAACTGAGCTAATTCTGACAATAAAAAATATTTGTAAAACCTTGTCTTATACGGATATATTATGTAAATAATGACAGAAGAATGTGACTTTGTCTCTTTTAAGATATTTTAGAATAAAATCGCAAAAAATGTCTCTGTTATTAAATAGCGCTCGACAAAATTGCGAGCGACAAAATAACGTGGGACAAAATAGCGTGAGACAAAATAGCGCTCGGACATTTTACAGAGTGTCAAAATTCGAATGCGACGAAATAGCGCCCAAAACGTCAAAACGTATTGTCACGTTACGATGAATATTTCTCGGTCAAAAAAAGGTGGTGCTATTTTGATCCATGAAGGATACAGGTACAGAAAAGATAAGGTACATCTCACTTCCACTTCCTGGAGATGTACGGAGAAATATTGTAAAGGTAGATTGATAGTTTGCGGAGACTCCAAAACACCGACAACTTCCCATAGTCATGGTCAAAATGACGCTAAAAACGAAGTTTTTGGAATAATGGAAAATATTAAGAACTTGGCAAGGACAACGGAAGATGGTCCAAGGAAAATTTTACAAGCCAGCACTAGCCAAGTATCGACGGAAGCATCGGTGCTATTACCAAATTATGATGCTGCAAGAAAAACAATTCAAAGAGTGAGAAACAAGGCACTTTTGGTTAACAGTGCATGTAACAACATTCGTCATGTAAGAATTGAAGAGAAATATAAACGAACAGAGAAAGGTGAAGAGTTCCTGTTGTGGGATTCAGGAACAGAAGATGTGAATAGAATTATAGTTTTCGCTACTTATGGAAATATCTTCCTTTTGAGTGAATTTCGAAACTGGTGTTTGGATGGCACTTTCAGTGTAGCACCGAAATATTTTTGCCAGGTATTTACTATTCACTCCTTAATAGACGGAAAAGCTATTCCTCTAATATATGCTTTGCTGCCCAACAAACAACAATCAAGTTACGAGAGACTTTTCGGAAAACTACTAGAAATAGATCCAACGTTGAAACCAGCTAGTGTAATCTGTGACTTCGAGAATGCGGTTTTCAACACAATAAAAAATCAATCTCCTGATACCAAAATAGTAGGCTGCAATTTCCATTTAACACGAAATCTGAAAGCATATTTAATCCAATCATTTAACAAAGCTATACAAAGATAATGAGGAAATCAGGATCCAATGCAAAATGCTTTTAGCTTTAAGTTATGTTCCAGTACCAGACGTGCAGTTTGCATTCGAAGTTATCGTTGCCAGTTTTCCAGCGAAATTAAAGCCAATTGCCGATTACTTCGAAGACAACTACGTTGGCCGTAGACAGCATGATATACCCCCAAGATTTCCGATTGAAATGTGGAACCTATACGAAAGAATCATCACTGACTTACCCAGGAGCAACAATTCGGTGGAAGCATGGCATAATTCATTTCAAAAAACTCTTCAATGCCATCATCCTTCGCATGCCAAGCTATTCGACAACATTAAAAAGGAACAGAGCCATTTTGAAATATTCATTACGAGGTACCGCGCAGGATATAGGACCAACGAAAAATCCAATTGCAAATATTTTCAATTGAAAAAGAGACTACAGGTACTGGTTGCCCAATACAGATTTGGTAGCGTTCAAAGTTTTTTGCGTAGTATTGCATACAATTTATCCTTGTAGTTAGGTTACTGGTTAATGTTCATTACATAAAGTTATTTGGATTTGAATAAAGTTAAAATTTAGCAAGAAAGTTGATTTTTCAACACTTTTTTTACTTTTATATGGAGTGCGCTATCATTATCAGTGCGCCCTTATTATCACTGGCTTAAACACGCGCTTTTTATGACGCGTTATTTCAGTCGGCGCTATTCGTTCCGCGATATTTTGTCGAGCGCTATTTAATAACAGAGCCGCAAAAAATATATGAAAAAGCTTACGACGATCTCGTAAAATGGTGTTGGAGAAAAGAAAATTGAAGACTATACTACCGAAAATTGTTTTCTATACTCCTTTGTTGAAGTATTTGACAGTTCTGAATTAAATTAGAATAAACAAGGTGGCTGGTTTCAATTGTTTTTAATTAGCGGGACTAAAATATTTTAGTCCCTTAGGACTAAAAAAATTTAGTCCCAAGGGAGTACAAGTGGCACTTTAGTCCCGAAAATGCGGGACTAAAGTACTAGTTTCACTCCCCGCGGCGTAAAAATATTATTATGCTTGATGAGAATAAAATTAAATAAGACATTTTCACCACTGGCTGACGATTTTGATTTATCGGTAACTTCAGTATATTTTTCAATAAAATGCCGGAAATTATAAAAGTACTTTCACCCTTTATATTAAAACAGTTTTCAATTAAAACTATAAAGAAAAACCTACCTATTACTTTTAGGCATAAATATAATCAAGTGACATGTATTATAGACTACTTAGAAAATGAAATCAAAAAACCAAAAAGAGCCATCTGGTCAGACTACAAAAAAAACTAACACCATAAAATATCTACTAGTATGTACACCTGATGGTCTCGTAAGTTTTATATCTACATATCCAGTAGAAGCAAGAAGAATAAGTGATGTAATCTTGGTTGAACCTAGCAAGTCTTTAGATAGCTTGCAACCTAATGTTTGGATTTTAGCTAACAGAGTATTTAAGCACCTTGAACATTTTTTATCTCAGAAAGGATTTACTTTGCTGGGACCTCCAAGTGTTTCTACTGGTTCCAATTCATTTCGAAAGGGTAATACGAAGACTTAAGAGAGTTTGGCAATGTTAACGATGCATTTATAAGATGCCCTTATAAAGTGAGTGGTGATCCACATCGACCTAGAGCACATTATAGTGATAATTATATTATAAAAATCAACTTTAATTAATTATTCTTAGAATCAGCCATTAAAACAATGTATAATAAATGTATAGTTTAGTTTACGTACGTTTCGGTAGTTTGTATATTTGAACAAAAAAAATTGAATATTAAGAACCGTAAATAAAATTAAAAATTTAAATAGAAGACTACGTTAGATTAGTATGATTTGTTTTTACATAAAATTAGATTGATGACAATAAGTTCAAAATTAAACAATTTTTTTTTATAATAACATTGTACTTATTTAGATAAAACAATTCACATTTTGTAAAATTTTGATTATTCATAGTGTGTAAACTGGAATCAAAACTTTTATATCGTAAAACGGACAAGTTGTCAAAAATCTAAGTGGTAACATTGGCGTGCAAAAAATATTGGAAAAAGTAAACAATTATTATTTTTATTTAGTTATATTAATAAATTGTGGTACGTATTTGAGAGATTTTGTATGTCTGTATTTTTCTTTTGTTGTAGTCAGATTCGGTTTCGGAAGTTAAGACGGTTTTCCACCCATCGGACACAACAGAAACAAAACAGAATCTCGTGTCAAAAAAAAAAAACAAAACTGCAACTTTTCAGGAACTTTTTCAAGACTTGAATTTTCTGCGACTGTTTCTGTTTTGTTTTCGGGGATCGAAAGCGGTAACATCAAATGGTTTCGACGTGTTTACAAACTCAAGTGCTTAGTGAAAAGGAAATTGTGTGTGTATGTGTTTCAGTTTTATTTTGAAGTCTTTTGATTGCTCTTGGTGTGTGAACGTCTATAATAGTTTTATTTTATTTCTTAAAATTAAGGACTCTCTTTGGAAAACAGAGATATGCGAATTTACATGTTAAAAACTGAATTCCCAATCTTAGTTTTCTCCGTCACCTTTATACTGATTCATGACATATCACATACCAAAATGTAGACTAGACTTTTCTATGTATGCTAACGTTACTATTAAGTTCACGTTGGTCCATTGAAAAAACTATGACGCCACAACGTCTTAGTTGAAAAGCTTCGAAAACAAAAACAAGACTCGAACAAATTGTAGTCTTCTTGGTGGAAACAAGAGTTTAGCGTTTGTTTCCGTTTTGTTTTCACAGTCCTTAAAAACAAAACACAGACTCGACTAGTCCGTTTAGTGGAAAACCGTCTTTAGGATGCTAGGGGACTTAAAATCAAACTGGTGTAGGTTGTCGAGTGCGTGCTTATTAAGGGCAGTGGAATTTGTGTTTTAACATCATATTTATATTTATAGATTCTGTCCTTTAGGTATTGTTTTGTTTGGCCAATATAGGTGGAAGGGCAATCCTTGCAGTTAATTTTATATACAACATTTGGTATGTTAATAATATTTGTTGGAGGTTTGAGTTTTGTAAAAAAATGTTTTTATAGGTTTATGGGCAACCGTGATGTTTGTATTTTTGAAAACTTTCTGTATTGTTTTCGAAGACGTCAAAAATATAAGGTAAAGACATATATTAGTTATTTTGTTTTAGAACGGTTTTAATTTTTTCGAAGATTTTTGGTCTGAATTTGGCATCAGAAAGTTTAATAGCATGATCAGTAAGGCTAATAACAGCACTTTTTTGTAAGAGGTTGGTACATTAGAGTTATACTTTATGTATCTATCGGTCCATTTGGATTTTGTGAATACATTTGTAGTAAGTTTTCGGTTATTATCGGTGTAAGAGATTGTCATATTTAAAAAGTTGATTCTCTTATTTGCCCCAGACAAGAATAATAATGTCCGCCATGCCGGAAATTTTTTGAGTACATGAATTTTCTTTAATTAATTCAAGTACGTGGCTGATTCGGTAAGAAAATTTCACACCGAAATATTAAAAAAATTCTAGGACAATGGCGGTTTTTGATGGTAAATGTACTATAAATGTCAAAAAACTTCCAGTGCAATTTTATGCTCCTTTACTCCAAGGACGAGAAAAATTTCCGGAATTTTTTTTTTTGCTATGGTAACGATACAAAATACAGGCTTTTAATTAGTCGAAAATGTTGGGTGTGAAATTTTCACAATCATTTTATTTCAATCCACATTTTAAAAGAATATATAGTTAATAGAGACTTATTGCAAAGTGAAACTAGTAAAAGGAATAATCTCTGCGCGATTTTTCAAGACTACGGTCCGTTTCCGTCAGCGGAAGAAAGTCCAATTCGAAAAAAATCGGAATTTTACCAATAATTTTTTTCTTCAAATTTTTCAATTTTTTTCAACGAGCTCCATGCGATATGGATATCAATCGACGCGTCTTGACTTGCACACACCTTGAAAGAAATCAGTATTCACTTTGTAGGCGGGCCCAGGATCCTCTAACCAGAAACAGCTCATCTTCTGATAGAATCTTCCTTTTTTGAATAAAAAACGATGGCGAATTTTCCGGATCGGCCGTACCGTTCTCGAGTTATCGTGCGCACAGACATCCACACAGACACTTTTTTTTTCGCGGAAAATCAAATTTCTACAAGTTTCACGACATTTTAAGTCATTTACCCTACTTCACCAAAGGTGAAGTATGGGCGGACCGTAGTAAAAATATGATTATACATTAATTATACAAGCTGTTTCTTTTATCATGTGCTAACATTGCTATATTCTGAACCATAAGGGATACGAAGGCGATTAAATGGGCAAAAAGTTAACTATTTTGGAGAACATTATATTGGTAGAAAAAAATCTACAGGGACTTTCGCTCTTCTTGAGTTATTCAGGGAAAATTAAAAATGAGATGTTTTTTTGCGCATATCATTTTTATTTAAAACAATATAAAAAAATCTGATGTGGCCAGCACATGACCTCTTGCCACTTTTGAATCAAAAATTTACAGGTTGACACAAAAAAGTATGAAAAAAAATTATTTTTTTGTAAATCTGGCAACAATGGCAAAAGTTTCGAAAATTTTAATGAGATGAAAATAAACTATAGGGTATACAAAATATATGTGTAAAACTTTATTGCCGTTTTGTATAATAATGGCGTCATCACCAGTAGCAACTGCCACTTCCGGTTGTCCGATTGGCACCAAAATCTAATCAGATCTAATCTAGGGTATCAGAATTCTGTATGCAAAATTTCAAATTTTTTTATTCAGTAGTTTTTGAGTTATCGTTACTACAACATCCATCCAAACACACACACACACACACACACTAACACACACACACACAGACATCATCGCGAAAATATTAAAATCGTATGCTAGGGACCCTAAAACGTGTTTATCCATTGAAAACTCACTACCCAATTTTTAGCATGATTCCTATACCTCTCTTATCTGAATGGCGAGAGGTAAAAATGGGAAAGGAAAGTTTTCTACAGAAGTGTAGTATCGATTCGACGTTTTGTGCCTTATAGTCGGAGCAGGCTGACTTAAAGATGATGGTAAAATGGAATAAATTTGTAACCGCTAAATTTTTGTGCAATGATGTAGGGGAAGGCAATAGAAAAGACCTCTCGTCTCGTGTCAGTTAAAAGCACTGTCAGTTGGTTTTTTATTTTAAACAATTTGGATGGAATATTGGTTTTTTCGACTTTTCGGAAAAACTGTGCATCTTAGAGAAAAGTGATGCACAGGCAAAATATGCGCAATCAAAAGACCAATAAAATAATATCTGAAAGATCAAAGTTAGACAATCCGTTCAAAAGTTATTGCAAAAAAACCGCAATAAAACGTGGTTTTTTAGCTTTTTTCCAATTGTTTATAGGAATGTTACTAATAATTAAAATGCAATAAGTATGCCCAAAACTTACGAGTCCTAACGTATCCAACAGGTGTGCGCAAGATTAGCGCTGGGCAATACATAGTTTTTGCAAAATCCTAGTTATTTATCCCGTTGTAATAATTATGCAACAACTTTAAACCATTATTGTGAGAAAAGTTATTATTGAAAAAGGTTCTATAGCACGTCATTTTAAAGGTGAAGAACTGAATTAGACTTGTACTTTAAGAAAATGTTGATTTTTTGTCGAAAACCCTTTTGAATTATGTAAATAAACATGTTGTGGAAAAGAGCTGTTTTTTATAAACATTTAGAATAAGTTGGAAACTATTCATGTCAGTGAAATAAAATTTGCGGGATTCGAATACCAATTAAAAAACACTCATTTTGAAAAAAACAGTCCCAAAGCCCTGTTGGAACCAAGCTAGCCCTTTATTTCGTTAATAACAAACATTAGGAGCTGAAATTTTAATATGTTGTACACTAATAATTCAAGTTTATGGTTCAATATTTTTTGATCATATGAGTCATAAATTGTTTATACAGTAGCCCGTTAAAGTGAAGGTAATCCGAACTTGCTAGTCGGAAGACCGGTGGTGGGGATAGCTTTTGATGGGTTTCGCTGGAGAAAAATTGAACCTCCGAAAGTCGAAATTGTGCGCGCAGTAAAAATTTACAATTATCTCAGCTTCTGAAAAACGTAGAACCTTCATTTTTTTACTTTCCCGGACCCATCAAAGGGAAAGTAAGGTGAACGAGCAAAAAAAAAATTCGAGATATCGATGGAAATATCCATTTTGAGGCCCCCTAAGAAGATTGAAACCATTTCCAGCGCATGGTCTGTATGTATGTAATCTTCCACGATAACTGCCGAACCGTTCGACCAATCAAGCTGAAATTTGGTACGGAGGGTCGGTGTGTGCCTATAATGCGACCATTAGATTTTGGTTTAAATTGGTAGAGTAGAAGGTCCTCAAGACCGACATTGATTAAATGCACATGTAACAATTTTTTACTTTTTTTAAATTTTAAGCACAAACTATACACTTTAATGCAAAATGTTGTAGTACAAAGTTTTAAAGCATAAAATTCCCTACAACTTTTGTTTCAAACTTTTTCCAGAATTTCCAATAGTTGCGCCACTAGAGGGCGCGTAAAAAATGTGCATGTAGGTTTTCTCTAGTTTTTCTTGATTTTGAGGACAATCAATACACTTTAGTGTAAAATGTTGTAATACAAAGTTTTAGAGCATAAAATTTCCTACAACTTTTGTTTCAAACTTTTTCTACAATTTCCAATAGTTGCGCCACTAGAAGGCGCGTAAAAAATGTGCATGTAGGTTTTCTTTAGTTTTTCTTCATTTTGAGGACAAACAATGACTTTTAGTGCAAAATTTTCTTATTCAAAGTTGTAAAGCATCAAATTTTCTTTAACTTTTATGTTTAACTTTTTATCTAATTCCTCATAGTTTCGCCGTTAGATGGCGAGAAAAATACACATTTATAATTTTCCATTTTTTTAAAATTGGAGGTAAATTATGCTCTTTAGTGCAAAATGTTTCAGTGCAAAGTTGTAAAGCATAAAATTCCCTACAACTATTGTATGAAAATTTTTCCCGAATTCCCAATAGTTTTCAACATTGAAATATCAATTCGGTAGACGTGTTCATCATCGGCTCGCTGTTTTTAATGTGTTCCATAAATTATTGTAATGCTTAGTATTTTGTAAATAAAATAATAATAATAATAAATAACATATTATCTACGGTCGAGCCGGGAAAGTTCTGGGGTGACACAGCCGATTTTTTTAATCTGAGGTAGCTTGAAAAAGTAATAACGACTGACTAGTTTTCGTACTTGTAAATAATACTCGAAACTCATGAAATTGACGTTTTGGAAACTAATATTAATTTTGTTTATTTTGACAACTTTTCAGAAATAAATTTTGTAAATTATTTAAACAATTAAAGAGTGTAAAACTTAGTCAATCAAATTGATAAATACAATTTTTTTATTTGCATGGAAAATAAATAGTTATAAACAAAAACGATACAAAATTAAAATATACAACAAAATTAATTTATTTCAAGCTAATTGGCAAAAACGAATACTTTTAGGTCTTGTATTTTTTTTTCGAAAAACCGACTCTTTTGGAGATACAATTTGTTTTAAGTAAAAAAAAATGATTTTATGTTACTGTGTTGCATATACAGATTTATTAAACATGTCATTATTATGTATATCCAAAAGAGTCTGTTTTTCGAAAAAATGACAAGAAAAAGTATTTATTTTTGTCCAATTACCTTTAAAAATTTGATTTTAGTTGTGTTTTTTAATTTTGTATCGTTACTATTTATTTTCCATGCAAATAAAAAAATGTATTTATCAATTTGGTTTGGTTTTACTGAAAAAATAAACAAAATTAATATTAATTTCCAAAACGTCGATTTCATGAGTTTCGAGTATTATTTACAAGTACGAAAACTAGTCAGTAGTTATTACTTTTTCAAGCTACCTCAGATTAAAAAATGAAGGTTCTACGTTTTTCAGAAGCTGAGACAATTGTAAATTTTTACTGCGCGCACAATTTTGACTTTCGGAGGTTCAATTTATTCTTATTCTAAATGTTTATAAAAAAAAACAGCTCTTTTCCACAACATGTTTATTTACATAATTCAAAGGGGGTTTCGACAAAAAATCAACATTTTGTTAAAGTACAAGTCTAATTCAGTTTTTCACCTTTAAAATGACGTGCTGTAGAACCTTTTTCAATAACAACTTTTCTCACAATAATGGTTTAAAGTTATTGCATAATTAGTAAAACTGGATAAATAGGATTTTGCAAAAATTATTTAATGCACAGCGCTCATCTTGCGCACACTTGTTGGATACGTTAAGACTCGTAAGTTTTGGGCATACTTATTGCATTTTAATTATTAATAACAATCCTATAAACAATTGACAAAAAGCTAAAAAAACCACGTTTTTTGTGGTTTTTTTGCAATAACTTTTGATCTTTCAGATATCATTTTATTGGTCTTTTGATTGCGCATATTTTGCCTGTGCATTACTTTTCTCTAAGATGCACAGTTTTTCCGAAAAGTCGAAAAATCCAATTTTCCATCGAAATTGTTTAAAATAAAAAACCATCTGACAGTGCTTTTAACTGACACGAGACTAGAGGTCTTTTCTATTGCCTTCCCCTACATCATTCTACAAAAATTTAGCAGTTACAAATTGAATACTTCAAAAGTCAGCCCGATCCACCTATTAACGGCCACCACCAAGTTCTTTTTTTTTAAATACAGACCTGTCTTTTTTATATTAAATATTGATAAAGCGTTAAAGTGCAAATTCAGGGATATATCATACTTGTCATGTTAACGATGTTTTATCTGAAATAACTAACATCAACAGTGACAATATTTTATAATTACGGTTCTGTCGTAGTCTGGCATTATCAGTGAAATAATAAAAAAAACAAAGTAGTAGAAATTAAGCAAACAGAAAAAGTTTTATAACGAATTGATGTTAGAGAATAAAACGAATAAAGAAAATAAATAAATGACATATTATATTAAATGCTCGAATTGACGACCTCTTTGTTGAATGCACATAATGATATTATATGCATGTCTTATTTATTGGTAAATGGTAAAAGAACTGAGATGCTATTTAATTGTTCCAAATGAAACAGAAATCGTTTTTTTTTTTGGACAAATTTAATACTTCAAAAGTCAGCCCGATCCACCTATTTACGGCCACCACCAAGTTCTTTTTTTTAAATACAGACCTGTCTTTTTTATATTAAATATTGATAAAGCGTTAAAGTGCAAATTCAGGGATATATCATACTTATCATGTTAACGATGTTTTATCTGAAATAACTAACATCAACAGTGACAATATTTTATAATTACGGTTCTGTCGTAGTCTGGCATTATCAGTGAAATAATAAAAAAACAAAGTAGTAGAAATTAAGCAAACAGAAAAAGTTTTATAACGAATTGATGTTAGAGAATAAAACGAATAAAGAAAATAAATAAATGACATATTATATTAAATGCTCGAATTGACGACCTCTTTGTTCAATGCACATAATGCTATTACATGCATGTCTTATTTATTGGTAAATGGTAAAAGAACTGAGATGCTATTTAATTGTTCCAAATGAAACAGAAATCGTTTTTTTTTGGACAAAATTGATATTTACTACACTTGGGATTTGAGAATTAAGAAAACAATTTTTAATAAAAATTGATTCAGGTAATATCAGATTTGAAATCTTAAATCTTCCTTACGTTTTTATCTTTATTATGCCTCGTATTCGTTTGGAAAGTTTTAGGTAATGATACATTCATTTTGACAAAATTAAAACAAATTTACAAAAGAACTACGACAGGACCGTAATTAAAAATTATTGTCAGTGATGATGTTATTTTAGATAAAACATCGTTAAAATGACAAGTGTGATATATCACTGAATTTGGAATTTAACGATTTATAAATATTTGTGATAAAAAAGACAGCCCCGTATTAAAAAAAAAATAACTTGATGGTGGCTGTTAAGACACGAAACGACGTATCAAAGATTTGTTAGCGCACTTTTGTAGAAAATTTCAGATAACATAAAACTTTCCTTTTATATTTTTTTAAATAGAAATTCTATGCGCAGAAAACCAAATATCGCACTTTTAGTTTTCCCTGTATAACTCGAGAAAGGCGAGAGTTCCTGTAGATTTTTTCGACCAATGTTCTTCAAAATAGTTAAAACTTTTTGCCCATTTAATCGCCTTCGTATCCCGTATGGTTTAGAATAAGGCAATGTTAGCACTTGATAAAATAAATGGCCTGTATATTGTTTTAATAGCTGATCCTGAGAATAATTAATCAATCAAAATACTTACATATTCTTGTTCAAAACTAAATTCATCCCACATAAATGTTTAAATTATGTAAAAGTGATAACAATATTAATTGCTGTTTTAAGTGAGATCCAATGTAAGATTATGACTTTTATGCATATTTTATGATTTTTTTAGCAATTTTAATTTTTGAAGTATGTTAATTGGTATCTCATTTAAATAGAATGCCAATAAAATGTAGTTCTATTGTTATTTTAATTCCACATAGTATGTGGGTACGAAAATTTTTACATTTTTTACAACCGCAGAAAAAAAAACAGCGCGTAATTTAATAAAAAAATCTGATGTGGCCAACACATGACCTCTCGCCAATTTTTAAATAAAAAATTTACACGTTAACACAAAAAAGTATGAAAAAAATGTATTTTTTTGTAAATCTGGCAACAATGGCTGAAGTTTTTGAAAATTTCAATGATGCAAAAATAAACTTGGTGTATACAAAATATATGCGTAAAACTTTATTGCCATCTTGTTTAGTAATGTTATCACTCACAGCAACTGCCACTTCCGGTTGTCCGATTGAAACCAAAATCTAATCAGATCTAATCTAGGGTATAAGAATCCTGTATGAAAAATTTCAAATTTTTTAATTGAGTGGTTTTTGAGTTATCGTTACTACAACATCCATCCTAACACACACAGACATCATCGCGAAAATATTAAAATAGTATTCTAGGGACCTTAAAACGTGTTTATTCATTGAAAATTCACTACCCAATTTTTAGTATGATTACTATACCTCTCTTATCTGAAGGGCGAGAGGTAAAAATCTGATGTGGCCAGCACATGACCTCTCGCCATTTTTGGATTAAAAATTTACACGTTTGAAAAAATTGACTTTTTTGTAAATCTGGCAACAATGGCATAAGTAAACTCGTTAGATTTGTGGCACTCGCCTTACGAACTTCTGAGCTCGTGTACAAACTACTAACAAACCCAATATAAACTACATAAAAATAAATAAATAAATAAAAATGTAAAATATTTCTCCTTGACACAACTTGAGGAGTTTAAAAAAATCGGCTGTGTCGACCCAAAACTTCGAGTATCCACGAATACTTTTTCAGATATTTAATGTTAAAGTTTCAAATTTTGACTTTTTTTATTTTTGACAGATGACAGTTGGAGAAATAATTTTGAGTTCTGAATAGAGTTTTTCAAGGGCTTTCAAATGATATATTACATCTCCAATTCGGTGACATATTGCATCTGTCGTTTTTTGATAGTGACACTCACGTTAGACACATGTCATACAAAAACTAATGAGTTCTTCCGACGGGTAACCCAAACCCATATACCAAATTTCAGCTCAATTGGATTAATACTTTTTCAGAAATTTAATGTTAAAGTTTCAAAGTTTGCCATTTTTTTATTGTTGACAGGTAACAGTTGGAGAAATAATTTTGACTGTTCTGAATAGAGTTTTCAAGTAAGTAAAACTTCTAATCTCTGAGGGGCATGTTTCTTATTTTTCTAGGATCAACCAGTTCTCTTATTAAATGGTGGTCGAAGAAAACTTGTAAGTGCCGCATATTATTTTTCCAAAAATTTTCGTCCCTTTCAATTTCCGTAATTTTGATTCCCTTGAATATCCAAACTCCAAAGATACACTTTTTATAACCAGTTACATGCAACTGGCCTTGTATTTGATAATACCATTTGTGACTCGTATTGACAGCTCCTGTTTTTTTTTTCTCCAATAAGTAATCATCATTTCGATTCCTTCTTAAGGAGTCACCGATTTTGCCGAATATGGACATTTCACCTCTATAATGGCAGTACCGCCTTGCAAGACTCCATCTGGTGAAGCGCCAAGAAATTGTTGATCTTTATCAATGTAAAGACCATATTTTACCTCGGTGATCTTGGCTCCCGGCCGGCCAGCTCCAAGCTTATACCGAGGTAATCTTGGGTCCCGGCCGGCTAGCTCCAAGCTGCACTTTTCCACCACGGTCAAATACTTTCTCAAATTCATTCAGCCGATTCTCGCTTGCTTCGATCGAAATATTGGCATCGGGTGAAGAATCTGTACTTACTGAAGAGATCAACTGATATCGAAACGAATTCAATTTACATCTTGATTCTCCAATAAAATACATTGCCATCGAAGACTCTACATAATAGAAGTCTACTGTTATCTGCCCTAAAGGACCAAGTCCATGGATTGAGATGTAGATTTTCCTAATGCTCGAATTGGTTTTTTAGAGTGATGGGGTCTACTCATACAAATTTTCTCGTTTTGTATTATACCTGCTCTAATTTGTTTATATTTTTCGTGTTATAACGTAGTGTTTTTACGAAAAAAAAGCCGAAAAACGAGCATCCCGTGTGGGTTAATTTTGAGTGTAAAATTAAAAAAGGCAATTCCGAGAATTGGGCTGTGGGTAAAAAATGCAAGAAGGAAATGCAGGGTATACCATCAAGAATAATGAACCACTTAAAAGTATGTCAAGGCCATACAGAGGCAATCTCAGATCCAGAATCGGAAACTAAATCGAGGGATTCAAATGATGAGGAGGTTGTGTAAATATCAAACAAGCAAACAGGTGATCATTATGAATTAGTTTTTTGTTTGTTTTCGTTATCAGAGAATCTAAGTTCAAAAGTTTTAAGTAAATATTTGATTATGAATTAAAAACCCACTAAACTTTGTCCAACTACTAAACCGACCGCTTGGTTAAAAATTACAGAAGTGGGGAGCGAAAGAACAAAGGGAAAATTAGAGAAATGGAGATTCGGAAGGTGTCGGTTTAGTTGTTGGACAATCTATACTCACTAGGCCGATTGGGGTCTTACGAAAGTGCATTTTTTTTAAATTTTCTTGAGCGACATTTATAAGTGGAGATTCATGCTTAATGTCAACCATCGATACATCGGGACATCCACACACTGCAGAGTATTTGAAAGAAGTGGCAATTGATGCAATTCAGAAGACTGAAAAAACCTTTGATGTAAGAAGTTTTGTTACAGACAACACGGGCATTTCAAATCAAAATACCGATAAAAAAGCCAAAAGCTTGGACTGGATCTCCTTAAAAAATGATGAAGTTGCCTTAAGTGAAGAAGATGATGATGATGATGATGATATTCCTCTGGCCCGATTTTGTCCTACCTAAAAATTCTTATGTCAAACGACAAGTTATTTATGTTATATATTTAGGAAAAATGTTCTGTTTTATTTGTCTTGTTTCTTCTTTTTGTTACTTATTTTGAATTAAAATTTGATTTTTGTTTTTACCAGAATTATGGTCTTAATTTTATGTTATTATTTTATGAATGGTTAGGTTAGGTTAGGATAGCATTTTAGCTAAAGAACAAAATTTCTGATATATCAGTTATATATCCGATATTATGATATTTATATAAATATCATGATATTTGCCAACCCTGACAAAAATATAACCTCACGTTTTTTCTTTATTAACAGTTAGAATTGGTCAAACAGAACCCATTGAGTTTAATTATCTACCGTAATTTGTGCTAGATTTTTGAATAAATTAATTTAAAAATTCAAATTTCCAATTATTTGGATATGCCGCCATTACGATCGTGACGTCACTTATGTGCAATGAAGTTATCGTCAAGCCATTAACTGCAAAAGTGTAAAGAAGAGAATACGATTGAATTAAGTTCACTGTCACTATTGTAGTTTGTACTCTGTAGAGCTGGTTGATGTTGATAAATTTCCGTATTTATTTGTATTTGTAAAGATACGTAAACAAAGGTAAAAGTAAACACAATTAAAAACATATTGACCAAACGACACTTTATAAGCAAACGTCATCTATATTTGAAAGCGTCAATTTTATTTAGGGAAATTGGCCCACGTTAATATTATGCTGCAGCTATTGCATATAAGTGACGTAGGTGCACTACAAGTTGCATAGATGCAGTAATTTTTAAATTTCAATTTTTTCATGTTAAATTAAAGAAAAAAAACGACTTTTTCATGAAAAGAAATTCATTTTTTTCTCAAATAATGCAAAAAAAGATGGACTAATTTTTCAAGTTGAACTCCCCATTCACTACCATGAATCTGAGGACAAGTAAGTAAACGGGCTTTTAATATCGAACATCAAGCCTGGTATCAGAATTTAGGACTTACAAAGGATTAAAAAAGATTCGAAAGTTGGTAAATGGTTGAAACATTCCTTTAGATTGGGCGATTGTTTTGCATTCGATTTATACGCAGAAAACCAACTTATCGCGGCGATTCTCTTGTCAACTTCTCAGATTATCTGCTAGATACTTATATACACCATAATGCAATTTTTCCACCATACATTTGGGCTAAGGCAAGTGCATTAAATATTCATCCAACAAATGCATGCAAATATTTTCATTCGCGATTTAACGCTTCATTTTATGTTAATCATCCATTTATTTACATTTTTATTGAGAAATTTAAGGAATTTCAGATAGATACGTATGTTAAAATTCAAAGTGTTAATATACCTAATAAAATTAAAGACAATGTGATAAAACGGAAATTACTTTTTTATGTGGGCAACTTACTTTGCGTAAAATTACTCGCTTTGCATTTGAGAAAGATCAGTTTTATATTTTAGGATACTTACCGTATTAAATAGCCTAAGTTCTAAGGGAAAGACCACTCTGTGAGAAACTTTAATATGCCTATTGTACTGTTCCATATATTTAAACCTCTTCAGGTGGAGAGCCAGTATCATGGGTAATTTTTTGACGCGCATCCTCTTCTGAGCCTCCTGGTAACTGCTGCAGTTATCACATTTAAATTTATTATCGCTACACAATGTTTCGGTGTTGCTGAAACACCTTAGACAGTGCGTTATGCTTGTGTTCTGTTCGATGTCTACTTGCAGATCAAAGAAGTCCTCATCTTTGCTACTCACATTCTCGCAGTTTAAACACCTCGTCTCACTGGTTAATATACCCTGTGGGAAATGTTATAAGTTGAATCAAAACTTGTATTTTAAGATATTAATATTTACCTGAAAAATTTCATGTACCCATGTAGGCTCAGGTGGACTATGGGCAGTACCATTCTCACCTGAAGCTTTTGATTTTACATTATTTGTAGTTGAATTTTGTTGCCTTTCGGCTAAAAATTTCAAATTATTATTATACTTAAGTAAAAATAAATATTGCCTACATTAACAAATAAGAAATTATAAATATCGTAATATTTATTAAACATTATAAAATATCTGATATTTTTAAAGGTATTGAAATGAATTTTTGAAGAAGTATTCAACTTTGACAAATTTTACTTCATTCTCATATTTCCAGTTTTTTATTCATGTATTTATTTATTTACCACGTTATAACAAGTACGTGTGTGGGACGTCACAGATATAGAAAAGGAATACAATAACTTAAAAACAGTATAAACAATTAAATATAACAATTAAATAAAATCTGACACTAAAATAGCTAATAAGCTGACTTGAACAACAATATTAAAATTAATAAAATGAGTGAAAGTTCAGTTAATATATTGGAGTTAGGTTTTACTGGAAATGAGCTCAAAATCCGTTTTCGGAAAAGAATGTCCCAAATATTTTTACATTTTTTAAATCCCCGTGCAGTTACAGTATCATAAAAAATAGACAGGGCTTTTCAGAAAAAAAAAATATGATTCAAAATTGAGAAAATAGGATAATATATTTTTCTACCGCTGTTAAATTTATATAACACTGTTATTTCCGAATTTGTGGAATGTTATGGGATGACATTTTTTATTGTTGTGTTGAGTTTGATAGAATGAAATTTATTAAGGGCGTAGTATCGACTTACAAATACTAAATTCCTAATAACTTTTTTAAGGAGTTACAAATTTTATTGTAGTTTTCACCAAAATATGGGGAAAAAATCTATTATTGTGGCTACGAAGTACATTTTTTTAAATCAATTTATATATTTTTTTTCAAATTCTTTTAATTTTTTTTTGAATAATATTTTAGCTTTCCACAATTCCCTATAATATTTCAAGATATTTGGTAAAAGAAAAAAAAAATCTAATGGTAGTTAAATTTTAAGAGCGAATTAAGATATATGCATTTAATTGTTTGGTAAGTGCTGCCACCTATTAGATGGACCTAAATCGTTACGTTTTTATCATTATTGCATTTTAAGTCTCCATAGGTGGCCCATTGCTTCAATCAGAAAGTAGAGAGGCATTGCAGCTAGAATTTAGTTTACAACGATAGAGCGCTATCAAGGATAAACGGTGAATCGCGGAATCTCATAACACATCGTGGATCTGTTTGTCTATGTTGAGGAAGTTATATAATTAATAAAGAATTGTTATTTTTCTAACTAGAAATTGTTATAAATAGTATCGAACCTATTAAATTGTTTTAGTAGGAGTTTTTTTCTCGAAATTAGGTGAAATTCTAAATAATTGTTGAAATAAATGTGCAAACCTATGTTGCCAGATTCAATCAAAAATATTAAAAATGGTATCCACATAGCTAAGATAAATATTAAATAATCAAATCATAACCTTCAATATATAAATGTCTTATAAATAAAAAAAAACTCTTTAGCCTTTTTAGACACCTTAATAATTAAAACAGCTTTTCCAAACAAAAAAACAGTTTATACAAAAATTAACCCAAAATTAATAAATATCTAAATTTTCATTTAAAATTCATACATTAATGGGAAAAGATTATAAAATAAGTAATAATCTGTAGTTATAGAGGATTTCAGATCGTGTCAATCTGAATAAATTTTTATCTGTGGGAGGGGTGCAAATCTTAGTTTGTAATTAATTGTTCGATCAGGGATATATCTTAGTTTGTAATCAGGGAGGGTTATAGTGAAGAGCTTGAAGTGTAGCTATGTTCTAACCTAGTCGAATATAGTTTAGAAACTGAATATTTTTACATTTCTTACAAAATTTGTAAAATAACTAAAGCTCTTCCTAAGATATTGGATTTTTTTGTGCTTTTATGTATATATGCCCACATATTCTGCAGTTTTCAATTAATGCATTAATCAATTGTTACTTTCTTCACGATGGGTAATATTAAGCTGTGAATTGGATAATATAACATTCATTTAATCTTTGACATATTTTTTAATTTTATTTTTCTTAAAAAGAATTGTCAGGAAAAAACTTGTCAGCAAAGAAGTTTTAAATTATGATTTTAAATTCCTGTGCATTAATTTTTATTTAGTTTAGTCATAAAACAAAAAGTTTCCATTATATTTTACTTAATGAAGCTTGAACATCAACAGTAAAGATATACTGCTTATTTATCTTATTTGTCTTTCTGAGTCAACCTTTTACTGCTTATGTATTTTTTTAGAAATCCCTGTTTTATGACATTGACTTTTTGATTGAAACAATTTTATATTTCTAGTGTCCAATAATATCAATAAATATGGTAATTATCACTTGTGTGGTATGTTGTGAGATTAGACAAGTTTAATTTCAACAAAAAGTTAATAAATGAATCTAATAATAAACAAAAAACCATATGGAATTTAGTTAATCAAGATATAGAAATAACACATACAAAAATATAGTTAGTTGACAAGAATATATATTTTTGGAAAATATGTTGCTAGTATTAAGGAAGAAACTTTAGCAACTCATTTCTGTTGCTCTAGATCAAAAAGTTGTACTGCAGCTAATATAAAAAATGAAACGTTATTTTTCGCCGGTTTTCTCAGATGAAGTTTTGTCTGTTATAATTGGTCTAAAAAGTACCAACAGTATTGGTACTGACAATATTTCAACTAATGTGCTGAAATCTGTCGCACTCTATACTTCTGATCATTTAGCCCATTTAATCAACCTATCTATAACTTCAGGTAAATTTCCTCTAATTTTAATAGAAGCTAGAATCATACTAATTCACAAAAAAATGACTTGGGATTCAGAGGAGACTTCTTGGAATGGATATATGATGATCTTAGCTACAGACAAATGTATGTAAAAGTGGACAATTTTTTTTTCTACCAAGCAATCTTTATATATTGGAGTTCCCCAAGACTCAATACTAGGACCTCCACTATCAATCATTGAATCTTTTAATAATTGATGCAACATTAATAGCCTAATATCCAATATTTATAACTTGAATATCCTGGACTTTGATATCAATGGTACTAATGTAGTTTCAAACCAATGCACTGAATTTCTAGGGGTTTATATAGACCAACATCTTAGATGGACTGATCATATCGATTCATTAATCAAAAAACTAAAAGTCAAGATTTGCAATTTCACGTATAAAATCGTCCATGCCAATAGAATAGACTAATGGTTTACTGTAGTCTTGTCTAAAGCCACATGTCATACAATTGTATTCTTTGAGGCAATTCACTAAATATTATCAGAATATTCACATGTCAAAAACGTATAATCCGTGCCATGTTCAATTGATCTCAAAGAAAATCTTGCAGACAATATTTTATTTTTTATAATATATTAACGTTTTGTTGTATACAGGGTGTTTCGATATTCGACCGACAACGCTTTACAGGTGATAGCCCTTGACAAATGATGAAAAATGAGTTCGGTACATAAGCCCCTAAGATTCTTAGTTTGTGAGATACAGCTGGTTAAAGTTGAAAAATTAAAATCATTTTTTTGCGATATTTCACCTACCGTTTTAAATTTTTTGTTCACACTTGGCAGCCGATTTACTTTTTAGAATCTTGAAAATTTAACGAAAAATATGCTTGGCGTACTTCATCCAGTGACGCACAATAATGGGTAGTGGTAACTTCGCCCCCCCCCTTTTTTTTACGACACTCTATAAATCGATTTTTTTTCATTTTATTTAAATCTTTGGTTATTTGTTAACAACAATTTTGGAGATATTTGACTTCGAAGAGAAGTCTACAATTCGTCATTTCTCTCGTCGATGTTAAATCTGGATTTGTTCATTTACAATAAACAAATGTCTGGACCTAATATACGTAATACAAATATTTAGAAAATAGTTCATCGGTCTCGGTGGCACAGAGCGTTGGCTATCGGTCATATTCACTTATGGCCATTTATATGCTAGAGCCAACGTGGCTTCGTGCCTCGTATCTGACAGTGAAATTTTAATTTAAAGATTTCAGTGTTAGGTACTTGGCTCGAATAGGTAAACCGCATTGAATATTAATTTAATTAATGTCTAATGCGGAGCCTAGATTTTCAATCCCCCTGTGTCACTGTGCCGATGATGGTGGTGTAGGTTTTCCGGGTTTTCCTGCGCCTATAGCCAAATGGCGCCATCAATCCTCAGTAAGTCGCCCCGGA